>VZTH01017157.1:17260-143642 GCA_013397815.1 Aleadryas rufinucha | reverse complement strand
AGCACGGCCGTGGGGCGGCCACGTGGCCACGGGCACCGCGGCCGAACGGAGCCGCCCGCCGGGACCACCGTGAGGGGCCGGTCCAGGGCTGGCTCAGCGACCCGGATTCACGGGTACGTGGCGGGTGTGATGCACCGTGGTCACAGCGGTGTCCGCCCCGCTCCACTACGAACCTGTGCCAACCCCACTGCAGACCCACCGGTGAGATGGCCAAAGGTTGAGAGCTATATTGTAAGGGCTGCTGCTGCTGCGCGATTTCGTTTTTCTCTTCCTACCTGTGTGGCAAAAGAAACGTTATTTCTGCATTTCAGCACGGTGCTGTTGGGTTTCTTTTTCTCCTGATTTAAGCGAAAATACAAGTAGTTTACAGGGCAAGACAGATCCTCGTTAGACATGGTGATGGAAATGCTCCCACTCATGTCCTTAATGTGTGTTTAAACAATACTTTAAAGAATAAGACCATTAATAGCAGGGTACGGGGCAAAGTGGCAAGGCTGTTTTCTTCCAACAGAAGAGCGCCCTTGTGACAGGTTGTCTCCCAAACAAAAATCTATGATCTTAAAAATGCTACTGAAACAGAATCCTCGGCATGAATCCCAGCACTAGCATACAGCAAAAGGCACCACGATAGTTTTGTTTTCTATTTTTAAGTAGTCAAAAATTGGCCCACTTTTTTTTTAACTTTATTGTTAGTTTTCTTTTCTTCTTCTTCTTTTTTTTTTTTTTTTTTTTTTTTTTTTTACTTTTTTTTTCTCGGAAGCTGTAAATCAAGACATTACATATAAATAGAGATTCCCTATAAAAAAGTCATTGTCGTTAGCTATTATAAGACAACTTTGCTAAAATGAAAATAAAACATTTTTATTTGTTATATTTTTTGGCGGGTTTTTTTTTTTCTCCCCCTCTTTTATATAAAATAAAAATATTTAATTTTTTTTTGTTTTTTTGTTTTGTTTTGTGGGGGTTTTTTTTGTTTTGTTTTGTCTCGTCTCGCCTCCCTCCTCTCGGCATCCTCCGTGCGGGTTACGGCTGCAGGAGCAGCGGGAGGCGCCTAGAGAGGGTCGGGGTCCGCTTTGAGGCTGCCGCGGCCGCCGTCGCCGTGCGCGCTGTGCCCGCGGCACGAGTAGTGAGTCCGGCTGTCGCCCGGCCGGTGCAGCGGCGGCGACTCCGTGTGCGCCGCCTCATTGTTCTGAGTGCTTAGGAACGGCGTGCTCTCGGCCACCAGCTCCTCGTCAGACTCGCTGTAAGAGGCGCTGCTCAAGGAGAAGGAGTCCCGGACGGCTCTGGCTCTGTGAGGGATGTGCCCGTTCAGTTTGGATTTTTTCCACCGCCTGTTGCTGCTGGCTGTTTTCTTTGGCTGCTCTAGCGCTGTGACGTACTCCTGCGTCGTCTCGTACTCGTCGTCCTCTGTGATGCGGAAAGGGCTGGAGGGCAGGCTCCCCATGCTGTCGTTTAGGTAGGTCTTCCTTTGGTAGTAGCTGTCGTACCTCTGCGTGTCCTGGAAGGGGAGCTGGTACCGCCGCAGGAGGGGCTGCTGCTCCTCCACGCGGAAGCTGATGGGAGCCGCCGGCGGCAGGGACACGGCATGCGCCGAGTTCGGGGAGGTGATCTCGAAGGTGGGCACCTGCGTGGTCATCGAGTAGTGGAAGTCAACGGGCGACAGGCGTGCTGGTGTGGTCAGGGCCGACACGTACCTGCAAAAGCAACGCCTCTGTTTGGACACTGAACGATCCCAAAACCCACCAGCTGAGCCCGCGCTTTGCTGAGCACCCGGCCCAGGGACCCCTGAGGCCTCCAGGGAACCTGCTCGTGGAGCTCTGCTTCTCTTGGGGAAGCAGGTAGAGGGACCTTGCACTGCTGTGCCAAGGGAGGGTGAGCTGCTGGCTTCAGTGGGCACTTGGGCAGCATGTGCTGAGCATCCCCCAGACTGCTTCTCCCGAGGGACTCGGTGCACAATTCCCACTCTGCATCGCTGCAAACCCTGCAGCATCTCCCAGCGGGCTGAGTCACGGCTTCCCTGCCTCTCATCTGCCTGACAGCTGCTTTCTGTTCCCTCTGGAGCTGCCAGGCTTGTCTCTGAGGAAGGTCCCTGGAATTCCCTCCCCCTGCTCAGGCCGCAGATGGGGAAACCCTGGGCATTGCTTTCTCTGACTTAGCAAAAATTTTGTGTCTCAAAAAGCCATGTACCGCTTTCATCCACTCTAGTGAAAACATCAGTGTGGTCACTCAGGTCTGGTCTAGACCCTCTCCAAACAGCCCTTCCTTCAGCATCACCTCTTTCTAAGGAGCAGATTTATTTCCTCTTGACATTCCCAGTGGTGTCTCTGCCCACTTCCACCTGCCCAGGCTCTCTCACTCGTCCAAGGCCTTTTTGCCCACGTGTTTTGTGATGTATGAGATCTCCACAGGAGCTGGGTCAGCCGGCCTGAACGGACCACGGACAGGAATGAGAGCAGGAGATGCAGCCTTTCTCCTCTGCCCCATGGACAAGTTCCACTGCCTTGAAGGGTAACTGAAAGTGGCCATGTGGCCACCAAGAGTCACTCATGGCTACCTGCAAAGGGCTGGAGCAAGGGTGGAAATGTGCTTCTGCTCCATTAGGAACGAGACTGGGAAGAGGACCACTGTTACTGTCTCAGCTCTGAAGTTGTGTTCCTTGGAAAGCTGGGTCATTCTGAGTCCTGTCCCAAGGCTGTGCCCACATGCAGCACCCTCTCACCCAGCCATCCAGGACTGTGCTGAGGACAGACACCTTTTCCCCAGGTACCTGAGGGCCAGACCCTGCTGGACTGCCAGCCCACCATGCTGCCCAGGGTGTTCTCTCAGTTGCTGACTGCAGCCAGGCATATTCCACTCCTGTCATCCCCGTGCTCCAAACCTACATTGCCACCAGGGTGCAGAGCTGGCTGCTGCCCCGACCAGAGTGGCCTCCTGGGGTAGTGGCTTCTTCTGGTAGCACCAGAGCAGAAGTTTCCCCAATTCTACCATGGCACTGCTGCTCTAGGCCTGGCAAATGTTTTTGGATATGGCACAGAGGCATGGCTTGCCTCTGCTGTGCTGTGGTGGCACCAAGCAGTGGGGTCTGACCTCTCGCTGTGGGGTGAGTCCCGCAGGGAATCCACCGAGTCGCGGTACTGCGTCGTGGGCCTGCGCTGGTCCTCGATGCAGAAGGTGGCCCCGCGGCGAGCCCGTGCCTCCACGCACGCGGGGCTGTTGCATTTGCTGGTTCCCACCGAGGACAGCATTATCCCAGACTGGGAATCCGAAGTCAGACTCTCCGTTCGCTCCAAGCTCCAGGTGTGGCTTTCGTGTCTGCGGAGCAAAGCCCGTATGGACAGTGAGCAAGGAATCCCCACCCAGCTCTTCTCCACAGACCTGCACTCAGGCACTGCTCACACTCGGCTCTGCACCTCTGCACTGCTGTCCCCCTTCTCTCTCTCTCTCTCTCATTAGGATACATCTGGCCAGGGATGCCAGATTCCCAACCCTCCCTTTGATTTCTTTGCTCCTTCTTGGAGATGCCATTAGAGGATAAAGAAAGTAAACCAGTGCAATAGCAGGTGTTTATCCCACCACTGCATAAATGGCTGGGAGCAGGATGGGACAGCCCCTGGAGGGAGGCCAGGGCAATTCTGCTTTGTGCTTGCAAAGTGTTCTGGGTGTGGAACAACACATTGGCTATGCCAAGGCAAGTCAGCCAAGTTCCTTCAAATGTGCCACCTGCATTGCCAAGTGACAGCCCCTTTGGAATCACTACCAGAGAGGAGCCAGGAGAAGCCACTCAAAATTAGCAGAGCGAAGTCTACCAAAGGTTTTGGCAGCAAAACCCTTCCAAGGTGCTAGACAAAGACTGTGATGTGCTGAGCAGTTGGAGCCCCACCTGCCCCAGGCTTGGTGCAAGGAGGACATCCCACAAGGACTCACTGGGGACACGCAGGGCCACCTGCACGTCCCACCGCTGCCACGGCCACCACGCTGAGCCCCACCACTGCAGAAATACGTGATCCATTAGAGCAACCCCTCTGAACTCCCAAACTGCACCAGATGGAGCTGTGTGGGCGGAGGATTTTGGGTGGGGGTTTACAGGAGAGGAGAGCAGCCCTCATTAAGACTTCCCAAGAACTTGTTAATTATTGATGGCTCCAGGCACATGCTCATTTATAACTTCAAACAGCGTCCTCATTAGAGGCGCTGATGGAGTAAAATGGAGCCTGATTACGCCAGTAGTTTGCCTCTGGCGTGACTTCAAGAAGCACCTGCTCGCTGCACTTGACTCAGGAAAATGAGGTGGCAGGTAGCCAGGACCAGAGGCTACACAAGGTAGGTTCCTCCCTACAGCTGCCATGAGCTAATGCTGCCCTCCAGACACACCTTTGCGTCTTCAGAAGGTGCCCAGGGATGGCCCAGGCCTTTGAAGTGAGCATGGAAGGCCAGCAAGGTGCAGCTCTGCAGGCACAGGAGCCTCTGTGCACCTGGCTCAGGCTTGCACACACCTAGCCAGGGCTGGGCTGAAGAGTATGAATGCAAAAAGCCTGGAAAACATAGAATCTAGCTCATGAGGAGTGGGATTTCCCTGGAAAAAGGAGTCATTCCCAGCTCATCAAGTCATTCCTGGCTCCCTCTCTACTTGCTGTAGGTATAGCCAGAGGAATCTGGAGAGGAATTCACCTGAAAACCCAAGTTCAACATCTGAAGCTGATCTTGCCCATTGCAACCAAGAGTACTTGCTCAACCCTGAGGAATGCCTGGACCCTAAGGAAACCTGCCTGGAGCCATCTATGAGCTTTAGCTGGAAGAATTCCTGCGTTCCTGGATGGATGGAGACGACCCCATCAGGCTGATGAAGGACATGAGCCAATCACATATCAAAGGCAAGTGATCTCCAAGTGAAAACCTGTCACTTACTGGAGGAAGCACAAGAGCTGTCTAAGAGGAAGAACTGGAACATCCAGACTCAAAACAGCACAGGACTTTCTTTAGAGCATCTGAAGGACTTTTCTGGACATCATAAAAATAGGGAAGTCCACCTGCAATTTAAATGTTCTCAAAAACCTTGAGAAGATTCAGGTTCCAAGCTGTGGTGTTCTTCCCCCAGTGGTTATTTTGAAAGGAAAACAAAGAATATGTCTCACCCTGTGTCACAAGCATTATTTTCCCAAAAGCTTCAGAATGACTTCCAGTGAGAGATGTGCCTCCACCTGAGGCTGAGGATGATAAATTGCACAGGAGCATTTTCTTTCTGGTCAAAACCTTTGACTTCCAAGTCAGGCCCTGACTCTGAGGAACCGATCAAAACATTTTGTAATATTTTGTGTACTTTGTCTCCCACAAGGCAAATACATTCTAAATATGAAACACGTAACCTGTGTGTGCTTAATGAAGTATTTCAGATGTCTGGTGAGGCTGCAAACACAAACCTGCAAAACCTTTCCTACGTGCATCCTCCCGTTTGGGTCTGTGCAAAGCATGGAAGCACAGGTTCATTTCCTGCTGTTTTCCAGCTATGTCAGTGCTGCAGGATCCTGCTGGCACCTCCCTGCAGGTCAAGGAACACGCTTTTCCCTGCCTCTCACTAACCAGCTGTGCCTGCAAAGTCCTGCAGTGTAGACATGTCCTGTGTGCCACTGCAGAGCCAAACAGCAAGTGAAAACAGAAAGGGAGGTGAAGGGAAAACCTCAGAATCTCACAGCATCCTACAGCAAATAGCAGGAGAACGTTCCAGATAAAATGGTATATACATCACCTCTGGCTGGACGTTGGAGTGGCTGTGGAGCAGTGATGGGACGGGGAGCAGGAGTGACTTCCCGAAAAGGTTGTCTCTGTTTCCCTTCGGATCACATGCTCGGTGGCAGAAACATTCTTAGAAATATACTGCAAAATAGGAAGAATCACACAGATCAGCCACCAGTCTCTGAATGCTGCCAAAGAAAAATTTAGCTGGCCTGATTATTTCTGGTGAAATCAGGTGAGGACTGAGTGAACCCAGAAGCTCTGCACCCCACAGGAAGGGACAAGCAGGGTGGAGGCTCTTCTGTGCCCCTTCACTTTGAACACTGGAAAAGGGCTGTGGCACAGGGACTGCAGAAGGGGATGGAGAGCCAAGGGGTTCCCCAGAGGACAGTGGTACCATGTGTAGCTACTGAGCAGAGACACATCTCTGCCCACAGCAGGTTACACCCAACCGAGTACCTGCAGAAAGAGAACAATGTGAAATTTGTCAGAGATGTGAGTCCTACAGAAACACCAGATGTGATCCAAATATTTATGCTGAGATATTCCTTCATCTAACAACCAGCCCTGCTTCTCACAGGGGCACTAAGCTCTCTGGGAGAGTCAGTGCTATGGGGCCGGGGGCTGTGGTTCTTAGAATTCCCTTTCCCCCATCCTTCATGGTTGGGATCCAACCTAGCTAAATTTTAACGTCCTAAGGGTGACCCAACAGAGCTTGCAGCTGATTTGTTGGACTCATTTCTAACAGTACTTCTTCTTGTCTGGCTCTGCCTCCCCCTTCCCTTTTTCTGACCCCTTTCAAGGCCTTGGTCCAGGAAGGCACTTAAGCCCATTGATGGCCCTATTGAGTGCACGGGGTTTGATGGGAATCTCATGCGACAGAAGTCACGAGAGTGGCTGAACTGCCCTCTGGATGGTGTCCTAAAGAGACTTAGATTGTTCTCATTGGTGTGACAGTGGCATCCCACCTTGCCCAGGACAGAACCCCTGGCGTGGGCAGGTGGGCTGATGGACAGCTGACCACATCACCATGACGTGCTTCAGCATGGTGGCTCCGGTCACTGCCGCGCTGATCCCATTTGTCATCCCGCAAAGTGGGACTTGTCAGGATAGCATAATAAACAGGAAACGTTGGGAACATCTCTCCTAGTGGAAATCAGGGTCACACTTGATTAATCAAAACAAGCCTATCCCAAATGCCCGAATCTCATCCTGTACTTCAAAGCAAAATCACATTTCCCTTTCAGATGTCAGGTTTGGAAATGTTTCTATGCAGAACCTTCTCTTTTTGCTCAAGTTTGTTTGCGTTTTTCTCCTCACACACACGCACACAGGTGTGTAAGGGTACACATCCACGTCAAATCCCTGGTGGAAAACAGCCCCTCAGTAGCATGCAGGGAGATGGAGGCAAAGGGTCTTACGTCAGCCATTTGGATTTCCTCAGGATCCAAACGTGGATGGCTTGGCCCGTTTGCAAGGCTCCGGTTTTGGTGAGCGGGACACATGTTCTGCCGCAAGTGGTTATGCATTTGTTTTCTTTGTTTCCTTTAGAACAGAAAAAAATCTGTTAGGAGCACTTCTCTCATGGGGCCCTCTGCCCCCAGAGATGAAAGAGAAGGAAAGTCTTGGACATGTGAATGTTCCAATGGTGTCTGCGGAAAGTTGCAAACAACAAGAAATGAGGCATTCAACACTTAACACCTCCTACTGCTTTTCCAAACAAAAGGTGAACTTCTCTCATCATGGACAATTTGGGAAGCTGGGTCCAGGGTCCCCTTTTCAAGACAAGGCCCAGCACAACGCAGCAGAGCCAGCTGGCAGTGGAGGAGAAGAGTGGGGAGAAGGAAAAGGGGAAGCGAGTCCTGGCTTGGCCTTGGTGACAAAGCACTTGACCCGTCCTGCATCAAGGACAAAGTGGCAAAGCCTACCCATGCCCATGGTGGGACATCTGCTCCACAACACCCACAGAGTCCCAGGGGCACCCTGAACTGAGATGAGGTGCAGGCTGAGTAGGGAGAAAAGTGTTGTCCAGGCAGGGAAGGCTGAACCATAAAATTGACATTTTATGTTCCATTAAAATTGCTCCAAAAGTCCCTGCAATGTGCATGGCTGAGCCCACAGCTCCTGCACAACAGCCCAGCGTGCTTCTGCTGGCAGAAGCTGAGCTGCTGGCTTGGGGGCCAGCTTTTCCCTGTTACACAGCATCACCTGGCTGGGCAAAATGATGCTGTTCCAGGGGATAAGGAAATGGTGCCAGGAAAACGTCCTGTTCAGACACAGCTTCACTGGCCTCCTGCATGAGACCTTCCTGGGAGTACCACAGCACAACATCTCCTAAAAATAGCATTTGGGTGAAAAAAGCATGGAAGTGTGGAACATGAACACTGCCACTCACTAACCTCTGGCCAGTTCTTGCCTGTCAGCCCCCCATACTCACTTGGTTTTACAGTAAGCTACCACACAGACGATGCCCACCACAAGCAAGGCAACACAGATTCCCGTGATGGTTAAAACCCTCTTCTGGTAGAGCTCTTCAGCTTCTGCAAATGGAGAGAAAGGAACCAGTTACCGATGGGCTCCAGCACCAGGGCTGCCTCTGGCTGCACAGGAGCCAGCACTGCGTGGGGGTGAGACGGAGGACAGGGCTCGGGCAGACCTCCTACCAATCCACTGCCCATCTAGTGCTGCCCCAGGCCAGAGCCCAGCTGGCCCAACCTTACTCACTCCTCAAAAGACTTTTTGTGTCTCCCTGCAGTTTTGCCCTCTCTCTCTTGGTAGCTCACCCTCCTGCACTCACACTTCTCACTTTCCCTTCTTTTCCCGCAGTGACTAATCTCAGAAAGCCCCTAAAATCTCCTCTCCCTTCCAGAAAGATTTCCCCTTTCTGGTGCCTTGGTCACCTAGCACAGAAGCCCTGGAGCATGCCCCACTCGCCACGAGCACACACGCCCTGTGATCCCTGATCACAGGCTCTGCTCTGCCCGGCTCAGGATGCCTCTGCCTTGCAGCAGCTGCATGCCCTGGAGCTGGGTGGTGTGGGAGGACCACCGAGCAGCAGGCCCCCAAAGCATGTAGGTGCTGGAAGGCACATCCTGGAACAGTCAAAAAGCAGCATGAGGATGGAAAAGTGTGATAGCGTGTCAGGCAAAGAAAAGGGAGCAGAGTGATCAAAATACAGGAACCAGTTATGGGTTTTTAATGAAACCCTAGGAGGTGATTCACTGCATTGCACCAGGTAACTCAGAGGCACACACCAAAGGCCAGCAGCCTGCTGCTGCCTCTCTCAAATACCACCATGTGTCACGGGCTACCTTCCAAACCAGAAGAGCCAGTCCCTTGCATCAAAACCCAGACCATGCTGGAAGGGAGCTGATTCATTCCCATCAACCAGAGCTCCCAGGAAATGCTTGGATCCCGCCTGGAGTGTAACTGCACTGCACCTAGGCAAGGTGCACCTCAGCAATGCCATGGCAAGGACAGCTCTTCCTCCGTGGCTACACCAGAGCAGATGTGACATCCAGCACCCTCCACCGAGAGCAGCAGAGGCAATTTGGTTCTCCAGCTGGATGACTGAGGGAAGGATTCAGTGCAGAGCTGCCATGAGTGTTTCGGTTCAGCAGCTGTGAACAGTGTCCTCATGCCCCCGCACTAAGTGTTAAAGTTATTGGGATTCTGCCTTCTTTAATATTCATTGGAATTTTTCTTTCATCTAGATTAGGCAGTAAAAGTCATGCCATGGTTGATGTGCTCAGTGTGCTTCACCACACCACTCAGAATACCTCAAACAGACCGTGTGATACCCCCTGTGCTACCAAACACTCCAATACAAAACCAGAAGAGAAACAGGCCTGGCCCCAGAAACCCTGGGACTAGACTTTAGGGAAAAAAAAGTGAGCGGGAAGCAATGAGACATTCCAGACAACTGGATATTTAGAACAATTTCAGCTTGCCATTCTAGGTTGGAAAAAGCATTTTTGGGGAAAAAAAAAGGTAAAAAAAGGAAAAATGGTTACTGCTTTCTAACTCTCAAAATGGGAATGGAGAAAGGTTTGGTGAACAAGGGCTGGCAAGAAAGACAACCCTGGCATGAAGATGCAAAATATAATAAATAAAGCTTTCTTGTGTGGTTTGGTTTTTTTTCCTACAAGGAACCAGGTGGTGCTGGAATGGGGGAGGAGCCCACTCTGGGGTGAAACTCCTCCTTCAATGACATTTCTTTTGTATGGGTGTCCTATTCCAGGCATCAGCAACCATGGCAGACACGTTTTCTCACTCTTGCACATCTTTGGGACCTGGGTTACAGTTGTACAGCTCTCTCCTTCAGACAGGAGTTTCAGAGATGTTACACAAATTAGGAAAACCAGCTGGGATCAATTCCTGGTTATGGATGGCACTGGGCAAGAATATTGCTACCACTCAGCAAAAACTACTTCAACAAAAAAAAAAACCAAAAAGGCTGGGAGGGAGGTCAGTTTTCAGCATGGATTCATCCATCAAGCCAATTTTTCCAAAGATTCTTCACCAGCAATGTTTTTTGCCACAAAGACTTTTTTTCCCTAAGCATAAGTCATTCCCTTTGAATCATGGAGGAGGAAGAAAGAGCAAAGACATTAAAACTAGGGGGGCTTTTTGGGTTTTGGCTAGGGTTTTTTTGGGGGGGGGAGTTGTTTTTTTTGTTTGTTTGTTTTTTGGGGTTTTTGTTGTTGTTGGGGGTTTTTTTTGTTTGTTTGTTGTTGTTGTTTTTTGGGTTTTTTTTTTTACCTATAACAGGACAAAATTCTTTGGCCAAGGCTGAAATCCCAGCCTTTGTTCTGGTGATCATGTCAGTATGGGACCCTGCCTCTGGCGTGTCTGACTGCCCTGAACCTCCACCTCAATTGCAGGGGGAATGTTTCAGTGCATCAGAAATGCAGATTTGGCCTCTCTTGTCTCGAGCTGACGGCTCTGCCACGTGAAGCAGCAAAGTGTGAGGCCGTGCATCACCGCTGCAAGCTAAAAATTGAACGATCTGCTGATAGTAATTTAGCTTGGCTCCCAACATCTCATTAAAGCTGATGCTCGGCAACAGCTACCCTCACGTTGCACGAAACCACCTCGGCGGCAGCAGAAAGGAAATAAGAGAGTGCGCTCTGCAACTTTGCGTTTGAGTGGGCAAGATCCCAGGGCAGGGCTCGTCCTTTTGCGTCTCTACGCTCTACAAACACCACGTCCTCACCAGCAGCATCGTCCCTTCACAGCAGCAAACGCTATGGACAAACCATGGGGTGCCACACAGTGCCCGACAGAGCCACAGCCCAGCCACGGTGTCACAGCAACGCATGACAGTGACAGACGAATGGCAGAGGAGAGACGACTGCGGACCGGGGACGGGATGTGTGCGGCTCCGTGATGACATTGAGAATGGATGAGGGGAAGGACAAAAGGTCAACAAAAAAAGGGATGTCAAAAATCCTCAGATTTTGAAGTTCGTTTGAGTGTATTAGCGTTAGCAGCACCGCTTTCTCTGAAGCGCCCTGACTACAAAATTCACACGTTTTTCTATCCAGGGAAGGAGTGCTGGGGGATGCACTCGAGTCCTGGGGCATCAGGCGTGCAAAAACTAGAGGAGATACAGTTCTTCTTCAGTCAGTGGGTGTCCCTCCACCTCAGGGACCTCAGAAGGCAATTTAGGATCCACAACTGAACGACTGGTGTCCCCATACCCCTAGCAAAGGGAATTGAAGCACCCTCATGTGAAGATCTGCTCTGGCTGACACTGCCAGGTCAATGCTTTTAAGTGGTCAATCATAGAATCATCACAGAATCTCAGAATGGTTTGGGTTGGAAGGGACCTCAAAGCCCATCTTGTTCCAACCCCCCTGCCATGGGCAGGGACACCTTCCACCCTCCCAGGCTGCCCAATCTCTCTGCTCCCAGCTGACCAGCCCTCCCTGCTCTTGCTTTATACACTCCGGGGAAACCTTGCCTCAAGGGTTTGGTTTCCCAACTGCTTATTCAAGGGATAACGTGATATACATCTAAAACCAGGCTGAGGAGAATGGAAAGAAAACAATATGATTATGAGCAGCTGGGCAGGAGCAGGTAAATGCCCAAAGGGGATATTTTTAAAAGCATTTAACTTGCTGCAGTGATTTCCCAGGCTTGCCACTGGGGTGCTCAGCATTACACCTTCCACTCCCATGGGCAACTACTGACTTCCCTGGGACAGCTTTCTGGACTAACTTGTCTCATGCTGTATTTCTTGGAACAATTTCATTCTGCTCAAGAACCAAAACGAGCTGCTAAATTTCGGGAGGAGGAACGGCAAAGCTCATCCTGACCCTTTGCAGGATCCAGGGGAGGTTAGTGTGTCTGGGATGGCAGTTTCTGTAAAAGCCCTGATGTTTCTAGAACTGGTCTTCCCATTCCTGGAATGCCTGCCCGTTCCCAAGCGGTGCCTGCTGGCAGCCTTTTGGATGGACACAGACTCCAGCTTTTCAGTTAAATACACAAAAGCATGTGGAATGGAGACGTATGGCAATTGTAACATCCCAGTCATGCCACACACACCACGCTGCTGCTTGGAACAAAGAAAAAAGTGCTGCTAAAAATACACGTGCATTTTTATAGGTTTGCATTTAGAATTTGTGATTTGCTTCGTTTTGGTTTTGGTTGTTGTTTTGGTTTGGTTTTTTTGTGGTTTTTTTTTTTTTTCAATCCAAACATCTATCTTGGTGCCAGGGAAGAGAACAGAACAGCTGATTTTTTAATCATCCCATTAAAGCCATAAATATAATGTGGGAAGCTCTTAATGGCTTCTGATTAATAAATGAATGGTTGTTCCATACCCTTTAATTCAAATCCAAGATGCTCTGCCAATGCAGAAAGAAGACAAGGAAGAGAAAGAGAAAAAGAAAAACAGGTCTGTCAGAGAACTCTAAAATACAAACACACACACTGTGCAGTTACAGCAGGTTAGCTTTTGGTAGGCTCAGCAGCACTCACACAGAGACACTGTACACTTCAGAGCATTTCAAACCCCCACCACAACTCACATGTTATGCAAAGAAAGACCCAAACAAATTGCAGTGGAAGTTAATTATGAATTCTTTCAGTTAATTATGAATTCTTTTGAGATGAGCCATGTTTGTTAGTACCTGATATTGTATTCACTGTTTAGGCAGGGGGAAAAAAAAAAAAAAAAAGAAAAAAAATAGGAAAGGCACACTTGTTCTGAAACAACTCCTGACAGGTCAAAACACATAGAGACTGCATGAGCCTGGTAAAAACCATTCATTCCCTTTCCACAGGGCAAATCTGCCCTGGCTGGTCTCCCACGCCCCGGCGTGCCCGGCGGCTGTGCTCCGCAGAGCAGCGCTGGGCACAGGGGTGTGAGGGCTCCTGCTGGGGCCTGGGGCTCGCCAGCACCGTCCTGCTGCCCACACCCTCACACCCAGCCCAGGGGCACTGCAGCCCTGGCAGCTCAGCCCCTCCATGCCCTGGCCCTGCCCTGGGCAGCCTGGAGCTGCCGCGAGCCACGGGCGCTGCGAGGGAGGAGGTGCCCGGGCAAGGCAGTGGATCTGAACGTGCAAATTGCACTGAAAGCTCCCCTCGAGCCTGTGGCCTTCCAAACTGCACCTCTGCCGTGGTTCTGCATTGTTTCAGCGTGCTGCAAAAAGCCCAGGTCGGAGCACGTGCTTTCAGGTTCACACTCGGCACAAGATTGCAGTTCTTCTTGCAGAGACAGGGCTAAGCACGGGGGTTTATCCAATGAATCAACAGTGCAAAACAGGTATCCTGAATTTCAGTCATTTTCCTGGTACAGCCCTCACCTAAAGACAGCTCTTCTTACACAAACATGAAAGTTCTCCATACTTACCACCCAACACAAAAGTGAGCTCTGCTGCTCTCAATCACCATGCACACAAGATTATTTGCAGCTTGGAGATGTCCAGATTTATTTACTATATTTTCCATAGGAACTGCTTTTTGCTGCACAGAAATACTGGCTTTCTTTTGCAGTGCTGTTCAAAATTTACTCAGGGCGGGGGGAATTAGCACTAATCATTATGGAACATGTAAACATGTGTTCTAAAGCAGGTTCTTCTCTTCAAACCAATGCTGATGTTTAGGGGGGGAAGGTGGGGTTCTTTCAAGATTTTGTATAATTTAAAGGCCACAAAACCTGGCTGCTCTCTGCTTCACATCTCTCACATTTGAGTAAAAGGAGCAGCAAACTCCACAGTGCATTTCACGGTCATTTTGTACACGTGGCAGTGACATGGACGTAATGTGGTGGGCAGCAGAGAGCTGGACAGAATAAATTCATCCTAAACCTCTTGGTTACCACATCCAGCCCTGATCTATTCCTAAGTCTTCCTACCATTGCACACACCTGTTTCCCCTGACACTGACAAATGCATGTAGAGATACCTCAAATTCCATCTATAAATCTCAGCTGTTGGTCCATCTGCATGCACACATTTCTCCCTGTTCCAGGGTTTGCTGCAACATCTGCAGCTACAAATGGATGCAATTAAAAACATTTTCATGGGGGTTTTTTGCTCACATTTTCACTTTTTTTTGCAAACTCAGAAATCCCTGTGTGAACAGAGGTGGTGGGCAGGACCTGAGGATCTTGAGCCTTCCCACTGTCCCTCTCATGTCAGAACCACTGTTTCTTTTGGCTCCCCAGCCTCAGGGAGCAGATACAGCCAGCTGCCTGGGAAACCTGTGTCAGTGTCCCATTACCATCACAGGGAAGAATTCCTTGCTAATGTCCAGTCTGAACCTGCTCTCTGTCAGTTTGAAGCCATTCCCCCTTGTCCTGTCACTCCAGGCCCTTCCAAATCTCTCCATCTTTCTTGCCATCTCCCTTCAGGTACTGGAAGGCTGCAATTAGGTCAGCCCAAAGCTTCTCTTCTCCAGGCTGAACAATCCCAACTCTCTCAGCCTTTCCTGGCAGGCACCTCCAGTGTCCTGGAGCAGTTCACTCAGCCCGTGCCCCACTCACCTTCCCAGTCAGAGCACCAGCCTGGCACGCTTTCCTGCTGGCAGGCAGGAGGTCCAGGCAGGTCCCCTGGCTCCTCCAGACAGGGATTCATCCCAGGCTGAGGGAGGTGGCTGCAATGAGGAGGTGTTTTGCACCCCAGGCTCATGGCAGAGGGAGCCTTTGGGATGGCTGAAGTGAAATGGATGAAGCCCACCAGCAGAGACAAGGTGAGAGATGCCAGCAGTGCTGCAGAGTGCAGCAGCGCTCTCCAGCTCGCACAGGACAGGCTCCATTGGAAGCAATTTATCCAGAGGCTACTGGTGCCATGATGCTTTTTTGTTTTTATATATACCCCCTCTATATACTCTTTTGTATAACTTTTATGTATTCTTAAGGACCTTTTAGCCCACACACTTCTAATTCTTCAGCTTTGATAACCAGCACAGAGCCAATATTCCCTTAAGCCAGGAGACCAAACATCTCAGAAGCCTCAGACACCGAGGGCTTCTCTGGAACACATTTTGTAACCTGAGATAGGCCTGGCCAGGGGGGGAAAGTTCCTCGGGGAGGGGGGTTCACTCAGCCTCTCATTGGGGAATCTTTGATAGATTTGTTAATTGGTAAAGCCTATAATGTTATACCCAAACTATTGTGGGTGCATTTCGGGGGTGCTCACAGGGGTGCATTTGGGTGTGCATCTGGATGTGCATTCCAGCGTGCTCCACCTGCACGGGGTGCACCAAGGATCCTTAAACAAAATACCAAGGTAAAATCCCTTTTTTCCCCTTCTAACTGTGTTTGGCTCTTGATTTTAAGACCAAGAAAAGGCATCACTGCCACACAAATAAACTGGAGTGAGACAGCCCTGAGATGGCAGCTGCAGGCTGAGGAATGGGCACAGCATTTTTCTCCTAACCTTCATCATCATCTTTCTGTCTGCTCTCCACACGTCCCCCCTGGTCAGGGCAAGGGGCTACAGCTGAGCACCCCGAACTGCTGTGAGACTCCCCAAGACACCTGAACTGAGGACACAAGTTTCCTTGGAAAATCTCGTTCCAAATGTGCCTCTTGAACCTTTCTGAAAATGCTGTCTCTCAGCATCAGACAAAAGACAAAGTCCTGCGTTTGCTTCATCTGCAGTGACTTTCTGGCTGTGATGTATTGTAGTTATTTTAAAAGATGAACAGACAGAAACATTTAATGTAAAGTGTTCCTGTAGGAGTAACACCTCAAGCAAGATGACTCTCACTGAACTGTAGATTTATAGGATGATTAAAAAGGATAAAAGCCTTAGAAAACAGCCGTGAAAACTGTGCCTGTGCTCACTTGGACTTCAGATTGCCCAAGAAGGTCGATAAGATGTTTAGTTACTGCACATTATTCCCTCAAAATATGCTCCCTGGGACACAGACCGTGCTCCAAGGCAAGAAACAAAGTGGAGAATTGACATCTGAGGACTAGCAAGATAATAAATTGATGATAATTTTGTTGCTAATCAATTGTATTGACAAGAGCAGCACTTGCAGGTCTCTGATTCGGGTTTTTCCCAGGGCGTAGAGGGAGCAGGGCAATTCAGGGGGTCACGACGGGGACAGAGGACACTGTGCCTGTGTTAGGAGCTGGGGGACACCTGGGATCTCCAGGAACAGAAAGTCTGTAAATGTTCCACAAACTCCACAGCCATTTGCCTTCTCCTGTACTGCATCAGTAAAACCAATTGTGGTCGGCATCAAGAGTCCAAACACGTAGCAGCAGAGTGTTCAAAATCGGCCGTGGACGAGCGTGCAATTAACTTTAGGAGATCCCAAGGGTAACCTGTGCTGTGTCCAGGGGAGAGGAATAACCCTGCCATGCTGAACCACAAACACCCTGTAATTACCCAGCCACACCAAGGTGTAGCCATCACCCTGTAATTCAGCAATCAGCAGTTACCGTGTCACTGAAGGGAAGCTGCAGAATGTCCGTGGAATTTAAAATGCTGCTAAATATTGGTTTTGGGGGTCAGACGAGTGAGAGGTGGAGGAGGAAGCAGAGAGTTGGGTGAAATAAAGAAGTGATCTTTCACTTATCATTTTTATATTGCAGTCACAGCAGGTAGGAAACCACTGCTGAATAAGTGAGGTGAACAGAGAAGCTAAAATTCAGATCTAGGTGTTCCCAGAAGAGCTTGAAATGGTGCATTTATCCCTCTGCTCACAAGGACACTGGCCTCTGGATGGGTTCCAGAGGCCACCCATCAGAAGGGTCACTTCTACCTGTCAGGGTGGTGACCAACACGCCCCTGGCCACAGCCTGGTGAGTGCTGGGGGAACGGGACCATCCTCCAGAGAAACAAGAAGCCTCTCACCCCATAACCCACACTGCTCCACGATGGCTCAGCCAGCAGCACCAGAGCCAGTTCGTGTGCTGCTGTGGGAACAGGCTGAAGACAAAGCTGCCCTCCCAATGGATACCTGAAAATCCTGCTCTGTGTTTCCGAGCAGACCAGCAGGAAGGCTCCAACTACGAATTAAAATTCAATTTGTAAAGAAACCAAGAATTAAATATGGTGTAAAAATGGAGAATATGCTAGATGGCATTGCATATGAACGTCAGCTCTGTTCTAGGGTGTTTACAGGCAGGCTACAGCCTGCAACTTTAATTGGATCACAAAGTAGAAAACGAAAATGTTTCACTAACCAAGATGAATGGAATGACATTTGTCCTCCAGATTGGTGATGATTATTTGTGGAGATGAATAAACAGCAAAGTTAAGATGAAGTTTCAGTTTCCACAGGCAAGAGGGAAGCATAAATATAAAACTTTATCCCAAATTTCTAAATTGTTCCATAAATCACAAGTGGAAAGAATCCAAATGTGCAGACTTAGGAGACATATAAATGTTCCTGCTGACCACGTTTAACTTTCAGGATCTCAGCTGCACCAGGACTGAAATACCTGCCAATGTGTTTTACAAAACCTTCACAACCACCCAGCCCAAAGCCTGGCAGGTTATTAGTAAACTTCCAGGAGGATTTAACAAAGACCTGAAAAGTTGCTTGTAGAAGAGAGAAGACAGAGGTAGATCTTGATCTGATGTAGAACAGGCAGCTATGAAATATTAGTGCCAGCACAGGTTAGAAAAAAGAGTTTCTGAGAAGGAAGGACGATTTTGGATATAGTTCTGTCTTCTGGGAAGAGTTGCAAGCCATAGCTGTGCCTGTGGAGCTGGGCCCAGGAGACAGCCCTACACTGGGTGAGCCTCCAGCACCCAGCAGAAGCTCTCAGACTTCCTGACTCCTTTGGATATTGCTGCACTCTTCAGCCAGGTGTGCCAGCAGAGAGGAAAATCTGGCTGAGAGGCTAAATGGCCCGTGGATACTGTTGTTGTGGATTCATTCTGGCTGTGGAACAAGAGTTTGATGTGTTCTGTTCTCACTAATGCAGGGACAGGGACACCTGTGAGCTGCGGCTCTGCAGGTACCTGTGCCACAGGAGCCACCTACAGCTACTCCCACGAGTTTGTCTGTGGAGACACAGAGTCATGAAGACCTTGATGTGAAAAACATTTTAGTGAAGAGGATTTAATGACTCATCACCCATGGAAATAACTCTCTCTGTTCTCCTCTGCCAGGGCATCCCTCTGTTCCATACAGTAATTGCAAACAATCCCTGTCCCCTCTGTTCACTGCCATTAATTCTCTGCAGTTTAAATTTCAACTGATTTAAATGTTGATTTCATGTCCCTCTGTAAGGGTTTCTTCTCACAGTTAAAGCCTAAACAAAATGATCTCCTAACCTTGATCCATCAGCCTCCTGTGTGGATGGAGTCAGGACAGACTGGGGGCTCTCTGAGCTACCCCACTAATACAATTCCTGGTGAGTTCCTCTGCACCAATCTGTTAGAAAATAGCAACAGTGTGAGCATGACATGGGAAAAAAACCCGTCTTTAACATTTCCTCTTCATTTTCAAGCAGTGGTGGATATATCCAGAAGGGCTGGGAGTAGGCCCCTGCTCATATGGTTGGACCAGCAACGTAAAGAAACATCACATGTGAGAAAACCTACCTAAAATACACCTAATGTTCATCTTAATGACTGCAGTGGTCTAGCAGGTGTTAGGGGCACTCAGAGAAAAACAAACCTCAAGAGCTGCCTGCCAAAGAGACAAAGACAGCCTGAACTCCTGGAGAACATGGGGAGTTTCACCTGAGCAAAATCTGAATAAGGGTTTAAACCACAGAGACAGGAAGCTGCTCCCAAAAGGAGGACACACAACATCTGGCACGATGCTGGGATGCTGCACCATCTCCATCTGTGGCCCAAATTCAGCAAAGTATCTGACATATCTCTTCAGAACAGCATCTTCAATTTAGCTCCCTGTGCAGAGACTCTCGCTCAGCCCCGGGATATACCTACTAAAAGTCATTGTGATATTTAATATTCATATTAAAGGATCAGGAGGATCCAATCTAGGCCTGAAAACCTGAAATACCCCAAATACATTTAAAACAACACCGATATAGGTGTCCTTATTTAAGGATCTGTCAAATGCTGGCAGTGCTCTCAAAACATGAATCAGGACAGAGCTATTTTATTTCCAGTGGAAATGCCTGAACCTCGTTTAATCTGTTTCAGCTTTTGACCTGTCAGAACCCATATGGGATGAAGCATTGAGTGAATCATAGAACATCAGCAACTTCTACTGTGCCCTAATTATTGATCAAAGTAGAAGGTGAGCACTTGCAAGGGTCCACACTTGATTGAAATGCTTTTCCTACTCAGAAAAACAGCAAGTTCAGGGCAAGCTTTTCTTCAGTGCTGCTGCTATCTATATTACCCAACAGTGACCTGAAAGTGAAAACAGCTATAAACACGCATGAATCATCTTCTTCTATGAATTTTATCCAAGTTCAGACAGGTAGCCTGGATTGTTAAGCTGTTTTTACCTTACTATGCTGTGGTTAAAGCAGATTTGAGGTAAGGAAATGTACATGTGTCAGTTTTAAAGCTGGCATTGCTCCTCTAACATGTGAATAAAACTAAAACAAATCTCAGTCCTGTGAAAAGCTGGATTCTGCAAGCTGGGGAAAAAAACCCACATGCTGCTTACTCCTGCCATTAATGCTCTCAGAAGGCATTTTCCTGACATAAAACTCATTTTCACCCCTGTTTTAGGTTTTGCAGCATGGCAGCAATGATGTTTAAGCCTGTTGGACACCACCTCATGAAACATGGTACAAATCAGCTTCATGGGGTGAGCATCTCCCTGCTGGCTGCAGCCAGGGCCCTGACACCCAGGGCTTCCAGGAGGGAAGGAAACCCTTCAGCATCAGGTGAAGGATCAAAATAGAACATTTTGGGCTGTCATTTTAAAAAGAGCTCGCTTGGATGTTGGAGTCGGGGAGGATAAATCAATGGAGGTTTCTACTTCGGAAGCCAATTTGGAACAAAAAAGCAATGTAAAAACACTGAGCTGTCCCAAGGGCCCCACGAAGTCCATTTGCATCTTGCCTGTATGCTCCATGCGAGGGAGTCTAATTCCAGCACTTGCCAGCTATTAGCACGTGCTAATGAGGCTCCTGCAATTGCCGGTTCAGGATGAGGACGGCAGGATTCCTCACCGAGCAGTGGGAGAGGGGTTCTGGCAATCAAGGAGCCATCGTGAGGAGGCATTTCTCCTCTGGTTACCGCTAATTAAAGCCTCTTTTTTTGGCTCTTTTTAAAAAGGCTCTTTTTAAACCCCACCTTTTGTGGTGGTCCAAGCAGCCAGGGGGGAGGCAGGGTGGGTTTCAGGGACAGTCACAGGGAGGGTCCCAGGAAGGGTCCCAGGTTTCCTACACTGTAACTGCATCCCCTCTCAGGTCAGTCCTTACCCATACCAGGATCCCACTGATGCTGGGACACTGACTGAATAGGGACCCAGAAAAATCATCCACCTTGATCAAAATGAGTTAGTTATAAGTGAGACCTGCGGGAACTGGAAACTAGAAACTGGGAAGCACTAAGTTCAAAGGCTTTTAGGGTATTTACACTCACTGAGTGCATTAAAGGATCGGTCACTGTAGTTAGACTCAATCCCCTGTGCGAGGCTGTCCAATCCCCTAGGAGAGGCAGGAACAGGAGGCCAGGAGGGACACAGCCTGATGCCCAGCTGGCAGGTTTATCCTGTGTCCTGCAAGGCAGGGAGGCTGGGAAGCCCTGAGGCAGTGGCAGCCCCCAGCGTGACCTCTGTGCCACAGACCGTAAAGTGATTTCAGTGCAGTCACACCCTCGCTGTGATTTCCTCCGTTGGTTCAAGGAGACTCACACCCCCCTCCCAGGAGTGGTGGGGAGATGCCCATCTCCTACCCTGTACAGCACAGGGGAGATGCCCATCTCCTGCCCTGTACAGCAAAAGGAAAATGTCCAGATCCTGCCCTGCACAGCAAAAGGAAAATGCCCAAATCCTGCCCTGCACAGCACAGGGAAATGCCCATCTCCTGCCCTGCACAGCACAGGGAAAATGCACATCTCCTCCTCTGCCTAGCACAAGGAAAAGATCCAAACCCTGCCCTGCACAGCACAGGGAAAATGCACATCTCCTCCTCTGCCTAGCACAAGGAAAAGATCCAAACCCTGCCCTGCACAGCACAGGGAAAATGCACATCTCCTACTCTGCATAGCACAAGGAAAAGATCCAAACCCTGCCCTGCACAGCACAGGGAAATGCACATCTCCTGCCCTGCACAGGACAAGGAAAATGCCCATCTCCTGCCCTGCACAGGGGAAATGTCCAGATCCAGCCCTGCACAGCACAGGGGACATGCCCATCTCCTACCCTGTACAGCAAAAGGAAAATGCACATCTCCTGCCCTGCACAGCACAAGGAAAATGCCCATCTGCTGCTCTGCACAGCACAGGGAAAATGTCCAGATCCAGCCCTGCACAGCACAGGGGAGTACCCAAATCCTGCCCTGCACAGCACAGGGAAATGCCCATCTCCTGCCCTGCACAGCAGAGGGGAATGCCCAAATCCTGCCCTGCACAGCACAAGGGAAATGCCCATCTCCTGCCCTGCACAGCACAATCCATTTCAGGACAGCAATGCTGGCAGGCCCCGCTCCACACACAGCACAGGCTCACCTCACACAGCACACCCACCACATAACCTCGGGCCTCGTTTGCATTTTGCCTGGAAGGAGCAAGCAGCACCCAGTTCAATCAGAAATGAAAGCAGAGCCCGTTCTAACGAGCGGGGAGATAACGGGAGCCCCGCTTCTCCTCTTGGACACGATCACAGCTCCTCTTAGGACCAAGCAGAGCTGGGAGCGCACAAGGCAGGGAGAGGGCTCTTGGAGAACAGAAGAACCTGCTTTAAGGACATGACACAGAGCTACAACAACGAGGAGAGAGAGAAGTAGAAAGAGACATACTGGAGAAGCTGACCATTGCGAAATGCTGACACCGGTCTCCTGTGAATTCGATCGGACACCTACCGGAAGAGAGAAAACCAGAAAGAGAGAAACAAGATAGCAAAATGACACCCAAACAGGCTGAACTGAGGCCCCTTCTGATCCCTTCCACGGCTCCTATCTGTCTGCTTTCAGCCTTCACCCTTACCTGCAGCCCTAAGCCCTACCCAAAGCTGACACCAAGAGCCATCCCTGACTAGACCACTCTACATCCACCGCTGTGCCCGGGAGGTTTTAAGTAGTGTGGTGCATTTTTTTGTCTTCAAACATACTTTGGTTAGGATCTGGCATGTACAATCGCAAAGGCAGTTTCTCCAAACATCTCTGTCCGAAGAATCCGTTTGGACATCTGGAGGGGAAAAGGGGAGAAATCACAGAACATGTCTGGCACAGTTCTTGAGGCTAAGGTCAGAAATAAAAAGTGCATTGTGATGAATGGAAAAAATAAAGGCTTTACATGCGTGTTTACTCTTTGCTTTAACCAGGCACCTGCAACATCAGTGTTCCAGCTCTGGTTTTAGGCCTGGGTCTTCAAGCAGGCAGCCAAACCCCTCCTGCTCTGTCCTGCTCTGCCTGCCTCCTTCCTTCTCACCTGCTAGGAGCACCAGCTGGCAGGAAGACTGAGATGGGCTGGGTGCTACTTTCAGAGACTCCATGGAGCTGCTGTGTAGGACTGGCAAGAGGCACCACGAAGCAGTGAGCAGCTGCTCAGGCGACAGCGAGCGCTGGGTGTGGAAAGCGTGTCCCCATTATGACCCCAGCAGTACCCACGGGGTGTTCACGGGGTGGTTAGAGAGAGAGCACGTGCAGAGTCTCTGTGTTAACTGAGAGGAAGGGACAGAGAGGAAAGCTGGGCTGAAGGGGTCTCACATGCTGTCCAAATGTGAGGCTCTCTCGGGCTATCCTGGCCTGGGTCACTTGATGGGTGGGGATGTGCCAGCTCATGGGCACCAGTTACACCTTCACATGATGCTCAGGTGGCAGGGAAGGTGCCCTGCAGTCGAGGGCCACCAGGGATTGGCACCAGCCCCTGAGCAGCTCCCCAGAGCACTCCCCAGCTGAGCCAGGTTTGGGGAGCACAGGGACACGGGCAGGAGCTGCAGAACTGCCCAGGGTGAGCAGCACCTGCACCCTCTGCATTGTGACCCTCTGCAGATGCAGGTGAGCCTGGGGAGCGATGGGAGCCCAGCCTGGCGTGGTCAAACCCTTCTCCCCCAGGGACCTGTCTCCCTCCCTCACTTCACATCTCTTCTTCTGGATATTCCATGGAGAGTCCTGCACAGTATCCCTAGTTTTCTTGAAGTCCCAGCTCTCACCTCCCTGTCTCATAACTCACTCCCTCCCTTCTCAACACACCTCTCTTTCCTCTGAACTTAAGAGGGCTTTATCTTTATAGCATTTCAACATCTGTCTTTCAACTTTCTGCGAGTGGAGCTGCAGGCTCTGCACCCGGTCCCTGTCAGAACTTCCTCACTCTCAGATGCCACCCACAAGATCTCACTGTCCCGCAGTGACCTGCAAGTGGTCAACAAGGAAGGGACTGAAAGACACCTCAGTAAAGTGCAGATGAATCAGAGGCCAAGTCTGATGTCAGTGGCTCAGCTCCCGGCCAGTCCAGTGCAAAGGATAGCAAGAGGCTGGAGCAGCCACAGCAGAGCATCAGGCAACTGCTCCCAACCTGTGCATCTGCTGGGGTGGGGTGGGGCAGGTCCAGGTCCAGGTCCAGGTCCAGGTCCAGGTCCAGGTCCAGGTCCAGGTCCAGGTCCAGGTCCAGGCTCCATGCAGAAAACCGTGATTTTTAATGGTTGTATTTCATCATGGCCGTACACTGACCTGTACTTTGGCACTTGACTTCTTGCTGGATTTCACTGCAGTTTGGGTAGGCCTGAGGTGTGCAAGCAAAGCTGCTGCACCCTCACTGCCCATGACCAAATGTGGGTCAGCATCTGGCTTTTTGGGACCTTTTTTGGCTCACACCTCCAAGTGGGAGTGTGTTGGGCTATTTGTGCACCCCAAACTGCTCACGGAGAACTTTAGGACTCGGCTCTGCATGAGGCTGCACTGAGCTCTCCAGTCAAACACTGCAGTTTCTCAGTGTCCAAGTCACTTCTGAAACTGAAAATTGGGCTCCCTGGTCAGGCAAATATCTTTGAAAAATTGGCTCTTTTTTCTCATTCTTGGAAGTTCATCTTGGGGCACAGCCATGTCGTTTCAGCTCCAGAGAGCCAAGCCAGCTCCCAAGGAAAGCTCAGCCCGAGGAGTGACCATCAGACATGGGGCCTGTTGACCTTCCCTGCAATGAAGCAGAGGAAGCTGGTGCTGGGAAGTGAAGAAGATGCCCCATTGTCAATCAAAAAGCACAAACCTGAGGCACTGGATGGCACAGACTCACAAAGACAGCCCCAGGGAAGCAGGACTGGAGAAACCCTTCAGAGGTCGCACTGGGGTTTGAGCAAGGAGTCCAAAAGAGAAGGTATCTTCCCAATCCTTTTTGAAGTCTGTTCATCACCTCTGACAGAGTCAGGAACTTATTCACAGAGTCTTGAAGGGAATCCAGTCTAGCTTGCAACATGCTTCCCGTCAGTCTGGGATCAGAGCCTTCCTGGGCGTTGTGAGCACACCCAAGGGCCTCAAGGGTGCTGCTGAATGAAGCAATTGTCCCACCCACCCCAAAAAGGGCTGTTTTGTCAGAAAAGAGCTAAAACTATCTCAGGTGCACATCTGCAAGAGGTCAGCCAAGGCTGGAACTCCAGTGTGACTGAGGCTGCATGCCATTAAGGAAAGACCAAAAATTATGGGAAAACTGGAGGAAGGAAATAAAAGCCCAGAGAAAGGAATTGGTAAGAAGTGAAAAAACAAAACAAAAAGGTGTCAGAGAAGCTTTGATGCCATGACAGCTACCATATAGCCCATCTTCAGATCTCTGCAGTCAGCCGAGTGTGGGTGGGGAGAGGAGCTCTCTCGACAGAAGGCAGTAGACAACTGCCTTCTCTGTGTCTAGGACAGCTCAGGCTTTTCATCTTTAGCTACTCAGTGAGTCAGCACTGGAAGAAGTGACAGAAAAAGCCCTCCTGAACAAGAGCACCTTCTGTCACCTCCCAAGCCTGTGTACAAGCTGTCAAGACACAATGTGCCACCCCAGCTTACCTGGGTTCTGGCTCCTCATAAGCAAGGCTGCAGGCAGAAGCAGTGACCAGAAGACCTTTGAGAGCATGCAGTGCTTTTGGTTCCTTTTTTTTTAAGCTGTCTCTAACTTCTAGGCTGCTGAAGTTGATTTATTATTTATTACTGTGGCCCCAGATGTGACTCCAAGGAAAGAAATTTCCAGCGTGCTTGGCACATGGGTGTCCCATGGATAGGAAGAGCAGTGGAGATCATCCCTTCTGCATTAAAATCCGCTGCCTGTGCTAAGGGCAGCTCTTCTGCAGCGAGGGATACACCTGGAATTAAGGCTCACTGAAGCTGAGAGCTGTGAGCTGCTCTTTGATCATGGCATCCTTCTTCCTGCAGGTTTGACTCAAGAGGTTCTGGCTGGCTGTCCCAGCAAAACCAAGTCCCTCCTTCTTTGGGGAACTCTTGCAGGGACTACACAGATGGTGGACTTTGCTGCAAATATCTCCTCTGGACTTTATGGTGCATTCACAGAGGCCCAGTGGGTCTCTCCCCAAAGGCCAAGGGAAGTGGACAAGGGTGTGTCTGTAGGAATGGGCCTGGGGAAGTACAAGGCTGCATCAACCTCTTGCAGACAGCACCTCGCCCCCTCTCTAGCCTGAGTGGAGACTTCCCAAACTGCCCTTGCTTAACTCCATCCCTCTGTGTCTGATTGCTACCTCTGAAAAAATGTGCAAATGCCATTGATAAAACTGGTCAGGGATTTTTCTGTCCGGATTCTGTTTTCTATTATTGCTGGAAAATGTTCAATTCTTTTAGTTTTGACCTTAAGACCTTTTTTTTTTTTTTTTTAAACCCCATTTTGAAAACATCTGCAAAATTCTGCTCTTGGGTTCAGGATGAATTGCAGTGAGATATTTACATGGTAACAAAAATGCAGTAAGATGATCGGTCAAATAAAGCATCTCAGAAAGCACAAACCAAAATAGTCTGAATGAGTCATTTCTATGATGTTTGCTGGGCACTTATTGATGAAAATTGAGGAACTTCAACATTTTGCCCCGTTATCAGGGCAGTGCAACAATTATTGTTAATTATTATTTGCTACTATTAATTCATTATCATGTTGCTCCTGCTGGAAGCAAAACTTTTTCTGTCCAGCTGTTGCTCTAAGCCTTGCGAGGGTTGGCACATTTCCTTTGCACCCCCAGATCTTAATTAAAATATGCCAAATTTGGTAGCTCTCATAAAGCAATCAGTGCTACAGAGGAAGGTGAATGAGCAGGTGCTTCAAAATAACGTGATAAAGACAAGCTGCAGCAGAAGGACACAATGCACTGATGTAAGCAAATGGGAAAAAAAAAATGTTTCGAGCACGTTGCTTTTTTTGTGGGAAGGGCTGAAAAAGACGACAGTTCTGTCATTGTCCCCTGACCAGTCCCAGATGATCGGGCTCTGGAGAGCCGCAAAAGGCCGGACTCCACAAAATCACTGACGGGAAGAAAAGAAAGCAACCAGAATGAATGCAAAGGCCTTCTCCAGAGCAGCTAATCAAGGCATGTTTGCTGCAGAGTGGAGTCCAGACCTCAGGGACATCCACTGTGCTGGGGCTCAGCGATGACAGCGCCGCAGGATCTGCGTCGCTGCCTTCACTGAGCCCTTGCTGCCGCAGGATCGGCTTCCACACTCTGACGGGCCTCAAGGCTCTGACACGGTCACAGCGCGCTCAGCAGGACGCACAGACGGGCCACTGGAACCTGAAACGGTACCTGCTCTCATCACCCAAGGTAAACAGCAACGCAAAACCCAAGGGACGAGTCCTGGCTGGTTCGGGGGATTTGGAACAGGATGTGGAGGTTTTCACCCCTGGCTCTTCGTTTCCGAGGACGTTGCGACACCTCCCCACGGAGCTGCTCGTGCGTCCGCGGCGCGGTGACGGCCCCGTGGCTGTGCCGTGAGCGGCTCGTGCTGACCCAATGCCACCGGGAGGGGTGGGACAGCTCCGGGTGCCACAGGGCAGCTGAGCAAACAGTGCTGCCAAGGAGGACCAGAGCTGTACAGGGTCCCTGTGACACTCACACCTTTGGATGGTGCTCTGGGAAAGCACAGGGGAGCTGGCAGCATGGCCAACCCTTCAGGATGATCTTTCCTTTCCCTGGGAAAATCTGCAGGAAACAATACGCTTGGAGGAGGTGAGCGTGTGATTTTGGAAATTGGTGACTTGGATTCGTCAGCTGGTTTAGAAATGAATTGATCTGTTTTCCTTTTGCTTTGTTTTGTTTTTATTCTCTCCTTGACTCTCACTTTTTGCCTGAGGTGCTCCAGGCCTCTGACCTCCCTCCCTCACATGAGGCAGAGCTGTCACCCCAAACCCAGAGCCTGTTTATCTGTCAGCATTTGTAAATCCTCCAGCCTGATTCTTGCGAGCACAACTGGTCCAACATGACGTGGGGGTGTTGCTCTGTAATACTCTTCAAGTCTTCTGATCCCACACAAGATCCTGGCCCAGGGCAGACCACTTTGACTCCACTGACCACACCAAAGACACCTGAAGAGCGTTTTAGTGGGCAGAGAAGGCTCTGCAGTGATGAGACCTGACTTGCTTGCTTCGTTTGGCTGGGAAGACCCCAACTGTGCCTAACGTGTGCCAAGACCTAACTGGGAAAAAGAGCATTTCTGCTCTTTGGATAGCACAACCCGGTGGGGCACCCAGCAATAAAGATTGGAGCAGCCTCCAACTGCCCTGAGTCGTGCCAAGGACTCCATGGGCTCCAGGATGGAGGCAGATCCAAGAGCAGAGGCTGCCAGTCATCCCAACGCTGTGTCTGACTGGACACAACAAACCAGGCACTGTGTCCCAGCCCAGCTCAGGGCCTGGAGACTCGCTTGTGTGCATCCCTTCTGTGGCACCTCAGTGTGCTCTGCTCAAACCTGTCACTGCCCGGCCAGCCCAGCTCCTTAAGGCCTCTCTGAGCAAAATGGCCTGGAGAAGGGTTGGGAAATTCTTCCTGTCAAGTGTTTGGAGCTTTTTGTTAATTTACAGGGGCTGCTGAGTCAGTTCTGTCTGCGTGTGGCTCAGTCGTTTCCCAGGTTTATGCGTAAAATTTGCAGAATATTTGAGGCAGATCCCACTTCTCCCATCTAACTTCCAGGTGGTCTGTTTGCAGAGTCAGGATAACAGCACAGATTGCTTTGTGTTCAGGTTTCCTTTGACACCAGCATGTGTAGAATTTACTTCAAATTAAGGAAAAAATTATGGAAGAACACAATCCAGAAAGACACAATTTCTGGAACAGCTTCAAGTCCATTCTGGGCTCTTCCTCAGTGAAGAAAATGCTTTGTCCAAGCTCTAGCTGAAGTGTATTGAAAAGGGAGGGAGGAAGTTACAAGCAAATACTTTGTTCCTCAGGATTTAAAAGACCAGGAGGAACACGTTTCTGGGAAGCCTGTTATAAAATAATAATAAAAGGCCAGCTGCCAATTTAGGCAATATTTGTAGCAAATTGAGCATGAACCACATCAGGAGAAGAAATTATTTGAGAACTCATCTGCTGTTTTTGGTCCAGACTGCCGGGGGAACATCTACAGGAAGGATTTCCTGTGCTTCTGGACGGCTGCAAGAATGGAACTCACTCCAGGAAGCTGATCCCAGGATGGTGGCAGGCAGGGAACAAGAACACACTAAAATGCTGGAAGCTGGCATTGGAAAGGCTGGTAACATCACATGGGTGCTGGGGGGGATAGAACCACCTGAGCATTCAGTGAGGGTGGGCTGCAAGCTGGCACAGGGGGCCAGAAGATCCCCCCAGGCCCTGCTGGCTGATTGGAAGAGCAGCATGGAAACAGCACATGGACATGTGTTGTTCCTGGCTGGAGCTGCTCACGTGGCTCTTGTTGATCTCCAAAGCATTTGAAGAGGTTGTGAGCAGAACCTGCTGATCTCTTCCATGCTCCTGGCTCAGAGGCACAGTGAGGCTGGAGGGCCAAGGCTGCTGCTGCAGAGGTCAGAAATGAAGGTCGAAGCCTGTACCTTTGCCTCCTCTCCTTTCTCCTGCGAGTCTGTATCGCTGCATCTTTCACACACCACAGCAGCAGATCTCCTGTCCTGGTGCAATGAGGAAGCTGTGGAACGTCAGCTCTTTGTTTGCAGGCAAAGGTGAAGTCTGTTTATTCACCAGCATCTTCCCCAGGAATCACCCATGTCCCTGGGAGAGCCATTTCATGGGAGACACTGTTCAGTTCAAACGCTCCTGCATCCCTCAATAACTATCATCCTCCAGAATCCAGAAACTCTAAAATGACACCACTTCAAAAGCCAGGTTTTCTTATCTTCAGCCTGTGATTTAATGATAAAAACACCCAAGGAGAATGAACATCCAGAGACCTCCTCAAGCAGTGAGATCAGAAGTGACTGTGCTGTGTGGAAGGCGCTCGAGTCCCCTGGGTTTCTGTGAGCACGGAGCCACCTTTCCTGGCAGATGCACAGTGACAGTGCAGACCTTCCCAGCACCTCCTTCTGGGTAACACTTTCCTGCCCTTCCACACACTGCCTGTTCAATTCCCATCTGCTTTTTAGCAATTGGCATCTTGGAACTCATCAGGAAAGGGTATCATTTCACCATCTGCAAGCGAGGAATTCAGGCTTTCAAATGGCATGAAATAATTAGGTCTGTTTGGTGTGGCACATAAAACCTGAATGGAATCCATCACTGAGCGTTCCCTCTGCTCATCAGCTGTCAGAGCAGCCTGGTTGGAAGGTAGGCTGTTTCTTCATGGGGCTGGAATTACTTTGGTTAAAACATTCTGTCTGCTGAAGACGCTTGACAACTACCCACAGTGTTCTTCACTAGGAAAAAGTGATTCTTCTGTATGGCAGGAGTTCAGGTAACTCCTGTTGTAATTGAAAATTGATCCAGTTTGAATCTTGATCTGGATTTAAGTTCTTCCCAAAAGAAATAGCCTTGAAGTCTATTCTTCTGGCATGACCACAGTGCTTTCAGATAGAGATGTTGATTCATACACTCCTCCAGGCTTCAAGGGTCCAGCCCTTTCCAGAATGGAAAGACTGGAACTGCTGGGGCTTCCTGGGCTACAGCTACAGAATAGTGGCTGTGACTTTATCAATCATGTGGGGCTTTCCCCATGTTTCCTGTGGGGAACACTGACCAGGTGAGCCCACGGTGCCACCAGCAAGCCAAAGGCAGAGACAGCTACACCAAAGCACAGGGCTGTGGGGACAAGGGCTGCTCCCACTCCATGCACATGGCAAACGTGGAAGCCACAGTTCCTGGTTTCTGTCCTACCCAGCTCTTTCTGTGTCTAAGGAGCAAGTCTGGGAGAACTGGGAGATGCTCCTTCCACCACAGCTGACCCTGCACTGGAAAGCAAGAGCACGAGAGCTCAGCAGGATGTGTTTCCACATGGCCTTTTCTGCTGCTCCTGCCAAAACAAAGGAGAACTGGGAGAGCAGAGGAGTTGTGCTCAGTGTGATCCAGCCCACAGGCTTTCCACAGGGGTGAGGGTTCTGCTCAGGTGCTCAGGTGCATCCTCCAAGGCCTGAGGAGCTGAGGTACCTGGTGAGCATCACATCCTTCAGTGCTGCTGGGCTGACATCCACAGATGTCAGACCTTTGGCTGTGTGTCTCCACTGGGAGGCTTCTGGGCTCCAAAGGCAGAACATTGTCAGCTCTGGGCTTCTCCAAGCTGGGCAGTGATGCCTAGGTCACCAGGTGAGCTCAGAAGAGGATTCCATCTGCTCAGTGAACGCACACCCAGGGCACCACCTCCTGCTGACTGTGCAGGAGCCCAGGGCAGGTACAGGTGTGCTCTGGGTACCTGCACCGCTTATCCACAGGCACTGTTGGGCTTCAGGGGTGAGGTGTGAGATGCTATTGGGCTTTCTGGCTGTGAGCCAGGGGTGAAAAAGTCTCACATCCCGTTTCACATCCCTCAGGCTGTGCAGCCCCGCTCCAAACTCTTCAAAGCAGCTCGTTTTAAGGATAACTTAGTACATGTCTCTGGTTTTTATTGCGGGTTGGAAGGGGGAAACAAACATCCCACAGTGGCCACAAAGCTGCACAGAGAGGGGAACAGCTGGGTGTTAACCCTGGGCCCATGAGATAAGGGAAAGGTGGGGGCAGGTTGTGAAGGGACCCCTCCAGTCACAGGGGAGGGAGGAGGCTGTGCCCCAGGAAAGTCCCCCTGGTTGGAGGACAGGATGTGTCAGCTCAGGGAGAGCTAAAGGGACCCAAATTTCCCTGAAGCTGCAGAGGAGAAAGGGGAGGAAGGGAAAAGAAACAGCCAGGACAAACATATTCTCAAGAGAGAGAAAAGCCAGGAAAAGTGAACAGTGACACGCACACGAAAAAGGAAAATACAAATCCTTGCCCCCACCCCTGCCCCTCTAGTGCCCCTTTCTGAACCTGCACAGCTCAAACTGCAATTGCCAGGAGAATTTCAGAGCTCCCCCCCCATTCTGGCAGTTGCACAAAGGTCTCCTCTCCCTCAGCCAAGAAATTTCCATATTGACACAAGAACTCCACTCACTTACTTGCACGACAGCTGATTAATCCCCTCGATGTAGTAGCACACCCCTCCATTGACACAATAGGACTTGGCTGTTTCGTTGCATTTTCTGGCATGCCCGGACCAGGAGGAGAGAGTTGTGGTTACTGCAGGGGAAAACAAAAACACACACAAAAAGGATATATTGTTATTTCCTTTGTTGGGCAACTCTGCTTCCTTAGATGATTTTCTACGAGTTCATTTGCCAAAGCAAAAACGCCAGAGCTGCAAACCTCAGCCCGTGCCTTTAGACCCACCTTCAGGTCCCGGGGCTGCAACTCGACCCTTCCTTTCCCAGCAAAAGGGGCCAAGTGAGTGAGGAGTTGAAGATTCATCGTCCTCTAAGCAGCCAGCGTGTAGTACAAGATCATTTTTATGGCAAGCTGTAGGGAAGTGCCCCTTTCCCACTGTTCTTGCCCCGCCTCATGCTCAGACCTCTGTGCCAGCAGGCGAGCAGGAGGTCAGGAAGAAGAGGAGCTGCGGAGTCACAGAGGCACAGTGATGTGCTGCTGAGGCATGAGGACATCAGGACACTGGACCCAGACCCAGAGGTGCTGCAGGGGACCTTGCACTGCTCCACACCTCTGTCAGGGAATGAGTTTTCAGAGCCAGGAGCGGGCCTGGCACAAGCAAGAACAGCTCCATCTGTCCCTCCCCGTTCCTGAGAGTTTCTCTGTCCTGCCACAGCAGGGCTGCCCCAGCAGACCCAGCACAAGTCAGCCAGCCCCAGCTCGTGCTACGAGGGAGGCAGCCAGCATGACTCAAGTTTCCTGGGATACAGGTGCTTTTCCAAATCTAAACTTCTTTCTAGAGAAAAGCTTTACAGTCCTGTAAGCTAAAAGGAAACCTGAAGGTAATCTGCAGAATTTCGCTGTAATTCCTGTCTCTGAGAGACTCAGATAAACTTACAGCCCAAAGCAGAGTCTCTCCAAAGGTAAAACAAAGGCTTCTGGCAAGGATAAAACCTGTTGTTAGAGCACTGATACAGGTTACAGAAGGTGAGCAGCTTTGGGGGATACAGACCCATCTTCACATAACTCAAAGAAGGGCTGGGCGCTCGAAAGCATGAATTTTTTACGACTGAATTCTTAACCTCATTAAAAATAGTTGCCTTTTCTGGACTACCCACCTTGCTCAGACCCTATCACAATTACACCTCCAGCAGTGTGGCTGCTCCCTGCTTTGCAGCACCTTGTATGCTGTAGCCAAGGCTTCTGAGGAGATGCTCTCTTCCACCCTGTTTTCCAAAGCGTGAATGAGCCTCGTGGGGAGGTTAGTGACACCATCCCTGAGACTGAGCTCCTCACTGACACAGGATTCGAGGAAGAAAGTTTGAACCAGAGCCAGGCAGGAGCCGGTCAGAGCCACAGGAGGAGCAGCAGGGCAAGCCATGGCCTGTCCCAGAGGGAGCCAGGGCTGCTCCCCACTCCTCAGCACCCCCTGTGCCCATCCCACCTCCACAGATGCTCCGAGCCTCTGCCTGCAGCCCACACGCCAGAGCCAAGGGCTGCATTCCCATGATCCAGCTGCAGCCCAGCACCTGCTGGGAACATCCAGGCTCTCCCAGGCTAAGGAGCACCCTGTGAACCTCTCACACCTGGGTGATGCTTGGCACGCGAGCAACCAGACAAGTTTGTTCCGGCTCTCGCGCTTTTGGGACTCTCCACCTGCATGGGGTCCGAGCCTCTCCGAAGGAGGAGCTTCCCACTGGGCTGTGCCCAGCTGGAGCAGCCCACGCTGTTACCTGGGCATGGCTCAGGGCAGGGCCAAGCTCACTGCTCAGTTTGTTTGAGCCATGCACTGTCCCACCCATTGTCTTCCATTCCCATGAGGGAGCGGACGCCTCCCACGGGCTGACAGATCGGGGCTGTGCATGGAGCAGAGCCATTTCCACGCTTTGCCTTGAATAACCACTGCCTCTGGCTCTGTCTTTTCACAGCCATCCAGGGCTCAGCAAGTTGTCCCAAAGTGCTCTGCAAACGAGACGTGGAAAACGCTCCAAAAAAACCCAAAATGCTCACAGCCCTGGGACAGCAGAGAGCTGCTCCCTGAGGGCACGCCCTGCCAGCCAGCTGGGAGCCAAATGTGGACAGCACAGTGCACACACTGGAGTGTTGGAGCAGAGGAAGGCTTGACCAAGCTTCCAATGAAACTCTTGAAAAAATCTGAAAACTCCCAAATTTCTGCAGGACATTCAGCACTCCCTTCCAGTTAAGATTAATGGTAACTAAAAGCCAAAGCCATTATGAGTCTGTGTAATTTATCTGGGGAATGCAGACTCATTATACAGACAAGGCTTTATAATTTATACCTTTACAAGAGAGTAGCACGTTTCTGCTCAGGAGAGGAGAGCTGTGGGTCTCTGCTAAGTGTGGGTCTCTGCAAGTGTACCATCAGATCAGGGAGCACTGAAACTTCATCAACCAAAGCGCTGGTGCAAATTGGAAGGCACATGGATGACGAACAAGCACAGGCTGCAGGGAGCTGTCACCCCTGCAACCATCAGATACACCACTTGGTAGCAAGCAAAATGATCCATCTGGCAAAGTCTCGCATCATAAACCCTACAGGAAATGATGCTGGAGCAAGCCTTGCCACAGCAAGAGAGGGGCAGAGAGGGAGAACTGAAAACAGAGCCCAGAAACCTCCCCGTAGGAAACCCCCCCAGATAAGAAGACACCCAACCCACCGAGAGAGGTGGGTGGGAAGATGCAGTGCTGTGTGATGTGATACCAGGGTGGATTACAGTGCTCATCAGCCAGAGATTGCATGGGATCTTCATCCCATAGAAACCATTTTGTCCCTTTTAAACAGATAAAAAGAGCCTGACATGATTGAAGCTTGGGCATGTTGGGCACTTCTAGGGGACAGCTGTCAGTAGAGCTGTGCCTGTCAGGAAAATACATGGTTGATCACCTCTGCTAGAAGCATCTTGCAAATGTCATTATCCTTTAAACCCTGTTTCCTGCAAGTGCCTTGCCTTTTATCCCAAAGAAGCACAAAGTGTTTTAAAACTGACTCATGGAATCTTATTACTACGGTCCATTTGTCAGCACAGAGATGTGGCAAAGGCCACAGAGAGAGGCAGTTCCCTGTTGAGAAGAGAGCATCAGGAAATGAGGCCATTGTGGACTAAAAGCTGAGCACTGCTGGTCAAGCCAAAGCCCTGCCTTGCCCCCAACAGTGGCAAAGCTGAAGAAAGAAGATCAGCAGGAGCATGCAGTGATAATCTTCCTTAGGCCACCCAGGATGGGGGGCTCAGAGACACCCCAAGGCAGCCACAGTGTTGTTACATTTAGTGGCCTTTGCTGGATTCTTCCACCAACATGTTTAGTGGCTGTTTGAACAAGTCTAATTTTGTAGCATCCACGATATTTGTGACAAGAGCTCCAGTGCTCTGCACACAGCGTGCAAGGGCACATCTCCATTCAATTCTTTAAACTTGACCTTTTCTGGTTCTTGAATTAGAAAAAAACAGTCATTATCCCCACTTGTTTCCCCTGTGCTACCTGTGGCATTACAGGCACAGCCAGCATCTCCTTTCCTAGACAGAAAGCAACGATCTCTTTTTATTCTTTTTGGGTCATCCCTGGTTCTGTTTTTCTCTTTGGAAGTAGTGAGACCATAGTGCACACATGGTGTTTATGGGATATTTAATCCAGTCATAGGAATTCCTAATGTTATTATTGAAGTTTGATGTACTGACTACAGATCTTTGTCTCTTATAACTCTGAAATCTCAGTGCTGTGTGGTAACACACAGTCTAGAGCCTTCCAAGGTGCCTGATCACCCTGGGATGTTGCTGCAGCCGGGACTTCACGTTCATGAGAGCAGCTATTTAGGGAGCAAGGATGGAGAGACCTGCCAAGCTCTAGTGGGAGGACAAAGGGAAGCAAAATGTCTCACTTAGAAAATGTTAATTGTGCCTGGGCTGAAACGTGGCCCTCTGACCCCACGTGGCTGCAGATCACACACAAGCACCTCAAAGCACCATGCCAAGGGAGATTTCAGTGGGTTTCCACCACATGAGTGGGATAATTCCCAGATTCACACGTTACTTTGTGTTTAGCTCTCTTCCCCATCAGCCTGGGCCACTGCAAACACTTTAACAATGCCTGGTCCAGAGTCATCTGCACTGGGATGTCTGATGCTGGTGAAGTGAACCCCACACACAGTTTATTTACAGCCATGCAGGTACTTTCACCTCTGTGCCAAACACTACACAGCTGTGCCTGGTGATCCAGAAAATCCTTCCCACAGCTATTTCACATTAACTGCTGCACAGTACCAGGCAGATTTTACCCCCCATTGGCTGGTGTGGCAGAGTAAGTCCTTCATTCAGCCTCCAGCACAACTCCATGTATCCCAAATGACTTGGAAAGTTGTAAAATTGCTGAGACAAGTGGAGAGCTGAATGAGCAAGGGAGCAGTTGTGGGTGGTAGCAGGGTGGAACAGGACTCATGAAGGCAGTGGGACGTGATCAGGGGGCTGTGCAGTAACACCAGCAGTGTACCAACAGCCTCCCCAGGTACTTCAACAAATCAAAACCAGAAAACAAGGGGTGTGCACGGAGCAAGCTGTGGAAAGCAAGTGGTGGCATTTCCTTTTAGGCAGTGGGAATGAGCAAGGTGCCCCTGAGACACGCAGTGGCAAACTGGTCAGAAAGCCCCTGCAGGGTGAGAGAAGGGCTGGAGCAGCTCACCCACCAGCAGGTCAGATCTCCAGCTGGTCTTCAGTCCCAGGACTGAGAACAAAGCTCAAAGAAGGGAGGGAGGAGGTGAGGACAAAGGAGAGAGGGGAATAAGGAGGTGAAGAAAAGAGGGGAGTAAGGACGTGAGGACAGGGGAAAAAGAGGAGTAAGGATGTGAGAACAGGGTAAAAAGGGGAGTAAGGACGTGAGGAGAGGGAAAAGAAGGCAGCCTCTTGATGATGTGTTTGTGAATGATCTGCAGCCACGTCTTATTGTTGCTGCCCCAGCCAGTGAGGACAGAGCAGCATAAACACACGAGAGATTCAGAGCACTGGAGTCATTCAGAGAGTCTATTTTCCACCACACGCCTCAGTTATTCTGGACTATCCTCAATGACAGGGCAACAGAGAAGAGAGCCAGGGGCAGTGACTCTGCCAGGTGGACTTCCCTTCACACAGCCCATCTACGCAGGAAGGCCATTAATGATTGTGCAGGGATTCTTACACAATTCCTGCCATGCACGTCATTTAACCTTTGCAGGCAGCTCACCAGCCTGTTCTCAGAAGTCTGGTGAAACACTCCCCCTGCAAAGAGTTAATTAATGCAGCTTGGACTATAAATTATAGTTAATTTTTCACGAACTACAGCTACTGTCGAGGAGAGCAGGGAGACAGCGATAGTTTTGCCGCTCCTTTTCTTCTTTATAAATAACTTTGGCTGGTGGGTTCATAGAGTACAGACACTTTATTCTCTCAATATTTAGACATTCAGTTAGACAGATGAACTCAGCTGGTTGGGGAGTGTATACAGATTGCCTGCTCTGTATATGCCTCGTGTACTTACTGATAAAACACAGAATTGCTGAGGTTCCTCTCAGCAGAGTTCATCCAACTGCTTGTTAGAAGAACATGGATGAGGAGGTGTCTGGCCAAGATATTCCTTGGTTGTAGCGCTGTAATCCTGGCCCTAGCCACACTAAATCCATGATTTACACTGATTAATGCGTGGAGGGGCTGGTGATCCTCACCATTCCCTCTGTGCCAGATTTCTGCGTGTCTGGTACGACACCTCCTCTCACAATAAACCTGAGCACAGTCTGCATGCTCCCTGCTGCTATCTGTACATAAAATCAGGAGGGCCTGTGCACTCTGGGGCTTGCCTGACGGCAGACTGGGGACTCTGGAGCTCATAAAAATTCTGCTCCTGCGTGTTTATTCATTTGGAAATGACCAAATATTTACCCCCGCATTTTATTGAAATAGATCCTGCTGGAATCATGTTTCCAGCTCCTGAGGGCATCATTAGGATCAATAGCTGCAGACTAGGAGTTCATCCCCAGATACAAATACCAGACTGCAAGGCACTCATCCTGGAGCATCAGGTGCTGCTGATCAAAACAGCACAGGCTGCCTTCCCCACCTCTCCCATCTGCACTGTTCAGGGGTTTCACTGTGAAACAAGTTTAAAGGTTTCTGAGCACTCAGGGGCTGTCTGTTTCCATGGGACAGGCAGTTATTGCAGGGGCAAAGTCCTGTGTTACTGTCAAGCTTCTGGTTGCTCCTCTAGAACGATCTCTGCAGCTTTATGAGGGAGCCCTTCCTATGCTCTTCTCTACCACAGGGGTCTGAAAATGCACATGAGAGCAGTGCAGCATTTCATTTTCCCAAATCCCCACCATCAATTGTAATAGCAGCAACATGATACTTCAATGAGGGGATTTGTTCAGCAACCTAAAAATCCTTTTGCAGAGCCAATGCCAGCGTGAAAGCTTCTCAGGCAGGGCAGCTGAAGCCCAAGAAGTGAAGCAACACACCAGGATCCCAGGATGGAGCCAGAAGAGCAGATCCTCTGGTCCACAGCCCAGCTCTGAAGGCTGGGCTCAGCCTCAGTGCTCGCAGGGGGACATCAGCTCCCACCCCACGCTTCATCCTGCCCCTCTCTGCCTTTAGGGTCACTGCCTGTCTTTGCACCACACCTCGAGTAGTAGCTGTGTGACTACTTGAGAAACACACAGTGTGCAGAACGAGCAGTGAGCAGGATGTGGCAGCTGCCAGGCAGCACACAGCTCCCTGCAGGCTGGCAGTGAGATCCCCACATTCACCCCAAGGTTCCGTGCCTGCAGGTTCCGCTCAATTACAGCCACACCTCCAGCAGTGGGGCTTAAATTGTCTCAGCAAAGACCACGCCAGGACTTATTTTTAGTCTAACATTGAAAACTGCTCTGTTCACATGGTTGGACTTGTGTCTGTTCTGCCCGTGCTCTGGGTTGGCTGGACATGCTTCAGCCCCAAACCCAGAGCACCCTGCTCATGTTTGCAGCACTGGGAGCTCCAGGAGAGCTCGGTGGCCTCAGGCTGGAGGGGCCAGGGACTGACCAGCCAACTCACAGTCAGGTCTGCCATGGTCACCCAGCAAAGGCCATGCCAGACTGGACTTGAGAGCAGGTTTGGGGGGATTGGTGGGACCATAATTCCGTGGCAGATGTTTCTGTGGGGTGTGTGACTCCCAAAGCACAGCACAGCCATTGCAACCATGCAGGCCCTTCAGGCCTGGCTCACCTGGCAGAGACAAAGTGAGGAGAACATTCCCAACACCCAGGCACGCTAGGCATCAGGGAAGGTATTAAACTGGAGAGGGATTGCCTCAATGAGTCTACAAACTTAGTCCAGTGGCATCACCAAGATGACAGCTGTGAAATCTGTGGACCCAAACTGGTGTGTGGAGAGTTAACTTAATTGGAGAAAAAAGGGCTGTTTCACCCACTCTTCCCACAGAGGTCTCTAGAAAGACTCTAGGGAGGGCTTGTGATCCCCAGCAGATGAAATAAAGGCCCCAAAACTAAATCCAGAGAGCCCAGCTTTCATTCAGGTGCTTCCTATTACCCCCCAATCCTCTTGTTCCCAGCACAACTCAGCACTGCCTCTTCTGCTCTTTCTCCCTGTTTCACCTTCTCCTGTGACCCCGAGCCTCTCTCTGCTCAGAGCAGCCTCAGCCAGGGGCACTGGCAGCCCACACAGGCTGATAAAGCACTCACCAGGCTCTCACCCAGCTACAGAGTGAGCAAAGAGCTCGAGCAGGGTCCAGGTGAGCAGCTGCAATGATCCACGTGTTGGTTTAGAGCATCTGCCCACCACTGGCACATCCATATCCTGACAGTATCCAAACCACGCTTCCTGCACCTGGCCTGTGTTCTCTCCTCACCCTCAGGACTTCACCTGCTTGCTGAAGCCAAGGGAAGGAACTGGAGGAGACCTCAACAGCAGAAAACAAGCACAAGGGATGACCTGACCTTCTCAGAGATTTCAAGCATTATCTTACCTTTTTAAAACGAAACTTTGAGAGGGTTTTACTATGTCTGTCCTGCATAAACCTTCCATCTCAGAATGCTCTCCAGGTTGCTGTGACCTTCCTTCCAGTTCTGCCTCCATCAGAATTCTTCTAAATGTCGGCACTGGCTCCCATCCTGTTTACCCAACATGTCCATAGCCACAGACACCTAAGCCGTGTTCAGCTGCCTCACGCTGCACCGTGGCAGGATCACGTTACCATTGTGAGCTCTCTGGGTGTTGAAATGAGCATAAAGGACCTTTCTCTCTGCAGCAGGGCACACGATCAAGTTACCACGTCCCTGCAAGTTCTTGCCTGCGAGCTGAGCCACTGTGACCACCCGACTGCACAACCTTAGCCCGTGACAAGCACAAAACAAAGTGTCTCATTTAACACGTTCTCACCATGAATGAGGCTGCTGCACCCCTGAATGAAGCTGAGTGGTGCCTCGTGCCATTCACATACCAGCTACTGGGGGCAGTCTGAAACCCAGCCAGTGATTTACAAGATTTCAGTGAAACAACGAGGGGTGGGACAACCCACAGGTGGCTCTGAAAATACAGATACTGAAAAGAAATGCAAGACTTTTACAAGAATGAGACACTTGTCTGCCCTCCAGACCATCCCACCTCACATCTTCATCACCTCCCCGTATGCTGTACGCATGAGCAGTTCAGTGATACAGCATCAATCACCATAAAAACCAGAGAGACTCTGAGTTATTCAGATACCACTTGGGAGATATTGCAAAAAAGGCATGTGAAGGGAAAAGTGAGTTACAACTTTAACTCTGGAGACTTTGTCATCTCTCCCCATCATTAGAAAAAAAACCCAGACAGTGATGATGCACCCACAGAGGAAAGAAGTTTTCCAAAAGGAGGAATTCCTGCGTTTCCTTTCTGAGATTTGGCTTTTAAGAAAATAGCATTTATCTAATATGATGCAAATGAGTAGCATGGATCTCTTCTGGTGAAAACAAAGGAAAAATCGTGGGGAAGGATGGTGTGGCCACGGCATTAATGATGCTGGATCTCAGCTTGGTGTCTCCAGTGCAGTGCAAGGCAAAGCACTACACAAGAGCACATTTTAAGTGCAGTTTTCTAATCAGAAAAGCTTTTAAAGAATACCTGGCCAGTGCCTGCTGTGGCTGCAATCAGATTTCCTTTAAAACCATAAAAGACTGAGCTTTCAGAGGAGGAAACATCCCCATAAAATCTGCAGAGCAGAACCGCCAACAGTGAGGCACAGCCAGCTGCGCTCTCGGCTCCGGGCATCTGCAGCTGGGATGGAAACACAGCACGGATCTCAAAATCCCTGCCTGGTCCTGGCTTCCCAGGGGTTTGGCCAGGATCCTGGTGGGCTCCCACTGGGGAGAGACCCCCTGACACAGAAATAATACCCTCCACCAGAAATTGCTGAGCCGACCTCCAGGCACTGGGATTCTAATCCACGCTTGTATCCATTCCTTGATTTTTATTGCTCTGTGCCCATTTTCTACTGCTTTTGGGACAACTGGATAGGAGGGAATGCTAAAAAGCACTTCAGCCACATTAAATCGAATTAAACATTTGGGGAAATCTGTTCTTGCTTTCTGGAGGCTCAGGAAAAAAATGGGATGGCAGGGCATGGATGGATTTTCTGCAGTTTTCTTATTACCTATGCTTAGAAGACTCGTGTCTTTTTTCTTGTACTTCCTACAGCCTGTTTTGGGTTTATCAACTATCCTCCAAAAAAAAACCCAAACCCAAAAACAAAGCAATAAAAAAAAAACCCCTTTTAAATCAAAGGCCATAACAAGCACCTCTTGCAAGTATCAATAACTCCATGTACTGAAAGAGATGGGAATGCCTAAATTTCAGTTGCAATTTTAAGTAGCATGTTCTTCAAGCTGCCATTGCAATAGTTATCAAATTCTCCCTCTCTGAGAGAAAGATACTGGCAATATAAATCAGATTTTTTAAAAGATCTAGGGAAAGAAAGATCAGTGGCTTTGGGGAAAATCAGACAGAAGGAGTGATTAAAGAAGATTCCAGGAAGCAATAAAGCATTTATACAAAATGTCTCATAATAACAAACAAATTAGGGGAAAGCAGCTGTATGGGGGGAGCAGGGGAGAGGTACTTACACTCTTCTTCCATAACAACTATTTTAGTTTCTGAGGCTGGTAAGACTTGTGGTGCTTTCGTTGTTCCTGGGGAAATTAAGGTAAGAAAGTAGTGAACAAAATATCTCTTTTGAGCGGGGCAGGGTGGGCTTAGCTACTGTGGGGAGGAGCAGAGGGGCAGGTGCTGCTGGGGGGCACAGGCTGGGGGCTGTCAAGGTGTTAGTGCTGGTGTAGGGCAGGGGATTGGGGTGACAGAGCCAGGACAAGGAGTGTCCCTGCAGGGGATGGCACAGGGCACGGCGTCCCCTCGCTGTGAAGGGCCTCGTGTCACGTTAAAGAGGCAGAAATGGCTCAGGTTTCACCTGGCAGGAGATGAGGGAAACAGTGGGAGGTTTTCTTAGCCCTGAGGGCCACAAGAGTGCAAAGATGGGATGGCAGGACATGACTGTGAGAAAAAATGCGGGGTTTAAGAAAAGGTGGGATTTTCTGAAGAGCCTCCAAGCCTCCATCCCACTGGTGCATGAAGTTCTGCAGCACAAACTAATGCTCCTACGAGAGGTGCAGGAGCATGGAACAGATGAAGGCCATGGCCCCAGGCAATGGGGGAGACAAGCACAGGTGGTGATTTCCTCCTTCTTAACCAGGATCCTGGGAACCCCAATGCCCACAGACACGAGCTCTACTCAAACCCACTGGCAGCACCAGCACCTTTGGAGAAGTCCCTGACACCCTCTGGATGCACAAAGGAGAAAGCCCCAGGAGCCTGGGCTGGGGGTGCAGCACCTGCCAGAGACAGGGGTGAGACCCCACAAAAAGCTAGAAGCAGAAAGAATTTTTTGTACAACTTGATTTTTTTCTGCAGTGTTCAATAAGGGGAAGGGCAATTGAGGAGATGTCTAGAAATTATCTGAGGAAAAAAAAGGAGTCTGAAACAGTCACATCTCACCTGTGCCCTCACGGCCATGTGATATCAACATTAGACTATTCAATAAAGAGAACTGGGAAATGGGACATCTTTCTAAGAAAGCATCGAATTTACTTCAAAGTCATAAAAATCTGCAATACAACCAAAGCACAGTATATTTTGACTAAGCCCAGAAGAATTTCCTCAGAAATTAACACCCTCACAAAGATTCTCAGTGCAAAAGCATTTGGTTTTGACCTGGGAGTTCTGTGGAAATACTGGAGTTGTAGAGGAGGGATGAGGTGAGGCTTTGGCTGATGGGCATTTTCTAAGTGCCAAGGAATCTCTGCTCTGCAGCCACTCTCTCTCTCTCTCTAAAGATGTGCTGGTTTTGGTGACTTGCAACAGATCTGTATGGCTGAAAAGCTGCTTTTCTGAAACTGAGAAGTGGTACTGGAATAGAGCAAAGAGCACTTTGCAATGGAAGCCACAACAGGATCAGTGCTAGGGGAAGAAGAAACAGGAGACAACACATGTGTGGATTCAGATGCCCTGACGAGTTTTCTACTGAAAGGTGTCACAGGAGATGGGAGCTTGCAGAAGTGAGGAAAGCTGTCGAAACCCCAGGAAAGCCCAGCAGTAAGGGAAGAGGAATATCCCAGCACAGCACGTGCCTGCACGCTGGGGAAGGCTGCTTAACTCTGGGTGGCTCCAGGGGAAAGGGGAAAAAAGAGTGCAGAGGGGTGACAGGGCTGGAAAAGCCTCCAGGGATCACCTGGGCTGCCTTTGCAGGGGCTACAGCTGGCACTGCTGGCCTGGCAGGTGGTCAGCAAACAGCAGCAAGGTGTGCATGCAGCTGAGCAGCAAGCCAGGGGCAGCTTGGTGAGGCAGCTGAGAACATGGATCCATCCAGGCAGGGAACCCACAGGATTCACAGCACCCTGCAGCGAGATCTTTGTGTGTCTTTCACGGTTTTTCAGGTCTTAACGCATTTCTGGGCACCTCAGATGCGAGCCCATCCCTGCTGTGAGTGGTCCTTGCCACACAGCGTGACTTCCTGAGGAAAGAGAGCCGAACCCTCACGTGTGCTGCCTCCCCTGTGCAGCTGGAGGTTGCAGTGGCCAGATGTGCATTTACCTGGTGTGTAGATGTGCATTTACCTGGTGTGCAGGTCAGAGCCCTGCAGCAGGCACTGCTCAGCCACACTCCCCCTCTTGTGAGAGGGGTGCTGGTGATGGGGAAGGGGCAGCAGAGGAGGCAGACAGGGCTCTGATGGCTGCACACAGGGAGGGGAGGTTGCACATGCAGCTCCCATCACACAGGAGCAGTTTGTGCGGCGTGGGACAGCCAGAGCGTGAGTCAGGGGAAAAAAAAAAGGAGAGCACTGCCTCAGTTTCTTACTCGGGACACCTTTCCTATCACAATCAGAAATAAACCCAGCAGAGCAGCAGGGCTGAGCTCACAGACATGGAGGATGAAGGCAGGGAGGTGTGAGCATGGGTGGCCTTCCTCCAGACTCTGCCAGCACTGGGATTGAACAGGCAGGACAGCCGAGGGGGAGGCTGTGTGACGCTGCAGCTTCGCGGAGCAAAAGACTCAGGATGGCAAACGGGCCGAGGTTAATGGAGAAAATACTGCCAGAAAGCAGCAGGAGAAAGCTACCTTCCCTCACACTGGGATGAGGCTGGTGAGAGAACAAAAAACTGGATGCCAGCAAAGAGCTGCAGAGCCCAGAGCCAGAGGCCGGTGCTCAAAGCCCCGGCTGCCACAGCGCCCGTTGTGAATGGCAGGAGGAAGAGCTTAGGAAATACAGTCACCCCCTCCCTAGCTGTGCCCTCCCAGCTTCTGGCAGCCACTGTGGGGACTTTCTGAGCCGGAGGGTGCATCCAAACCATCGTGTTAAGCAATATAATTATTATGACCAAGATAATAATAAAACCACCTAACCTCAGACTCCATCCGCTGAGCTCTAAGAGATGGAGCACACATTCTAGGATGAAAACCAGAAGCAACTTCACTCATCACAAAGCTATGGTCTAATTACTTGTCTTCTGGTGAGTTTTGCTTCTCAGAAATTCTTTAAAAAATGAAAACATCAAGCCCACCAGCTTTCTTTCCTCCTTACCCCTTTATAAAAAAAATACATAGACTGCAAGTTTATTTAAAATGTAAATTAACCACATTGCCAGTGACAGATAACAAAGATAAACATTTATGCTAAGCTGCATTTTTCTTATCTCCCAAGATTGTTTTACTCGATATCCTGAAAGCATGAAACAAAATACAAGACAGACCATGTGCAGAACCTTTCTGTGCAAAGGCAGACAGCTCGAGACATTTGCTGGCTTCTTCACTTACCACTTTTCACATTCAGGCTGCCTTTTGCGGTGTCTTTCCCTAAAACGTTCTCCGCTTCGCAGCTGTACTCCCCAGCATCTTCAAGCTTCACCTTGTTGAACTGCAGTCTGGAAATCTTTCTGTTGAAAAGTACAGCAGACATTTCTTACTCGATTTACTGACCAACCTCACGAAGTGACAACCATTCCTGGCCCTGGGATGCTGCCTGGAGGGTCACCCCTGCTTGATACAGGATGGGCTGCCTGGCCTTGCAGGCTGAATAGGCACTCGAGCCTGGATAGGATTTGGACAAGTCCCTTCCCAGGATTTGCTAGGTGAGCATCTCCCTGTGAACCCACTGCTCTGAGTGTGCTGCATGGTTGGGTCTGACACCTGCTCCCATTCACACAGAAAGGCTGGTGAGGGGTTGAGGCCAAGAGTCCCAGCACCCCAGCACAGGCTTCCCACACTGGAAAAAAGCCATTTTACTGATGGTCAGTGGGATCTGCCTGCCAGATGGAGATGTGGAGAGGAGATGCCTGTTCTGCACCTTCCTCAGCAGGAATGCCAAGCAGTCAGTTCTACAAGGGCTGCTCTCAGCAGTGCCACACACTCAGCACAAACACCCACGGGACCCAGGGGGACTCATCCCTCTCCAGCCTGCACATCCAGTCCCTGGGGTTTGCCCTGGACATATCACTGGCAGCTTCATCTGGGACCAAAAATAGGGCAAGCACCTCATCTCCCCCAAAGACACACTCCAATGGGCTACAGAACGTGGGGCTGAGCTGCACACGCTCATCTTACCAGCCAGAAGTGCCTTGAAAGGGCAGGAGAGGGTGGGTGTGGGGACTGCCCGTGTCACCCCACAGCCCGTGCCACCCCACAGCCTGTGCTGCTGCTCCTCCGTGGGAGAGGGAGCAGCTCTGCGGCAGAGCTCTGCGGCGCTGCGGGAAGGAGCATCGCCTTTCCCACTGCCTGTGACTCATTCCCTGGGATGGCTCTGACTAACAGGCAAAACCTTTTGTTGCCCAGTTTAGCAGGGATCTATAGGAGCCTTCAACACACACTGAGTGCCACTCGTGAGACCGCAGCGGGGCTCCCACATGAGACCCTCTGTTTTATGGCATTTCCTTCCATTTTAGCCATCTTATCAAAACCCGCCCTGTCTGCTCTTCTCATGAGAACATCTCCATCTGCTTTCTACCCCAAGCTTTTACCTCAGGTCTGTGTCACACAGTCACTTTATTTAAAGACTCGGAAGCGTTGCCAGCTTTAGAAAGAGGTCCCAGTGGCCAGTGTTGCTGAAGGCAAATATAATTCCATTTATGTGGAAAACAACCATTAGCCTTGGACATAGCTGCAATGTCACACGTGTCACCCGAGAAGGACTTTTCTCTGGGCTGTGCAAATCATTGTCCATAGGAAGCCCTTCACAGAAGCACACTGGCATCTTTTTAACACCCTGACAAGCTGTTCTCCTGGGAGGCACGGCGCAAGGACGCAGCAGGAACATCTCACTAGTTATATTAGTAAATTAAAAGCACTTGGAGACAACTTGGTAGAGCTCCCAGGAAACAGGCGCTGCCCTGTTTTGCAGGATGCGGTCAAGTGCTCAATTGCATGAGCTGGGGCCACATGTGGAGCAATTTTGAAATGAATGTTGACAGTATGCAAAGACCTCTCGAATCCCTCTGACTGTAGGTCTCCCCTGATCCATTTGTGCAGTGGCTTGGGCCAACACATTACAACATGGGAGCCTGAACAAGGGGGCAGATCCTGAGTGGTGCAAAGCTGCCTTGACTCCCAGCTCCACACCCTTCTCTGAACGTTCTCCAGCCCCTCAGCGCAGCCTGGGACAGCCCTGGGCATCGTGGCCCTCACTGCTGTGCTGCCTCAGGAGTCAGGGAACACACAAGAGAGGGAAAAGCATTTGAGGGCATCCAGGGCCTGCTTCTGCCCTGTGGCTGTTGGCTCCTGCACCTTGCTGGGAGGGACAATGGGTGCCTAACAGGGGGTGGGCTCTGCTGGGCTGCAGTACCTCGTTCAGGAGCACGTTCCCCACTCCCTCCACAGAGGAAGGTGTGGAAACGCTCATCAAAAGGGCGAGATGGCTCCAGAATGCAGCTCCAAGACTGCTCCCAGCCCAGCCATTGCTTGCTCCCAGCTGTCCCAACCCTCTCTGCCAGAATACACCATTTGTTTCACGAGCCAGCCCTTGGACAGGCTGCATTGCAGGCAGCACATGCTGAAAGCAGCTTGGAAGAGCGAGGCTCTAACTCAGAGTCCACAGAAAACACCACCCTGGCACATGAGCTCGCTGGGGCTCTCTGCCAGGGCAGAGCTGAGAGCATCAATGGACACGCTGCCTTCAGCTGCCAGAGCACAGATGTTCCAATGATAATTGGCTGCGCAGCAATCTCAATCCACAGCACGTTTCACCAGGTGGAGCAACTGGAAAAATCCACTACTGTGATAGAATATCACCTAGGTATGTGATCTTTTACAGATAAAGGGGTTTGAGTCCCAAAGATATGAATTAGGGAGTTACTAGTGCCACAAAAGGGGCCACACTTGACAGATTCAGCTCCAAGAACAGGGTGAGAGACATTTGGTCTTTTACCTACACATTAAGAGGAATGTGAGCATTCCTCATAAGAATAAAGAGTGATGTTGGCATTTGGAGCATAGCAACATCAAGGTGAAACCAAAGGGGATTACTTTGTTTTAGTGCACAAGACCTGTACTGTCAAAAGAGCTTATTTTTATTTGCCATCACAATTTGTTGAAATTACCCTGGACTGTAAGATCCCCTTGAAAAATGCTTTTTCTTGCTTTCCATAGCCCAGGCCAGTGGTGTGGCCCCTCGTGGTCTCCACACTGTTCTGTACAAAGTCAGGTGACAGACTTGGGGGGAAAAGAGATGAAGGTTGGAATATGGCTCAGCTTTCATGTGGAGCATGACTGAAAAGAGAATTTCCCTATTCCAGGAAGCACTGAAACAGCCAGAGAGTTACCTTTCTTCACAGCATTAACCATGGGCCTTTTAATTAACATGGATAATGCCTGTGCACTGGAAGAACTGAGCTGAAGGATGTCACAGGACAAGTCCTCACCCAATCTGTGTGAGCCAAAGGTGACCAGACTGGTTTTGTTCTATTTTACTGTCTTCAGGTGCTCCTGAAACATCACAAAACTCCTTTGGGAAATCAGCTTTTCAAAGTCGTGCTCTTCCCCCTGCTGGCCCCAGGGCAGGTATTTGGTTCTCCTGAGGGCTGATTTCACAGACACACCAAGGAGTGGCGTCCAAGGAGTTTCACTGGGCGCAGGAGCTCGGGATGAAGGCTCCTGGGCAGTGTCTCCTGGGGACAGCAGGCCCTGGGAGAGCCCTACGTGTGCTCACAAGGGTGCCTGGCTGCCAGACGATGCCATTCTTCTGGAGGAAGGCGCTGCCCCGGGCTGTTTGCTCAGTGAAAGGGCCAGGGTCACTGACAGATCCCATCATTTCGCTGCAGTGCAACTCTGTTGACATCTCTTTACTCCGGGGGAAAATCTGCCTCATTGTCTTCCCTGACCCTCAGCACATATGACTTAGCCACGCACTAATTATCTCCTGTAGTGCCAGTGGAGGGATGAGCCATGGGGAATATGCTGTCTGCAAGCTCTGAGGGATAGGATTCACAAGGAGACCTTCAGCCTGGCCAAAAGAAGATCCCCCAAAATACCTTTCTGGCCAAGAGAAAAGAGTCCCCCAGAGGGCAGTTTGGAGGGATGAGTAAATCACCCTCTTCAGTGCCAATCTCCAGACTACAATGGGAAACAGGGAGATCAGCCCTTGGCCAGGACCTACACAAAGATCCTGGCAGATTCTGGCTGGGAAGGGTGTCCTCATCGGCTGTAATTTAGACATCTAAATGTGAGCTGGGGCCCTGAGGCCTGCAGCGCAGCGAGAGGAGAAGAAACAGGCCCTGCATCTGAGCCAAGGAGGAACTTCTCATGACAGCACTCATGTTCCCACCAGCACTTTGGTCAAGCTTGAATCAGTTTTCCCCTCTTACCTACTGCCAAGTGGAAATGGGGCCATCTTCCCAGGTCATCTCCTCACCAAGCCATTCATGCCAGAGCACGGGATCAGGAGAGCAGCTGCCACGAGCTGCCCCTGAGGCACCTACACTGAGCACTCCGTGTTCCCTGTGTGAGTTCTGCCACTTCTGCACCGTTCTGGACAAGAATAGCTCCAGGATCACTACTGTTGTAGTATTTTATTAGTCTTCTAAAAATAGGGTAACTAACACATAAGTAACAAAGAAGTCAAGGAATAAGCTGATGAAGAGAATTTGGAGACTACCCCATATGTGGCCCTGACATCGTAATGAAGAGCACTGCACATAGTAAACACACCTGAAACCCTAGGAAAAAGGAAATTCCCAAACATGACCCTTGCAAAGGACACACTGGATGCCCTGCTGTGGTCACCCATTAACTCCATTCCCCTCTGCTTGCACAGAAAGCCAGTGGCAGGAAGCACACCGGCACTGCCAAGGGCAGGAGTGCCAGAAATCCCTGTAATGTGCGCTGCCTGCATCCTGCCAGAGATTTAAGTGGTGCCTACGTGCTGCCCTGGCACTCTCACCGAGCTGCATTTGCCCTGAGAGAGCAGGTTAATGATTGGCAAGAAGATTCAGGGTATCCAGCTTACAAACCATAAGTGTTGTCCAGCAGCCATCAAACACTGGGCAGCCCCACGGGCTGGGGCAGGGGCTCTGGGGGGGCACATTCATCCTCCCCAGCACTCAGTGGGATAAATTCAGGCAGAGGAAATCACTGCAATGCAAGGGCAGTGTGGGGATGGCCGTGGCAAAGCCCCTTTGTCTGGCAGGGCAGGAGCAGCCAGGAGCATCCTGTCCCTTGCACAGCCCCCCTGATCCCTTCCCTGCCTTCCAGAAGTGCTCAGCAGAGCACAGCAGAGCTGGGCAGGATGGCTGGGCTTGCAGTGCTTGGGGAAAACAAGTGTCCCAGGCTGGCTGCTCTGCACTGCAGAGCATCATCTGGCCAGCTCAGTATCAGCCACAGAAAGAACAAATGGGAAAGGGGACAGAAATGCCCTCAAGCAAAGCAATCAAATAAGAGGGGTAAGGAGGGGAGGGTTTGGACNTGGCTGCTCTGTTGAGAGGCAAACCCCTGAGTGCTGCTGCTCTCTGTGCCAGGCCAGGCTGTGGCACCTGCCAGGGTGTGACATCAATAAATGAGTAAAAGCTGAGTTTTGGGCTCCGGCTGAAGCACAGACCCGATGTCATTGCAGGGTCCTTTGTATTACTCCTCCTGGAATTCGAGGCAATTGATCCGTCCTACGAATGCTTCCTCCAACCTCAATGCCAGGGTTTTAATTTCTTTGAGAAAATGTAGGTCCTGGAGCAGTTCTCTGAGGCCAGCTCCCAGCGGGTTCCTTCCCTGCTTCCTGTGATCTCATACTGGAACAGATTCCCAAGAGCCAGGGACTTCCCAGCACCAAATGTGGAACAGATCCCTCACTATCCCAAAGTGTGTGTGACCTCAATACAGAGACAAGGCCCCCTCGGGGTGCCCAGGTCTCACTGTCTCAGCAACCAAACCACGAGCTGGTTCTGGGGCAGGGAGGGAAAAGAGGGCCAGTGCTGCTGAGGAGGAGGCACAGAGGTCCTAGTTTGGAAGTGTATCACGAATTAGATGGAGGTTGATATGCTGGGCACATCAGAGGCAGGAGCGAAGCTTCAGGGATTGCCAGAAGTGGGGAGAAAGGCCTGGGAGGACCTTTAAAGCAAAGCACATCGGTTATAAAGAACCAAGGAGGAGAGGGAGGTGCCACACCAAGAGCAGATGTCATGGGGACAGCGCTGGGCAATGGAGATGAGCAATGGAGCAATGAAGATGAGCAGAGCCAGGCTGTAAATATCGATACCAGGAAAAAGCATTTTGGGGAACAGAGATCATGGGAAAGGGATGGCACCTTCACACAGGCAGGGAGCTACTGCTCAAAACCTCTGTGAAACACCACCATGGTCATACACAGGGTGTGCAAGAGATTCAGATAGTTTTGGGTCTCCTTTCCGAGCTTGGAGCCTTTGGGATGCACGCCATCCTTTCCTCCCCAAGCCATTTTCCTGCAGCTGGTACGTGCCACAGACCCTCACCAGTGTCTGCTCCACGGCAAATCCATGCCTGCAGGACTGTGATGTGCTGTGCCAGATGAGTTGCCAGCAGCCTCAGCCCTCGCCCCAGCCCTCCTCCCCGAAGGTAAAACATTTTAACTTGAACAGGATGAGTGGGATTCCAGCTCATGTCTCAGTGAGGGCCTCGACCTAATCTGTGACATTTTGCAACCACAGTGGGCGAAGGTCTGTAGAGAGAGAGATTTTTTTTTTGTAAGCAGCCAGCATGGCTGGAAAAACCACACAAAATTTCAGGCACATGAAGCTCCTTCCACCTCTAAGTTTGCAGAGCCTCTGAGCTGAAGCAGCCCAGCAGCTGACCGTGACTTGCTAGCAACTATAATGCAGTCAAGTTTGATTAAATGTCCATTCCCTGACTCTCTCAGGAGCCCCAACTTGCAAAGTTTGTGGATTGTTTGAGCTCAAGACCCAACTGCTTCTCCTTTTCAGTTCTCAAATTCCCTGGTTCAGTCCCAGGTGCATTGGCCAAGATGGTGTCCATCATCTCCTCTAAGACAACAAGCAGACAAACAAAGGAGATGCTCTCCTTCACACCCCCCTCCAATAAAGCGCCTTCAGCAGCTAAAACCAAATCCCAAATATCGGAGACTTATAATGACACCGTGAGAGTTAGCGAGGCAGCAGCTCCCCTGGTGATCATAACAACACCGGTGCTTGAGAAGAGTCTTCGCTTCAAGGCATCTGGAATTGCTCTTGCAAGATCCATTGTCAAATGAGCTTTTTCCTTTGTTTAAAAATGTCAGCCCGAAGACCCCTGCCAGAGTGGTGGTATAGCCTGCTTGGGTTCACTCTGGCTCCCACAAGGCTTCAGCAGTCCTCTTTGCCCCTCCTTGTCTCCAGGCTTAATTAGGAAATCATTTATCTTTATTGGCACTCTCTTTCCCCTGCTGCTTTGGCATTATTTTATTTTTTTTTCTGCCTTCATTCCAGTGCAGTGAGCTGTACAGGGAAGACCACAGCCCCATTCATTGTGGGTGGGGAATAATCTACAACTGGGAGCCCTACAAGGAAGACCCCAGCAATGAATCTGCTCAAGTGGCATCGCCTGAGGGACTGCTGTACAGAAACAGGAGAGGAGGGTATCCCTTGGCTCCACTTACAGGCTAACAATAGGGATTCCTGGTGATACTGAAAGTAGGACACTACTCCCAAGGGATGTCATATGGTCAGCCTGTCCCAAACTGAACTGCCAACCCTCTCCAATCTAATGATACGCCTACTTCATCTCCCCAGCAATGTCCCTTGGTAGAAGAGCACACAAAGAGAAGGGGCTGTAAGGACAGGCACAGCTCAGGGACTACCAGGCATCCTGGGCTCCAGCTGAAGATCTGCACATCCCAGGCTGAGCCCCGAGCATGGCCTCAAGAGGGGAAGGTTCTCTACACCTCCACAAGTAAAAGCTCCCTTGGCTTCCTCCACAGCTGGCACTGACCATTTGCCAGGGTAGTGAGAAAGTCAAAACCCAACCTGAACTTGCTGGGAGCCAGCAGCCTCAACCAGACCTCAGACACACTCAGCCGAAAATGGCACGGCTTTGGCAGCTCAGAGGGAGAGCCACTCACCAGGCTGTACTTCCACTACCACAGGCAATTCTTTCTGGGTGATTTCTCTGGGTTGCCCATCAACTGCGTTTTATTTAAATTGAGACGGAGATAAAATTCCAGCCAATGATTTCTTCCACCTTAAAGGGAAGTTTCCCCTTCGTGCAAGCCAGGCTTGCCCCAGCTTGTCACTAATTACAGATGGAACATGAAGTTCAGAAAGGAGAATCAGAATTGTTCCCTTCCCTCCAGCAAATATCCATTGAAAAAAAACCTGGACTCCTTTGCCTGATGGCACCAGAAGTTTTGCCAGTAAGTTTAAAAAGAAGAGGGAAAATGATTGATGGAAAAGCTGAAGAGCTGACATGCAGTTGAGTGCTCCTCTCCTCCTTACAACATATACATCCCTTATTTTTAAAGAGATCCTCTATTGTAGAGATCAGACAAAAACCTGATCACAAAAAAAAGTGCTTCAGTCACACTTTCTAGTTACAGACCTCAAGGCTCTTTAAACACGTGGGGAGGAAAGCCAGGAATGAGTCACAGAGGGCAACCATATTCTTGTCTCCCATCCTAACCCTCTGCATGCTGAAGATCTCAGAGCTGGAGACAGATTTCAGCAGTGCCCAGCTCTGCCAGGGCCTCACAGGGCCGAGGGAAACACTGTGGACATCACTTTGCTGGATGGCTCCTTCTGCCTGGCTCCAGCAGGAAACTCCACTGATCTTTGGATTACACCTCTAAAGAAAAGATCCTGTGCACCTGGCCAGGTCCTGCACAGCCTGAGAAGCTTTTTGCCTTGACTTTCTCTGTGAAGCTCCCTCCCCAGAGCTCCATTTCTGGCCCTCTGAAATCCCCGCTCTGAACTGAAAGGAAGCGCAGAGGATTATCTGGAGACCAGTGTTATCTCTAAGTGGAGCCAGATGTATAAATCCCATTATTCTTAAAATAATCATTATAGAATAAGATGTCCTTTCAGAGATTTACAGTTTAGGATGCTTATCCTTCCCCGGAGACCCCTCCCAACACGCTGGAAGTAATGATCTACACCCATATCACATGTCCCTCCACTAAACTTGGCCCCACCAGCTGCGTAATGAAGACATCAAAGTCATGAGGGCTCCCTCAAGCCTCAGCCAGCTCTGAGCAGTTTTTAGTGTTTGTTCCATGCAGTCAGGACCAGAGGGAGGCAGGTCCAATGCCAGTGGCCGCTCTGCCTTGAGGTCTTTTCAGCACTGGGGCCCAGCAATGCCGGTGGAGGGGACAAAGGGGGGAATGGCAGAGTGGGTGTGCACAGACCCATCCAGATCCTCTCAGAGAAGTGTTCCTGCACTGCTTAGCAAGGGGCAAATGCTCACTGAGGGGTGATCATCTCAGGACTGTCCCACAGAATGACAGAATCATTGAGGTTGGAAAAGCCCTCTGAGATCATCGAGTGCAGCCATTCCCCCACCACTGCCAAGGCCACCAATAAACCGTGTCCCCAAGTGCCTCATCTACACATCTTTTGAACACTTCCACCACTTCCCTGGGTAGCCTGTTCCAGTGCCTGACTACCATTTCAGTCAAGNGCCTCATCTACACATCTTTTGAACACTTCCACCACTTCCCTGGGTAGCCTGTTCCACTGTCTGGCTACCATTTCAGTCAAAAGTCAAGAAGTTCTTCCTAATATCCAACCTAACCCCCCGTGGCACAGCTTGAGGCCATTTCCTTCTGTCCCTGCTCAACCACTGCTCAAGCCCAGTCTCTGTAGCCTGGTCCCAGCACAAGACAGGCACATTTTAATGGCAGCAGGGAGCAGAAGCTGGGATGGGAAGCGATTCTGGGGATGCTTTGGGCTCACACCCTTGCTGCTGAGGGAGTCTCAGACACTGGAGGAGGCAGGTGCTCAGCTTCCTTTAAAATGTTTATCCTTGGGCTCATTTTGCCAGCAGGAAGCCCTTCCAGCACCACACATCTTTGGCCTCTCACTGGAGAGCCAACGTGTCGCCATGGAAACTGGTAAATGCAAAATTATGACTCGACAGCAGTGTCCTGAGGAAAGGGGACCAACCTCCTTCCATCTGTCTCTGTGAGGGACTGCGTGTCCCCCTGCACCGCTGCAGGTGGGATGCCAGCCTGTCACAGCCTTGTGCTGGGGTGCCAGGAAGGACTGGGATATGTGGGAGCACAGCAGGGGAGTGCTGTGAGGGATCCCTCCCCAGCTGGGTGTCTGTTCTGGGGCCGGCTGCTCTCTGGCTGAGAGGGGAATTGCTCCCCAACACCCGCCAGGGATGGACGGGCAGGGTTCCCACGCCTGGCTACAGAGCGTGGTGCAGACATTTCCCCAGGGCATCCCAGCCCCAGCACCCATTGCTAAACAGCCAAGGCCACGGGACTGACAAGGGCCACAAAAAACACTGAGGGCAGCAGAGGAGCGAGGCAGGCACAGCTCTGCTGCCTGCGAGCCCAGACAGCCCTCCCTGAGCAGACAGCACCCGGTTATCCTGGATCTGCTGGTGTTTCCACTGACCACCTCTCTGCCTCCTCCCAAAACAGCCACAAGTCCTAGAATTATGACAAAGGAGGTCAACCATTTGGGGTGTGACTCTGGAACCAAACCCAACAGGACTGAAATTAAATTAGAGCAATTGGCAACGCCCCATTCAAGCACTGACTGATTTATCTAACTGATTTGTTGTAGCTTTTAATTTTAATTGCTACTCTATCAAGTCCATAATGAGCTTTTATTCACACACCCAGAACATATGGTAGCAAAGAATTAATATCAAATTTTCCAGGGGGTCAGGCAGTTGCAAGCTCAGTGCTGCTGCCTTGGTCAGGATGTAAGCACAGTCATGATTACGGGATAATTTTAAGACACATCACATGTAAATATTGGGCCTTGAGAAATATCAACATGGATCCATTTAAATCAGTTCCCAGTGAGAACCCCTTAGCTTGGTCACTGGGGCCTCTTTCTCCAGGAGTTTTAGCACTGCCTGAAGGAGGTGGTCCTGAGGGTGGCACTCACTGAGAGCCACCCCAGAGCTTTGCTGGGTGGGGACTTTGGGGCAGATGTGATGGAGCTTGCCCTGGGTGGAGAGATGGAAGGATTTGCACGAGACAAGGTCTCTGCAGGTGACTGTGGCCCCTGATCAGTGTTGTGATGTACTCTTGCACCTCAGCCCTGCTCAGTGTGGAGGAGAGAAGACTGAGAGGGGATCTCATTAATGTGTATAAATTTCTCCAAGGGGTGTCAGAGGATGGTGCCAGACTCTTTTCCATGGTGCCCAGAGACAGGACAAGGAGTAATGGCCATAAACTAAACCATGAAAAGTTCCATCTCGACATGAGGAAGAACTTCTTTACACTGAGGGCGGCAGAGCACTGGAGCAGCTGCCCAGGGAGGGGGTGGAGTCTCCCTCTCTGGAGACATCCCAAACCCACCTGGACATGTTCCTGTGTCACCTGCTCCAGGTGCCCCTGCCTTGGCAGGTGGGTTGGACTAAATGATCTCCAGAGGTCCCCTCCAGCCCTAACTAATCTGTCATTCTGTGAGCCTTGCAGTGACCTTAGATGCTTCTGTGTCCACCTAAATGCAGGAGGGAGCAAACCAATTCCTCCCACAGCCCTGCTGGTGAGTGATGGGGGGGACAGCTGGGTTTGGGAACCTTCTGCATCCAACCCCCTAATCACAGAGCAGGAGTCACCCCAGGCAACCTGAGCTGCCCACACCCAGCCCACAGCTACCAGGGATGGCCCCATCACAGGACACCTGTGTCAGGTATCCAGTGCTGCTCTGACCCAAGGAGAGCCCCCTCTGCAGACCCAACATCTGCCCTGTGCCTGCCCTGCTCCTCTCCCCACCACTCTCTGAGGACACTGGGGATCTTGCTCGCTCTCCTGGCTGTGGTGACAGGGCTGAGCATGGGCCTGTGGCTCTGAGGGAGCCCCTCAGTGCTGCCCAGCAGTGATTTGGGGAGCACAGCAGCACCCCCAGACCCAGCCACTGAGTGAGCAGAGGCACAGCAGCCCCGTGTCATACTTACTTCCCATTCCCGTACTTGATCCGGATGTCTTTGCTCTTCTTCAGCTCTTTGCCATCTTTGAACCACTTGTAGGATGGCTGAGGGTTTCCAGCAGTCGCCTCACATTTCAGGGAGATCTTCTCACCCACGTGAACATTTGGGCTTTTCAGTTTCTTCAGTTTGGGAGGGACAGCTACGGAAAGAGAAAGGAGAGGCTGTGAAACCCCTTTCAGAGCTGTGCACACACAGCAGGAGCCCCCCGAGCCCCCTCCCCTGGGCAAAGCTCCTGCTGGCCCCGCTGCCATGTGGTGGTGGAGAGGGGCTGCCCAGGGAAAGCAGCACACAGGGAAGGAGCATGGAGTCAGAAAGGTCCACATGGGGAACAGAGGGAGCTCTGGAGGCTCCACATGACCAGATCTGATGGTTCCATGGCAGCCCTACCCACGCAGGCACGACCCCTGTGTCTCCTGTCCCTGCAGAGCTCTGCTGAGCTCTCCAGGCTCTCCCACCACGCAGGAGCTCAAGCTCTTCAGGGAATGTTTTCCCCTGCTCCTTGCCATTGCTGCTGCAGATTACCAACACCTACACGACCTCTGTGGCTGCCACGGGCGTGCTGCCAGTCCCACAGCCCCAGCAGCCCCAGCCAGGATGTTTTACTGCAGATGGAGCAGGGGCAGGTCACAGGGAGCAGTCCCCTGTGCCCCAGATGCTCTGTTCCTGCTGCAAAGACCTTGTTCAGCACAACATCAGCATCAGCAGAGCACTGAGAGGGGCTGCAAGAAAAACCTGCATGTGTAAGGGGTGAGAAGGGGAGGGACAGCCATTCTTCAGGCTGCAAGAAGAGAAGTGGAATATAGGTATTTTAAATGGTTTTATGCCAGCAGTGTCAGGCTGGCCAGCAGTCTTTCCCATCTGGAGCCTGGCTCTGCATGTGGGTGTTTCAGAGAGGTGATTTTTACCATGCACCTGGAACATCAGACAGAGAGGGAGACACTGCTTATCAATCTCTGCCAGGCTTTATATTAAACCTGACAAGAAAGGATTAGCAGGCTTGCAATTTTTCTTTCAACTGACAGCTCTGCACTCTTCTAGCTCCCTTTTCCTTTCTCAGTGTTAACCTTAAAAGAGGAAACAGCAACTTGCTGGTTTTGCCTTAAGAATATTGGTACCAATGGTTTCCCCTTGTCTGAGATGTGCTGCAGATAGAGAATTTCCTCTTTCTAATAAGCACAAACCACCTTCTAATTGCCTTGTGCATTCTGATCTTGTGATATGGCAGAGCTCTCAAAGGCTGAGGGACTGGATGTGTTTCATCAGAGCAATTGCTGTTTTACAGACCTTTGTACATCTCTGGTTCTTCATGCCAAGCTAAGTTATCATAGGTTGGTAGTATTTAAAGATTGTTTTCACCAAAAAGGTTCTTATATGAAGTAATAAAAAGCACAGCAATCATCAGGAATGTGCTCCTGTGGTAGGAAGCTCTCAGGACTCTCATATTCCTCATGGGAATGAGAAGCTAAATTGTCCTTAATCGAAAGGATCCCAGCATGGATAGAAATGGAACAGTTCAGGGTAGCAGGAATTAGCCAGGCAGAGCTCACAGTGACTGAAAGGCAAGCCCAGGGCTGTGGGTGGGTGACGTGGCAGGGCTGTCCCAGGCACATCAGACCTTCCAGCTGCTGCCCAGAGGAGCTGTGGCTGCCCCATCCCTGGAAGTGCTCCAGGCCAGGTTGGACAGGGCTTGGAGCAACATGGGATGGTGGAAGGTGTTCCTGCCCATGGCAGGGGGTTGGAATGAGATGAGTTTTAAGGTTTTTTAAGGTCGACCCAACCCAAACCGTTCCGTGATTCTAATAGGACAGGGACAGCACAAAAGCCCTGGGTCACCTGCAGGCAATCATTGCAGGCTGTGCACTGACATCTCTCACTGCTTCCCAGGTCACTGTGCTTTGGCACAGACAGAGACTTCTGACCAGAAATGATCTCAGCTTTCACCAAATTTTAGGACTTCTGTGAAAATGCAGGTGTCGCGGGTTTTGTGACGCCCATATCCCTGATCCTTGCCTGGAAATGGGTTGCCCAGAAGAGCTGGAAGGCAGTGAAGGGAGAAGAGAGCTGCTCTCTTCTCAGAACACCACATGGAGAGCCAGGAAGGTAAACAGGACCTTGCTTTTATAGGGGTCACTTTGGGAAATAGAGAAATAGACTCTCAAATATTTATTCTGTCTGAATGTGTGTGTCAGCTGGCTCCTGTTGTACCCCGAGGTCACCCTGTCCCACGCCAACATTATCCATACACCTTAAACACAGGGAAGGTCCTGACCTTGGCATGGCTGCATCTGCTTCATGGTGTTTCCAGCCTGGTGGTCTGCAGAATTATGAAGCAGGCAGCAAGTCCTGGGAGAAAGAGGTGCCAGCCCTGCCCCTCTCCACCGAAATGCTGGCGAGAGCAGGGCAAGCCCCAGAAACCTGGAGCCTGGGGAAGCAGAGGGCCAAGAACAAGCAAGAAACTTTCCATGATCTCCCCACCAACATCTCACCTACAACCCTGCATATGCCACCAGTGATGATTCCAGGGCATTCCTAAGCAGGCAGATCCAAAAAAAAACCAAAGAGCTGACACACACACACTGCATCCCACCCCTCCAGCAGAGAGCCCTGCCCAGAAAAAGGGAGAACATCTTTCCACCCCAGCCCACATGTTTTTGGTGTCTCTCTACAGGAGGGAAAGAGACAGTGTATTCAGCTCCAGGCCACACTTCATGGGCTCCATGGACTGCAATTCCCCAGCTGAATCAGGCAGAGCAGTGAAAGGGGAACCCAACCCAGAAATATTCCGGAGTGTGTCTGGGACAAGGGCTGTGCACAAAGAGGCAGAGCTGTGCTCCCTGACACCCAGCACATCTGTGCCCTTTCTGCTGCACTGCAGCAGGGCTTGTGCTTGGACAGCAGCGTGGGAAGAGCAGGCAGAGCCCCAGGCCTGGGAATCCAGAGCCTTGCTCTGGGCAAAAGGGAAGCCTGGCCTTGGTCTCTGGGAAGGGCTGCTCTGGGCTGGAAAGCCTCACTTCATAATTCCTGCATCTTTCAGAAAAACAGAAATCTTCATTTAGAGCCATTCACTGCTGATGACTCTGCCTAATTCCAGCCAAAGGCTTTCCTCTGGTTTTTACTCGTATTGTTTAAACTGCAGCTCTTATTCATAGTCTGAACTTCTCTAACTTTGGCTTCCAGCCAAGAGATCTCTGCCTTTCTCGGGTAAATTTGAATCCCATCTAGCAACCAGAAACCCCTTCCCTTTTTAGGTACTTGTAAACTCTGACTGAATCACCTTTCAACCTTCTCCAGCAGTAAACTAAAGTAGCTTGAGAGACCAGAGCAGCACACGAAGTGCTGATACTGGAGTATGTCAAAGTTTTACATTTTGGTACATTTTCAGCTTTTGACCCATCTCTCATCTCTGCCCTGTCCAAATCACAGAGCTGCAGCTCAGAAAACCATGAATTTAGTTCAGAAAGATCAGAGGATTTTAAGTGCCCCCTTTCTTAGTGCTCTGAGCATTTGGGGTCATTTTAATCTCCTCCTTGTTTGATACTTTTTCCAGCACACTGGGAAAACAAAGCCACTAGCTTCAGGCATATCAAAATAGCATCCTGTCCTGGGCTAACAGCTTTAGATGTATACCTAGCAGGGCCCAGATCTAATTCCTTGTGTTTCCATCAACTCCCAGCTTCCCAGCCTCCTCCACACAGGTTCCTGCTGCTCAGATGGGGCCAGTCCAGCTTCTGTCAGAGCCAAAACACGGGCCCAGGGTCACCCACGTCACCCATCACCCTGGAGCAGGCTGAGCTGAAGCTGCAGTTTCAGCTCCTCACCGTCTGGTTCCCATGGAACAGCCCTGCCAGCTGTGGTCTCCTCCACAGCTGGACTGGCAACACCCCCAGCTCAGCCCCCACGGCTGCCAAGTTCACCAAAACAGGGAGAAGGGTTTTGGCTCTGCTTGTCAGTCTGAAGCTGCAGCTTAGGATCTGTATCTCTGGTCACCTTGCAGTTCTGTCAGCCCCTCCTCCATCCAAATTCCTGTCTCCTCTCTGTGGGGTGAAGTACCACCAGCCTCACAAAGCCTGAGCTGCTGGACAGAAGAGCCAGATGTATTTGCAGGCAATTTTTCTAAGAGACAACCACGTCAAGGGTATGTCGTGCTGCAAAAAGGAAATTTAATCTTGGTAGAGCTGAGACCAACAATAAATACAAATTTTCTACAGATTTCTTGCTCACTCCAAGGTCAGATGAAACCCAAGCAACCGTTAGATCCCATCCTACACTGGTTGTGTGAGCTGTAAAAATTAACCCTGAAAAATGCTGCAGCCAGGATCGACAAATGCACACAATTCCCTGACTTGTTTTAAGAGCCATGTTTCACAAAAAAGACCTTTGCAGGAGAGGTTTGTCCTCTGACAGCAGTCCTGGCGTCTGCTGCCTGCTCAGGGAGAGGAGAGGGTTACAAAAGTCTGGAGCACTGAGCTCTGAACTGCACGATACGAGCTGTTTGAACATCCGCCCTGAAAGGGCTCACGTGTACACACTGCTTTAATTAATTCACTTCTGATTACACTTGATACAACACTGAAGCACCTTGATGATAACAGCACCTCTTTTCCCTCTGGTACCTGCAGTACGCCTGCAAGCACCTCAGAGCCTCAACTCAAAACATCATCAATCATCCACGGGCAGAGTGCCCAAACGGAGCCCAGCAATGGAGCGGTGACAAAACCACATCCCACCCACAGAGCATCCTACATAAACAGCCCCTCAGCAGCAAAAGGCAGCAGCAGTCATCCTGGGAAAGGTGCTCCATGGGCTCTGGAACAGCCACAGACGCTGCTTCCCGAGCCGTGGGGATCCTGCATGCAGAACACATCTGGGATCTCTGGACAGCTGACGTCGTGAGGAGATGGGACTTCTCTTCCTGGCCTCCTCCAAGGGCTGCAGTGTGAGCCAAGGGAGGCTCCCCAACACTGCCTGGCACATGGAGGCTGGCAGAGTGTTCAGGTGGGTGGATCTGGAGGCCTGGGAGGACAGGATCCTTCTGTGTCTCTCTGAGGTGCTGAGGAAGAGGGCAGCTCAGCTTGAATTCCCTTGGGCACGGAAAAGGGAGGCTGAGAAATGCTTCCTCACAGGAATGAGGGAGGTGCAAGAAGACCTACAAACTTACTGGTGATCCTTAATGTGCCTGCATCAGAGCCATGGCCTTCCACACATGGCACCCACCCGACTGTCCTCAGGTCAGGACACCCCTGCTGTGCCACAAGAGGGAGGGGAGGAGGGTGCACGGGTGATCTCTCACAAAGGGGCCGTGTTTCTCAGCCTGCCCAAGGCATTGGTCTCAGGACAGCCCTTCCACGTCGGTGCCAGGGCTTCCACGGGGCCGTTGTGCTGGGGTGGAGAAGATGCACACCCAGCAGTGTCCCCGTGGGTCTGGGCTCCCAGCTCTCAACAGAGGAACCCAGACACCCAAAGGGTGCTCCAGACACAGTCCTTGGGGCTTCCAGGCCTCACTGAAGGACAAGATCTGGAGGCATGATACCCGCCCGAGCCAGGTCTCAAAGGCTGCTGCTCTCTAAGCCCCTTCTGGGGAGTCCCCACCACTTTGCTGTTCAAAATCCCACTACCTGCACAGACCATCCCTTTTACACCGGGTGCCTCAGATGGGAGTATTTCAGCATTCTCTAAGGTGGAAAATTCTAGAATTCATCTTTCCATAGGAAACGTTTTGCAGCCTCGAGTTGCTCCAAATTCAATTACAAACATTTGCAAAGATGGCAAGTCCTAACCAAAAGGAATTTTTCCCATTTCTGTCATCTCTACTGCAAAGTGAGGACAGCGTTCCTGGCACATCACTGTGCAGGTTGGGACACCAGACACGTCTTGGGGGTACCAGCACGCTCCCCACTGTGATACATCTCACTTCTTGGCTGATGCAGTCCCACAGCTTCTGGTGTGTGTGTTGGCTCCACTGTTTCGATCAGAGGTGATGCTCCTTTGCCTTGGGTTTAATTTGGCCTTTATTTCACAGGGAGACAAACCTGAACCTCAGCAGCAGCAGCTCCTGACCCCCTGGACTCTTTGTTTCAATACTGGCTGCAAATGCCAACCTGCCAGAGCAGGGAGCTACTCTGAGGAAAGCTCCCTCGTGCCAGAGCAGGGAGCTACTCTGAGGAAAGCTCCCTCATGCCAGAAGGAATGGAAATGTGGGATCTGCTTGGAAAAAGCCTCGCAACACACTCGGTGTTTGTCCTCCTTTTTTCTAGGTTTGTGTGGGGAGGGCAGAAGGCAGTCCCCGCTGTGCACCCAGGCAGGCTGTGGCGTCTGCAGCCGGGACTCCGAGCGGAGTCAGCTCCTTGGTGGCAGTGTCAGAAGGACTCCTGAGAGTCTGTGACCCTCCAACGCCCCTGGAGGTAACAGGGCTGGATTTGAGTGAAGCTGTAGAACAGCCCTGGCTTTGTTGCATGGGTGGACACAACGTCCACAGACCACACACAGCCCGGAGCCTGCGGGACAGAACCTCGGTGTCACACTGACACATCGCCCCACGCCAGCCTCCACCCCCAGTGCGTAACTGCAGGCTCCAAACCCAGGATGTTAAACATAATATAATATCTGTAACATGCTTTAGGCTTCAGGCAGCCTGTGCTTCAGTTTGTGCCAAGGGATGGTCAGACATTCTCACGGCAGTCTTTGCAGCCGCTGTCTCAGACCTTGGTGTGCCGGGCAGGGGTGCGTGGCAGGTAAACAACAACGACAAGTTTAAATTTCCAAGGGGCAGCGTTTTGCTGTAACCACTATTTGACCTTTTAATTAACCAAGAGCCATGTTTTTCCATGAGCAGTCATCATAGAGTCATGGAACCACGGAATGGTTTGGGTTGGAAAGGACCTTAAAGCTCATCCCGTTCCACCCCCTGCTGTGGGCAGGGACACCTTCCACTACCCCAGGGTGCTCCAAGCCCTGTCCAACCTGGCCTTGGACACTCCCAGGGATCCAGGGGCAGCCACAGCTTCTCTGGGCAGCCTGTGCCAGGGTCTCAGCACCCTCAGAGGGCAGAGACTCCACTGTAGGAGCCAGCATAGGCCATGTGGCTCATGTGGGACATTTACACCTCACCTCCGCTGTCCGAGGGTCTACCTGTGCAGTGACTGCAGAGAACAGCAAGGGTTAATAACCCAGAGCTCTCCAAGGACATGGGAGGTGTCCTTGCTGCCGTGCCTCTCCCACAGAGTTATGCCAGCAGGAGTCAGAGGCTCATCTCTGTGCTCCTGGGAGAGGTCCCACCTTGGGGGCTGCAGACACGGGTGTGACAGTGCAGGAGCCACCCCTCCAGGTCCTAGAGGGTCTGCTGATGTCACCCACCTGGCTGATTCACACAGAACTGACACTGAAGGAAAGGACACAGATGACTGGAAGTGTGAAGATGCTGAAAAGTCTGAGATCTGTGGATTTGGGGTTGGAATGAAGCGTGGAAACCACTTTGCTGGAGCCAGAACAAATGCATTACTCCTCCCTATATGTCCCATACCTTCCCTAACACACAAGTTTCTTTTCCCTTAGCAAAGTTCCTGTAGCCTTGTCTCTCAGGGAGGAGAAGTGACTACAACACCAATCTACAGCACTATTAAAAAAAATTTTAAAAAAATATTAAATTGTGAGTTACAACAATTTCTATTTTCATGACCATTCCCATCACCAAAAAAAAAATTGACTGGAAAGTTATAAGCAGGTTTGTTGATTTAGGTTTGCTCTCTATAGAATCCCTCTGGCAGCTCAAACCATGGGATCTTAGAGGTCTTTTCCAACCTTAATGACTCTATGATTCTACGAAAAGGTGCCACAAAGCCAGAATTTTCACCCTCCTCTAACAAATCCTGGCTCCACTTATATTTAAGAGCAACTGATAAATTCCTCCTCCTCTGTCTTTCCCACACTTAAAAATCCAGTTATTCTTCTTTCCAGTGAAAGTTTTGAAATTGGTGTATGATTTGGTCCAGAGCCCGAGGCTGAAATCTCAGCTCCATTGAAATCAAGGAGCATCTGGACACTGGGCAAGGACGTCTTCCCAGTACCCAAATTGTCAAGATAACTGGGCTGAGCTTTTGTCACAATTCTGGAGGTGCCCATGCACGTGGCTACACAAGCACTCACCTGAAGAGCCCAACAGCTCCAAGAAATTCACATGCAAATATCAAATTTTAAAATCCAGGGGCTGAAGTGCTTGGATTTGCCAAACCTAGTACTCTATGAACACTAGCTGGTTTGCAAACAATGTAATTGGAGTAGAATTGCTATTGTGTTTGTTTGTTTTGAGTATTTTTTGGCCAGGAAGTTGTCCTGGAGGTATAGTTGAGCATAAGTGGTCTGGTGGAAAAATGTCATTCATTCTGTTCCTATTAAGACCAAAAACAATAGCCACACAAAGACAGCAGCGACAATTTCTGCTCTTCATGCCTCTAACAATGTGTTTTCAACCCTAAAGGCAACATCTTGTTTGTACCCAATTGATTCTGGGATCATATTTTATATAATCAAATATATCTTTGAACAAAGATATGTTTTATGAACTGCTCAATTTCCAGATGACCTTGGAAACAGCAATTCATAAAATATAGCTTTATCTCTATCTTCACAATCAGCTAGAAAAATTGCCCACCCATACTCTGTGGACTGCCAGTCCAGACCCAGCCAACAAAGAAATTACCCCAAGCATCCAAAACTTTAAAATACATTAATCCTTTGTTCCAGTCACTGAGCACTAAGCACAAATTACTTGCCCTAGAACCCTGGTAAAGACCCGGGTGGCATCCATCATCTTTCAATCACCAAAGGAAAGTGATTGAAAAACTCACCCCAGGAGACAAAACAATCTAGGTTAGCAGAAAAAACCCTCATTTCATTAAATGTTTATTGTGAAATCTGTACATGAAACCATATATAGAGACCCCTTACGTCATGGCAAAGCTAAAGGCTAAAAGCTTTCAGATTACAGGGAGGAATTTGCAGATGCAAATGACCATTAGTGGAATATTATTGGTTCTAGAAAGGGATGAAAAAAAAACCCCACTGGATGTTTCACAGCTTTATCAATCACAGGACTGTTGGTTTAAAACATAGGGGAGAACAGCTCAGTTAAAGGGGAGCTGAAATTCCTCTAACAGGGACTGCCTGCAGCACCTGGGCTCTCCCAGGGAGGGGAGGACAGCAGACAGACCATCACAGACTGGTGGGAGCATTGCAGGGAGAAATCCTTCCCTGGGAGGGTGGGGAGGCCCTGGCACAGGGTGCCCAGAGAAGCTGTAGATGCTCCTGGGAGTGTCCAAGGCCAGGCTGGACAGAGCTTGGAGCAAGCTGGGATAGTGGAAGGTGTCCCTGCCCATGGCAGGAGGGTTGAACAAGGTGGTCTTTAAGGTCCCTCTCAACCCAACCCATTCTGGGATTCTGAGATGATTCAGGTGAACCTGCCAAAAAACAGGATCCACTGCAGTGTGTGGGTACAGCACAGCCCCAAACACACTCACCAAGTCCTTCAGGCAAACCAGGACACTGCAAAGAGGTGAACGTGACCCAGTCTCTGAGCGAGGTGCCGGGTTTGCCACACAACCCTGTCCCTCCCTGCCCAGCCCTGCGCCCATCACAGCCCGGGTACGAGCCAAGGACCAGGGCTGCACTCAGCCAGCACAGCACTCCTGGAGATCTCCTTCCTCCTCTCTCAATGTTTTCTATTTAAATAGAACGTATATATATAGAATATAGTATTTAAATAGAATGAGGACCCTAGAGGGGTTAACTAACGAGGTGTGAGATCTGCGCTCAGGAAGAGCAGTAACCACAGAACACCTCTCTGCACAGGGACTGGTGGCCCCAGCCCACACCAGCACCATCCCAGCAGAGAATCCTCCTCCCTCCCTGCCCCAGCAGACTGAGCTGTGAGAGGCAGCTTTAACCAGTGTTTTTAAACATGCTCAACTTCAGCGAGTAGGGAAAAATGAGAGAAACTTGGGATCGGTTACAAGATGTTAATCCAGGGCACGCAGAGGTCAAGTGAAGGTCAGATGTGACAGCCCAGCTGGCAAAAGTTTTTTGATTTTTCCACTTCCCAGGAAGTCCTGGGCCAGAGAACATCCTGGTGTTTCACACACAACCAGGTGAAACACCACACAAAGCAGGGATTCACAGGAGAAAGCACTTTAAGATCTGGATAAATAAATTCAGTGAGAAGCCTCTACTACTGAGGTGGAGATGTTTAATTTTTAACCTATAAAATAATATTCCCTAGCATTCCGTGACAAAAGCCAACCACTTGCAGTCTTAATTACAGTATTTTTTTCCCACGTCTCTGCCTACTTTGAAAGTTCACCATTGTCTCTGGTGAGAGACAAATCCACCAGAGGGTATTTCCAAAACAGAAAGCCCTGTTTTTATCGGGATCTCCCCACAAGAGACCCCAGGGCTTGCATTAGAGACTTGTTTGTTCTCTGTAATGTTATATTAGAAAGATTAAAAGTCTTGCTGCTGGTTGAAGAAAGCCTTTAAAGCACTGGTACCAGAAGCGACCGCAGGTCTGGTTTTCATCCAGACACGGGAAAGAAACCGAAGATCATCCCTGAGACAGCTTTTCCACGGCAGCCAGATCGACAGGAGCCCGAATCCCACCGAGAGTGGATGGAATCACCACCCTGCACTGTGACACTGTCCCAGTGCCCCGGACACCCCGGGTCTGTGCCGCTGCTGCGGCGATCGGCATCGCTCCCTTCCCGCGCCGCGGGACCCAGCGGGACCCTGAGCAGGGGAGACCCCGGAGCGCAGAGATCCAGGCCCAGGAGCGCCCGGAGAGGGGCCACCCTCGTCCGTGGGCTGCAGGGAAGCAGCGAGCTGTAAATTCCGACTGGGACTCTGGGCACTGCCCAGTGGAGACACTAACACAGCGTGTCTCCTGCCTTGTCCAGAGTGCGGCTTCCCAGCATTGTTCCGAGCAGCTCCGGACCCCCACTGGAGCACAGCGATGGGTGGCTTCCACTGAAATGTCCCCCAACCAAGCTGATTTACAGCTGCCAGGAGTCTCCAGGATGTCAGCTCTTCCTGATTAATTTTTTTATCCTTATTTTCCCTCGTTTTATATTTGAATATTGCTTATTGCGATATTCTTCAGAACTATTCTCTGGAAAGCCGTCCTGGCTAATTTTTGGCTTGTAAATTGCTCATGAGCAGTTTGTGGCTTGCATTTGAAAAAAAAAAAAAAAATCAAGAAACTCTGGCTCATTTTGGTTGGATGAAGAGATTTTGTGGCCTGCATCAATTCTAGTCCCTGACAGCAATGACAGAGCTCTTATTATCACAAACATACAGTTGCAATTTTAAAATTTGCTTCCTGTGACTCTTCGTTAAAATTTAATCAACAGTTTCTGTTTCCACAAACATTTCTCTGGCAGAAAGATCACTTTATAGAATATTCATAGGCAACAAATGAGAAAGAAGGTAAAGCAAATTTGACTTTGTGATGAGAGCCAGCCCTTGCTGGCTGTCCAGCTGCTTCAGGGAAGGATTTAGGGAAGAGCAGCACAGGAAGGTGTAATTTCCTAGGAGCTATTGCAGAACACAAGTGACTGAAAACAAAGACCAACGATGCAGCAGCAAAATGTGGGCAAAGAGGAGACAATAGGCAACGTGGTGATGGCCCAAGCAGGGAAATTATTCCGAGTTCAGACTGGACATGGATTTATTGGACCTGCTTCATGTCTAGCTGTAGGTCACAAAATGGGAAATTTCACCAAACTGGGCAGCAGATCCTGCACAACACAAACAACTTAAGGTGAAAACCAGAGTTCTGAACAAAAGATGCTTGTTGAGCAAAAAGCTATTAATAGTGCTGGGTTTTATCCCAGAAATGTTGCGTAAAGTGGGACAATTCACATCCCTTCTCTGTGCTTCCATTTCCTCTCTCAAAGATCCCACTTAATATATTTGGGGCAGGGACTGGCTGTTGTTATGACTCTGTGCTGTGAATAGCACAAGGGGAACAATGCTGCAGCCGGGACCTCTGGATGCCACCACAAATGCCAATTTTAAGCAGCAGTGACAACAAGCGGAAGGAGTTTGGGATCCAAGGAAGACCTGGGAGAGGACAGGGCACAATGCAGGTTTCATCCTGTGTTGTAAGCGTGGATGGTGCTCATCTCCATGCAGGAGTGACGAGGAGGCAGTGGAGCTGGACAGGTAAGAAGGATCTCCACTCAGACCCTGTGCTAAAGCAAAATTCCTCCAGAGCTGCTCCTTCACTTCTGCACTCCCCCCTGCCTCCCTTCACCATCTCCCCAAGCCACCCTTGAGCAGCTCCATCCAGAGGAATGCAACCACCTAGAACCCTACAGGGGCCTGAGGAACACTATGGAAACCTGATGGAAAGAGTGGGGTCTCCTCTTCTGGGGAGCATTTTTGTAGGAAATGCTCCATCTAAACACCCCATGCACGTGACTTTGTTTCTGATGAATCTGTAGAAGGTACAGTGGTGCAGAGGAGCTGCCCTGGAAAAGCCTGGATAGACCTTTGGGTCTACAGAACTAACCTGGAAAGGTGCAAAGATGGGGCTCAGGGGGACAACAAATCACAGGATTACAAGAACAAGCTTGGAAGAACCGCTCAGAAATTGAGCAGATCACATCCCTGCCCTGAGGGGGGATGTGCAGCATCCATCCAACTCACCAGGATCCAGACACACAACCAAGCTGTGCTGCACATCCACACTGCATCCCACAGGGTGCCCCAGGACCTGGATGGGTTTTAGGATACAGCTGATCCCGACCTCACAATCTCACCAGTGGGCTACAGTTGGTTCCCTCTGGAAACAGGCCCAGGGTCCCTGGCAGAAAGGCTGTCACTGCTTAGCAGGGGATGGGGAGCCCAGTCACACTGGCAGCTACTGAGACCTGTGAGGCTCTTCTGGTCCTCAGGTGCAAAAACGATGCTCCATCACTCCAAAGATGTAATCCTTGTCTCCTTTCGTCCTGTCGTTTACACTGCCCCTTCTTTCTGGTCCCTTCTCCTTGCCCATGCCAGCTGCCTCCAACCACAGGTAACCAAAATCGCTCCTCTTTGTCCATCCTGTCTCAATCTTGGCTGTGAGGTTGATGATTTTTTATTTTTCTTTGCAAAATCCATTATCTTGAAAACCTCGAATATCGCTCTTAAGCCCCAGTCTCACCCTCCTTTCATTCTGGAGATGCTGACTACCTCCCACATCTCTCTGAAGAGCTCCCAGCAGCCTTGTCTCTGTGAAATCCAGAGGGCCTGAATCACCCTCTCACCTGAATACTGGGGCTGCTCCTCTGATTTTCTGCCAATTTGGGATGGAGCATGGGGAGCTCCACTGTCACACGCAGCTCCGAGACACTTCAGTGCTGCTTTGAGGCCGTGGGGTCACACCTTCCCCCTGGCTGCAGGATGTAGAAGCTGAGCTTCCACTCACTCTCCATGAAAGGCTCATCACCCTCCTGCCCTGCCTGTCCCTGCAGTGCCACCCCTCTATGCCATGGCCAAGCCTGAAACACCATGAGGAGAAAGCCCTTCTGCTCACCCACACGATGCTGTTTGTAGTTGCAGGACCCCTGTACACGTACAGAGGAAGAATTCATCCCAGATTTTGCAGTTACAGGATCCCTGCACAAGTAGAGGAAGGATCCATCCCAGATCCATTTTCCTAATGCTGCTTTTCAGCAAGGACCCACAGCAGCAATTACCCAGCTCTCACCCTAAGCCAGGGGATCATGGAGATGGAACATCAGAGTCAAGCACAGCCTACCCTATTATGCTTCTCACCTCATTTTTCAACTTGTGCCCCTCCCTTTGTAATTTGGTGGTAAATAAATGCCTGGACAAAATATCAGCTAATTAACTGGGAGCGTCTCTGTGAGCACGAACAAAAGCTGAATGGACACCTCAGACAGGATCACACGGCAGCCCTGCCCCGTGAAAGATGTTCTGAGAAAACATTCCCAGGTAACCGGCAATGAACAGATCCCACTTCATAAGAGCCCTCAGGGAGTCCCCGGAATTGCTGCGGGGTCCCGAGGAGACCTTTCAGAGGTTAACTCTGTGCAGTCACCACGGAGGGCAGCGTCTGGCACGGCTCTAGCTCTCCTTCACTCCCCTGACGATTCGACACACTGCTGTTTGTCCCAGTCCATTGTTCATGGTCCTCCCCACCCAGCTCTCAGCCCATGTGATGCTCTCCTGTCCTCACCAACTGGAATTAATTTGGGGTGCTAGGGCTCTATCAAGGCATTTCACTGAAATCTAAATGTTGGCAAAGAATTACCTGCTGTCATAGGATATTTTGGGAGTTTATCAGGCACTCGGAGTAAACAGGCAAGTCATCACATTTTTCTGGGGCAGCTGGGCTTGCAGTTCCCAGCTCCCTCAGCGATCCTCTGAATAACCACGCAACTTTGAGAGGGAGATCCTGGTCAGCAAGGATTGTTTATCAACATAAACTTTATTTCCCCAGAATTCCCCTCCACTGGCGTGTTATGTAAAGCTGATGCTGCTAAAACATTCAGCTGAACTTAGGTCAAGAGAAGATGGCTTTTGAAAGCCTTCCAATGGTTCATTTGCAATAAATGGCTGAGGAATAAATCATTTCAGCCCTGATGAGTCCTCAAGCAGCCAACTCTGTTAGCAGGGCAGCTCCAGCAGTGAGGAACAGGGGAAGGCTTCAGTGACACATGGGGACTCGTGACAGGCACGGAAAGCAGCCAGGGAGGACCACCAGGCTGAGGGGGGCTGGGATGCTGGGTCTGACCACGCTCCTCGCTGGACAAGAACCCCACTCAGTGCAGCAAGTATCACTCACTGCTTCTGAGTACTTCCCAGTGGGGAAGTCTTCTGCATTCCCTCATGGACAGGGCTGGTTTCCTGCCCTGATGCCCAGAGGCACGTAATCCCTGGGTGCATTCTTCCCGAGCTTGCCCAGCTCACAGCGTGCCCATGCCTCATGCAAATGCCTGCCTTTCTGCCAGCCCTGCTATGCTCTTGCCTTCGGTGGCTGCAGTGACAGCAGCTTCCAGGGGATGCTGAGGGACCGAATGAAACAGGCCAGGAGCAGCCAGGGATGCCTGGGCTTCCACCTTCAGCCTCAGAGAGGAATGGGGAATGCTACATCCACATGACTTTTGTGCTGTCACAGTGTCCCTTCTCCTTTCTGAGACCTCAGGTTTCAATCCTGTGAGGTGCAAGATGTTTCAGGGTCCCTGCCTGCTCTCCCAAAGGTAAAGGACTTTAATTCACACCCAGGAGTTGGGATGGGGACCACCCCACATGCGAGACCCTAGCTCAGCCGGCACAGTCCGCCCACAACCACCTTCAGCTCCCCATAGCAGCACCAATTCCCAGCACCTCAGGTTTGGCTTGGTGGGACCAAGACTGTGCTGGAGGGGTGGATTTGAGGAGAAAGCTCCAGGAAGCTTCATGCTCTGGCATGGGAGGGACACAGATGACAGCTGGGTGCCCAGTGTGATGGCTCAGTGGGGACCGAAGCAGAGCACCCTCCCGGAGGCACCGCCCGCAGCCCCAGCGCTCGGCCGGCTCCGAAGGGCTGCTGACTCAGGGCAGCTCACCGAGCTCTCCCAGGCTGCTCTGACAGGCTGGGACTCGAGCAGCTAATCCAAGCCCCGTGCTGAGGAAGGGGGACTGTCAGCTCGGGCTGGGCTGTGCAGCCTCTGCTCAGCGTGGCTGCTCCAGAGGGTACCGGGAGCCCCAAGGCCGGCTCTGCTCTGAAGCGCTGCCCCTTTTCGGGGTGCACAGAGAACCTCCACCCCCAAGCCCTCGCCTCCTAGGCAGTGCTAACCCAAGGCCAGCTCAGAACAGAGCTCCCACAAGAGCCCTTGGCTGCCCAGGTCGAGCACAGATGTTGCCCCAAGCCCAGAGAGTTGAACACACCGGTGTTTTTCTGCAGAATAAGAGGCTTTAAGGCAGGACTCTGGTGCAGAACGGTTCTTTCCCTTTAAATTCACACCCTAGGCCAAGCATGTTTTGCAAGAGCCTCCCTGTGGAGACAAGCCCCAAGGCTCCAGTGCAGAAAAGCGCTGCTGCTGGGGGAAGCACCCAAACCCTTCTGAGGCAGAGCCCCAGCGTTGCAGCGAGGCAGTGGTGGCTGTGCCTGCATGTGGCAGAAGAGATGGGACAGCCCAGAGAAATGGGCTCTCCATCACCACAGAAGGCACTCAGTGTCTCTTCTGACCTGCAAAAATCACCAGGAAGAGAAGAAGGGGAAAGGAGGAGAGGAGGGGACAGACAGACACCACGCACACAGCTCTGCTCACTTGGAAATCACGAACTGGGCCTCTTCTCCTTCTTGAAAATGGTGATATTGAACTAAACAGAAGGAGATTTCCACCTAGAGATGTGTTTGGGGCTTGATATTATCTTTGATATTGTGAATGTTTAGGGCCCAGATAGGACACTCTGTCTGGCTCTGTCCTGTGATGACAAAGGGTGAGAGAAACCGGAGAGTCCCAGAAAATAAAGCAAGCACAGCACCTGGGGCTTTACGGGAAATACCAGATTATCACACTTCTGGCAATAAAACCAAAACTGCTGGCAGTGCTTCAGGTTACAATCGCTTCTTTCTTCCCTTCTGAGCCCCCAAAATGAACAAGACACCTACCTAACCCCACAAGAAAACCAGAGCTGTGACTCACAGAATCTCCCTCAAACACCGACTCAAAACGTTACCAACACAAAATGTTACAACACATGAAACGAGCAGTGGCCCTGCCAACACAAGGCTGCTTCTTAAAATTGCATGGCCTGCCCACATTTTCTAAATATAGGATAGACAAGGAAACCTCTCCAGAAGTCCCAATAATCCAAACAACCGACCAAACACATGCTACGTGGACAGAGGGGGTTTTGAAAGTTGTTATCGATGTATTTCCATTGTGTTACATTTTTTTGCCACTCCTGCTTTCTCTTCTGCCCAGCAGCAGCAGGTAGGATGGAGAAGCTTGACCACAAAAAGGAGTAATTCCCTGAATTGCAGCTTAGGAAAGTCCCAAGCAACAAGAGCAGCATTGCAACTGCTTGCCTGCAGATACAGGAGGGCAGTCTCACACCTGGGAGTGCGCCAGGAGAAGAGCTAGGAGCATTACTGGAAAAAAATTAAAGCCTGGGAGGTCTGTGGAAGCCAAGGTCACTTGGCATGGGCAGGGTCTGCAGCGCCTACAGCATCACCAGCAGGGCAGATCAGCACCACTGGACCCTCCTCAACAAAAGAGCTGAGAGAGGAGCAGTGAAGAGGCAGAAGCTTGCCAGAAGGGCTCTGTGCTGGGACTGCACAGCCCCAGGTTGCTGCTTTGCCAGTGCTGGTATCCAACAGCAAAACCCCCCCAGGACACGTTCCTGTAGCGGTGCCCCCTCCCCTGTCCTCCCAGCAGAGAGCCAGGGCTGTCTGCACAGAACAACCTTTTTCTCTTGACAGCTTTTCTTTGGTTTTCCACGAACCTTTTCACCCCTGTGCCTGGAAGTGCACAGCCGTGAATCAGGGAGGCTGAGTCAGAGCCGGAGCCGCGGCGGTCAGGAGCTGGCTGCTGCAGTGTCACCACGGCACGGGGTGCGTGGGCACTGCCCCTCACCTCCAGCCTCCCACAAGAAGCCCCAGTGCTCATTTTAACCATCATCTGCAACCATTCCTCCGGATTTTTACCGTTTGCTCCCCCAGCTACCATCGTGTTTGCCAAGATATTTGATAGGACAAGGAAAAATGGATTTAAGCTGATAGAAAGTAGGTTGAGATTGGATGTTAGGAAGAAAATCATCCCTGTGAGGGTGATGAGGCCCTGGCACAGGGTGCCCAGAGAAGCTGTGGCTGCCCCTGGATCCCTGGAAGTGTCCAAGCTCAGGTTAGACAGGGCTTGGAGCACCCTGGGATAGTGGAAGGTGTCTCTGCCCATGGCAGGGGGTGGGATGAGATGAGTTTTAAGGTCACTTCCAACCCAAATGAGTCTGTGATTCTGAGATTCTATGATTCAAGGTGACCCTCCTGCAATCCATCCATGTTTTTCATGGATCTTAAACCTTGATACCCAGGACACTCCCTTGATCCACATGTGTCTGTTTCTGACAGAGAAGTTTCCTTATTCCTACACGGTCTCACTGACCCTGCTGGACAGAAAGGGGGCTGTCAGGCCTCATCAGGGTGGGCAGTGGGAAGGACTCCCAGGAATAGTCAATTCATGCTGCCTCCCACCTTCCTGAGATGATGTTTTTAGGAAAAAAGGTTCAAATTCTGGGCAAAAACCTGGAAGGATTGGGAGAGGTAACCCAGGACTGAGTGGGAAAAGTTCTTTCAAGCAGAGAAGCAGCAGGGTCATTACACACACGCTGCTTTTGGTACCGAGTCATCATTTCATGAAAGATCCAGGGTAATTTTAGGTTTGGGCTGACTCTCCTTTTTGCTTGATCATGTAACTGGCATCTCTGCAATGTCAGGATCTCTCCTGAGATGCAAGTTTTAGCTGTGTTTGTTACCCCACAGCTATCCAGAGAGTTTATTTTAGCATTCATTAAACGTGCCTCTCACGCAGCCTCTCAGCACAAATACAGAAACCTAATCTCATTTATTGACAAATGTGAAGCAAAATACACTTCCATGCCAAGGAGAAGTTCATTGCATTCTTTGTCCTTGCCCTTCAGGCAAAAGCCTGAATGAGCAGATGAAACATGCACGATCTCCACAAGGGAAATGAACTGTGCCCGGGGCAGCTGTGACCAGGGAGACTCCTGGCCTTGGAAAGACATCCTGCCCTGCTCCAGCACCTCCAGCCCTGGATCCTGTGAGCAAGGGACCTGTTGGCAAGGCTCCCTGGCTCTGAATCACTTCAGCACTCAGCCATTTTCAGGCATCGAATTCACGGCACGAGACCCGCAGCTCATTCTGCTCGTGGCAGTGATGCCTTTTCTTGGTCTTAAAATCAAGAGCCAAACACAGTTAGAAGGGGGAAAAAGGGATTTTACCTCGGTATTTATTTTAAGGATCCTTGGTGCACCCTGTCCAGGTGGAGCACGCTGGAATGCACATCCAAATACACATCCAAATGCACCCCTGTGAGCACCCCCCGAAATGCACACCCACAATAGTTTGGGTATAAAATTATAGGCTTTACCAATTAGCAAATCTATCAAAGATTCCCCAATGAGAGGCTGAGTGAACCCCCCTCCCCGAGGAACTTTCCCCCCCTGGCCAGGCCTATCTCAGGTTACAAAATGTGTTCCAGAGAAGCCCTCGGTGTCTGAGGCTTCTGAGATGTTTGGTCTCCTGGCTTAAGGGAATATTGGGTCTGTGCTGGTTATCAAAGCTGAAGAATTAGAAGTGTGTGGGCTAAAAGGCCCTTAAGAATACATAAAAGTTATACAAAAGAGTATATAGAGGGGGTATATATAAAAAGCAAAAAAGCATCATGGCATCAGCAGAAGGCAAAGCCCAGTGCTGGAACTGGGGGTGATGTGGAGCTGAAGCTGCTGTGCCCATCGGTGATGGCAGCACGGAGCAGGCACAGAGCAGGGCAGGCTGAGGGAGCCCTGCCTTGCACTGCCAGCTGCCTGCCCAAAAGGGAGCACTGTACCCCCAGCTGTAGGCACTGGGGTGTCTCCCACACCTCTTCCCCCACCAGTATTCCCCTTTCCTCCCAGCTCTGCAGAGGAATTCAGGCAGGTGGGGTTTTTTTGCTTCGCAGTGCAGCTGAGGTTTCTCTCCTGCAGAGAGCAGCAGGTTTGCACGGGCACAGCAGAAGCTGGCCAGCCTGTGTGCACAGGGACTGTGCTGGCAGCTGAAAGAGCCTTCCTCCCTCCCTCTGCCTGGCCCAAACCCCACATTCCTCCCTGCCAGCCCTGCCCCACTCCCCTGAGCTGGGAAATGGGCACAGGGGACAGGCACTGCACCATGCAGTGCAGGCAGGGGGGACCTGGCCAGGTGCAGGGGAGCACCTTTGCCTCAGCTCCCTGTCCTGTTGTCTCCCAGGAGCATCCACACCCAGCTCCCTGCTGGCACCCGAGCTCCTGGGCTGATCTGCCTCTTCACATCAGGGATGTGGCCAACACCAGGTGCTCTGAGGAGGCTCCACTAACCCACACCTGCACTACTGCTGGAGTAAGACCAGGCTGCCCCCAGAACAAGGAGGTTTCTCTCCAGGAGCACTTGGGTCAAGCCAAGGGGTGGGAAAGAGCTGGGGCACAAAGAGCTCTTCAGGTGTGCTTTGAGCCAGGGATGGAGATGCTGAGCAGGGGAGTTTGGTCTGACTGGAGGAAGAGATGTACAAGAGACACAGAAAAAGCATCAGGGTCAGGCTCTGCCAGAGTGGTGTGCTAGCCAAAATTGCATCTCCACACCCCCAGAGGGCTGGAGCACATCAGGAACCAGGGAATTCTTGCAAAGCACTGTGGACTTCAAAGTGAGTAAAAAACACTCATGTGAGCACAAACATATGGACACATGCACACACACAGAGGTTTGGAGGGGAATAAAGTCCCAGCCTTCAAATCAAAAGCTGTTGAAAGCCAGGGGGTTGGATGCTCAGCTGGTACGTATCACACATCCACCAACAAAGCCAGAGGAGATAGGTCAGAGAAACATCTGCTGAGAACCTGCTGGATGGATTTCAACCTGATTTTACCCTCAAATTAAGCAAATGTGCAAATTCTGACACCAAAAAGAAGTTTCTCTGAAGGGCTTCCAAATATCAGTCAGTGATGTAGGAAATCTGGTTCAAATTTTTGGGGTATCTTTTTAAGAAAAAAAAGACCAAAAACCAACAAAACACTAAAGCACCCGACTTTAGTGCAGTCTTAAGGTAAATTAAAGTTTCACTGCTTCCCTAAAGAACCCTTTTTCTGTCCATCTCACACATTTGTGACTGTCTTTCTATTTCTGAGTTTCCAGCCACCAAATATCAGACTTGGAGAGTAAATGTAGTTCCCTTCCTCATCCTCACCATGGATGAAAATTTAGCAAGAAAAACTGGGCTCTGACTTCTACTTGTAGTCAAAAATTTAAGGGGGTGGTAGGGATGAGACACATTGTAGAAGAGCTCCAGGACCACCAGATTCCTGAGAAGTTTGATCACACCATTGCTGCACAGAGACAGCCTTGTTGGCTGTGGTTTATTGATCTCTGCAGAGCACCTCTCCCTCGTATCGAGGATCTCTTGGCTTCCAGACACGCCTGAACTAAAATCCGTTGTAAGAACTGATGACTGAGTCTGCCAAGCCTAATTACCGGAGTTATTAATTACCTAAAATGTTTAATTTTTACCATTATCTCTTGTATTTGTTGTTACAATTTGAAACATCTCAAAAATGCAACAACAGAGCGCTGCCCTTGTTGGAGAGGAGACCATCTCAGGTCACATTGGTTCAAACACCGTCAGTTGCCTGGGCACAGCACCAGAGCCAGGACCAGGACTCAGCCTGGAGGCCACACACGTCTCTCCCTGCTCTGGACATCCCATGGGATGTGGAGGGAACCGGCAGTTTTGCCCCAATCAGTCCCTTGTGGGTCCGGTGAGAGCTTCCCCCTTGGGCAGAGTCCCCTTCCCCAGTCATGTGGTTTTGTTACCCTGCCCCAGACAGGAGGTCAGCACAGCAGGTGATGCATGTCCGAGCTCCAGCCCCGCTGGAGAGGCCTTCGCCCTCCCAAAGTGCCCTCCCTGCCAGGACAGCACAACGCTGACAGCAGCCAGGGCAAGGAGCTCGACACAGCACCGAGGAGTCTGGGTGAGCCAGCAGTGCTGGGAGGCTCCTGCCCAGCTTTCCAGTGCCTCCCTCCTCATCCTCAGTGACACAGGTGAAGCTTTCCCAAAGGAAAGCTCCAGGTTATCTCACAGCCTCTGCTCTGAACACTGTTTCTAGCACAGACATCCAGCTTTTAGTGGGACTTCACAGCCTTGTGACTTCTCAGCCAAAGGAAACAGCCTGGATTTTGGATCCTAGGCGTGAGCTGCATCTCTCAAGCTCCTCTTGAACTTAATTTCTGCAAGTTCTCTTCAAGGGACATTGTTTTTTATGGAGCTTTGCTCCCAGAAGAAAACAGGCACACCAAAACAGGAGATATGTGTTACCCAAAGCTCCACTCATTGCCTCTTCCAAGAGCATGGCCCCACTTTCAGGCACTGGAAAAGGCACAGGGTCTTACAACCCCCGTGGTGAACATCCCCCCTCATGCACCTAAAAGCACTCATTGGAATCTGGGGGATAACAAGGAGGGATCAGAGGAACAGGAGGCTCATCTCCCCGCATTTCACTGCCTCAGGAGTTACACCACAGGAGAACCTGCCCCAGTCTCATCCCGCCTTTGGCTGCAGTTCCATTAGAGCCCAGCACTGAGCCGAGCCTAGGGCTCAGGGCAGCACTCAGAGCAGGGCCCTGGCAGTCCAGAGGCAGGAGGAAGGATGTGAGAGCCAGGCTGCTCATGGCAGCACAGCTTTCCTTCAGCCAGGTTGCAGCTGGAGCCCATCACATTAATGAGGCAGGAGAATGAGCCGAGCACATGACCCCCAAGGTCGGCAGCCAGGCTGTGCTCAGCCCCTCTCCAGATGTTCCTCCTCTTTCCAGAGACTGCCTTTCCCAGGTTACTTACACCTCCAAAAAGGGATTGAAAATGGAATGCCCAGGGCTCTGACTCACTCAGCTTTTGGATCCATAGTGGGATTACTTACTAATGTACTGTTCTGCTGCATCCTGCCCCTCTGCCAGGCGTTCCTAGCCCTGTGGTCTGCCTGAGTGGAGAGATGGGTTATTCCTCAACCCTGCTGGGTCCTTCTCCCATAACTCCTGTCTGTATTAACACCGGAGACCATGAGCCACGGACACTGTAGGAACAGAGCTGCACACTCTGTTCAATCCCTCCTTCAGCAGGGCTCCAGGGAAGACCAGAAAGGAGCTGGGATTTACCTCTTCCTTTACCCCAGCATGAATCACTGGAGCTCGTGAGTCAGACCCCCTCCGTTCCCAAAGCTGAGCAAGTCGGTGCACGCTCCCCGATGCGCGGTAGCTGTCCACATGTGTGCTCCGAGCCACACGGAGCACCAGCCCATGGATTCAGCTGGTGGGAACACACATGTGGACAGATCCTGGAGCACAGCTGACATCTGGTACCTCGTGTGCCTGGGTGTTTATGGGAAACAGAACTGCTACTGTAGGATATCCGCCGTGGGTTATTCGTCTTGTAAACAAACCTTTGGGCTGATATTTCTACGAGCTCCTTAGAACTGGAGTTTTTCCCATGAGCAGAAGGCTAAGAACAAATCAGGAGCATGTTCACCCTGCAGCGTGGACACAGGTCACGCAGAGGTGCCTTGGCTGGCAGTGAAGGGAGCTGTTGTGGCTGTGCTGCTGTTGAGTATCTCTGAGACCTCGAGCTTCCACCACACAGCCAGCACTCAGCATCTGCAAGGGGCTTCCACATCCCTCCCCAAACTCGGTGGTAGCATGGCAGCACTCTGAAGCACGCCAGGCTCAGACACCCTGACAAATGTGCACCTGCTTCTGCTCCAGTCCCACTGCTGGCTCGTGCCCAGGGGCACCTTCCCCTTCAGGCTTCGGGAGTTTCAATTGCAATACCCTTCTGCACAACCTTTCCACCAATTCCTGACTCACCTGGGAACTGAGGTCAAGCCAGTTCCTACTGAAACATGAGATGCTCTCTGCAGAGGCTCTTCACCTGCTCTCCGAGTAGTTTTCCAGCATTAGCAATTGCCACGGGCAGTTCGAGGGAAAGCACAGTGCCTGTGCTGCCAGCTTATTAGCGCTGACAAACAACAAAAACCTGAAGCACACGCAATGTTTTCCTCAACACCAAATAAAAATAAGAGAGAATGCCTGGAATTGCTGGGGAATTCAACCCAACCAAATGCTTTACATTTCTCTGGTCTTTTCTCCCCAAGTGACCTCACGAAAGTACAGATGAAGCACAGACCCTTTTCAGCTTGTTCCTTGCCTATCCCACTAGCAAGGCTTCCTCCAGCCCTTTCTTCTTCTCATCCCAATCCCCTGCCACAGCTCTGGCTCTGCTCAGCTCTGCTCTGAACTTTGGCATTGGTCTTGGTCCGTTTGCCCCAATTCCCCAAAGCCTACCCCAAATCTTTCAGAACGTGCCGGGGCACCTCATTTTGCACTCATGGTCCTGCCTCAGAGTCATGACTTTGACTGCCCCATGCCATGCTCTGCCTGATGAAGTCCATCTTCTCTTGCAGCCAGGAAGTTCTCTCCCAGCTCTGAACTTTGTGGGAGCATTACACATTAATTTGTGGGTCTGCTCCTACACCCCGCAGCTCACGTAGCCCCTGCAGGGTGTGCCCTCCACGTGTGCTGGGTGGGACACAGCCCGTCTCTTCTTCAATGTCTGTCACAAACGTCTAAAAGAGGGATCCTGATGGTTTGTTTTCATAGGTGGACACCATCTCCCTCTGGAGGCCTTCACAGGCTCTTCCACTGGCTAAAGCTGTAGCCAAGGCACTCACTTTAGGACAGCTGCATCACTAGAGGCGTGAAAATGTGAGTTTAGGTTAAAGATAGCCCTTGTCCTCAGAACAAAGCTAGCGCTTCACATGAGATCAGCAATCCTCTTTTACGCATTCACAGAAGCCAAAACAATCCCGTTAAAAGCCGCAGTGGAAGACAAATCCTCTCCTCCCCTGAATTTTAGAGACCTCAGGGGAAATCCAGCACACCCCATGGCACATGGATGCTCTTTCCTGAAACTACTGTTTCAGCCCTCTCTTCCTTCCAGAGGTTGTTCTGCTGCTCTGGTTCACTGGCAGCGAGGAGCTTTACCTGGGGCAGTTCCCCAGAGCAGCTGCCAGGGCTGGGAGGTCACCTCTGGATGTCCAGGAGGGTCTTGGTCATGCCAGAGCTGTCCTGGGGCTCTATACAGAGCACACCCCAAAGGGGGTGTCTGAGGTTAATTGTCCATGCAGACACCTGAGAGCACAGGGGTAGATCAAGGCTGTCAGAATGTCACAGGGATCAAAGTTTGGCCCTCAGCAGCCAGAGGCTGCTCAGGGATGCAGTGTGAAGGATGAAGGCTTTGCACACTGCCATCATTCCTTTACTTTCCCTTGCACAGACAAGCAAATGAGCGTTCCTGTCCGGATCTCTGCAGAGCCTGCATGAGGTTTTTGTAGGTTCCTCTTCTGGTTTCAGTGGGGTCAGCTCACCCCATTTGCAGGGAAATTCTACAGCCTGGGAAAACAGAGAACACAAACCCCCCGACAGTGCCTGGCCAGTGGCCTGGTGTGTTCCAGGGCTGGGCTTTTGTGTCCGCCTGGGCATGCTGGAGAGCAGTCTGAGGTCCAGCCTCAAGCTGAAGATAGAGCCACAGGATAATCTGCTGCCCAGAGTGAGGGTCTGTGTGCCTGGACTGGGGCATCCGCTCAGAAATGGTTGGAGGAGGAACTCCTCCCTTCTAAAGGTCCTTTTAGGGAACCATTGCTGTGGTGTCCCTTAGACCACGTGGCAAAGGTGAGCCATGATGTGAAAAGGTGTTCTCAGGTTCCATGGGACCCAACCAGCCCAACCCAAAGTGGGGTTTGATTCAGGGACATCACAGACAGTGAAGTGTCTTCTTCTAATGGACCCACAGAGCAAAGAGTGGGCAACCTCTGCAGCAATACAGGGCAGACAAGAGACCTGGATCTGAACAATCCAGGTAACAAGGAATGCAATAAAAGGATGCTGTGCAAGCCAAATACAGAACCTTCCAGTTCTTTGGTTGAGGTACAGACAGGATGACAGAATCATAGACTCACTGAATCATTTAGGTTGGAAAAGACCTCTAAAATCAACCTTTGACCAATCATCACCTTGTCAGCCAGACCAGAGCACTGAGTGCCACATCCAGTCATTCCTTGAACACCTCCAGGGATGGTGACTCCACCACCTGATCAATGCAATCATCTCCAGTGATCAATGCAATCATCCCCAATTCTACTCTGGATCCATTGGCAGGGAGAAAGGGGGTTTGCACTCTGGCCAAGGTGCCAGTTGTGGGATTTATATGTGATAAAACAGCCTGACAATGCATCTCAGCAGAGGACTTGGTTTTCAGTGGGAGTAACAACAGGTAAAGGGTCTTTCCTTGCTCTCTCCAGAGCTACTGCAGGGCTTTGATGTGGCACTACAAAACTGAGCCTCAGCTCACACCTGGCCCTTCTCAAAGCAGGTGGCTGCTCCCTGGGCAGCCCCAGTGTGCCTCATGCCCCCGCTGTGCCCCAGCCAGTGCCTCCCAGTGCCTCCCAGTGCACCAGCCCCTCCACTCTCCTCCCAGCAGAGGAGATGCCCACAATGCAGGCACTGCCCTGTCCCCTCTGTGCATTTTGGAGGCAGGGGCAGGGTGATGCTGGTGATGACTTGAGACAGCCCCCAACCCCTGCACCCTCCTGAGCCCCTTGGTCAGATCCCATCATCTTCAAGCAGCTGTTGCTTCTGCCTGGTGATTCCAAGCTCCCCGTCTTGAAGCTTTCCCAAAAGCCTCCTCCCAGATCCCACAGCACCATCAGCTCTGTTCTGATGTCACCAGCCTGCCACAGCATCAGCACCCGCTGCTACCCCAGCAGCTCGGGGCAGAGCCGGTGGAGGAGCCCCTGCTCCGGGCACAGCAGGGTCTGCATGCTCAGAGTGAAGGGGTGAAAAAGGGAAGGGGCAAATGCTGCCAGCAGTGATGCCAGTGCGAAGCCAGGACAAACCTGCTCAGGTCAGGAGCGGTCACTCATGTCCTGGTAGCGGGACTGAAAGCAGAACTGCAGCCAGGCAAGCGAGGAGCTGAACTGACCGGCTCGGGACAGGACCCGGTCCAGCTCGTAGCCTCTTTTAACACTGATAAAACACAAAGCCTGACACAGTTGCTGCTCTCCCCGAGTGCATTGCCAGATAAACCACAGATAAGAAACAGCCCAGGATAATCCCTCCCTGATACCATGAGAGAGAAAGGAATTACACTGGGCTGCATTACCACCAAATCTTCTGTATCTTTCCGAGACAGTTCTTGCACTGCCCATGTACTCAGGAATCGAACTGCATCCGTTAAAACATTTAATCCTGGCAATATCACAAATATTGCCTTACTCGGTCAGCAAGAACAGTCAGATCTCTGAAGAACAGCCTGATTTCAGGAATATCAGCATATCAGCAAAGAGCCCACGTGTCTTTCACTACAGGTCATTGCAGTTACCTCAAAAACCGAGGCTATAACTAAAATCTGATCTCTGAGAGTTGATCTGTCTCAAGGAGCAGTACCTGTGATCTTTCAGAATTACAGCTTTTGATATTTACCTCAGGAAGAAGCGAGGAAACAACCAACTAAACAGCAAATCACAACACAGCAGAAGCCCCAGAGAATCAGCACAAACCCCCTCAATTCCCATACCACCATGACAGGAGCTGAGTGCTGCCGTTCATGAAAGAGCATTTTGCCCTGAAGTCTTGGGGCTTTGGGTGTTTAAACAGGAAAAAAAAAAAAGGAGGAAAGAAGAAAAGAGAGCTGATGAAGAAGAAAGCAGACCTGTAACAAAAGCAGACCTATAACAGCATGAAATATGAATGAGATGCAGAGATTTGCACACTCGCCTGGCAAACAGTCCCTGGCATTTGCACCCTCATGCAACCCACAAGTACTTTCCTGCTGGCTTGTCTCTTCTTCCTTTAAGTAAAATTTGTTAAAAATGGGAAGTACCTTTTCCTGGGTCAGGTTCTCTTTCCCCTTTTTTCCCTTCTTTGTTCTTTTTGCTCTTTCCTTTCCCTTTTTTCTTGCTCTCGGACATTCTGCACAAGTGTTTACAGTCTCGGGAAAAGACAGTCCACACCAGATCTATATGCCCCACGACTGCTACTCCAAATGTTACTTGCCAGCTGCAACTTCCGACTGTTCTTATATTGTTTCTGACACAGACAACACCCACCACTGGGTGGAGAAGCAAAACTTTAACCGTTTGCTCACTGCTCCCAGTTGGCTGAAGAGATGCCCTGGGTTGCGGTGGGAGGGTGAGGGAAGCGGTGCTACGGGGCAGGAGAAGCTCGCCCGGGAGTGTCCTGGACACATGACACCTCCAGAGGTGGTTTTCCACTTGCTCATTCTGTCTCTGACTGAAATAAGTTCTGAACAGCTTCTGGAGCGTCGCAGAAATAAGTGTTCTGGGGAGTTGCTGAGGTTCAGACAGTGATACGAGAGAGGCGGTGGAGTCTAAAGAGAAGGGCAGAGGTTTGCCAGCCATTTTCATTTTGCTTTGACCCTGAAGAGGGGTTAAGTTGGCCTTTCTCTTCCTATTGATGTTCCCACCATAAATCAGAGTGACTTCACCTGCCCTCGCACCCAGATCTTTGCTGTCCCAGGAGGTCTTTGCAAAAGTTAGGAATAGCTGGAGAGCCCTTACCTGCACTTCTGGTCTCTGTCCTCCATCTCCAGGAGCTCTAGGTGGTTGGTTAAGCCCACATCTCACCTGCCTGGGGGTTAATCAGGCCCTTTCCACAGTCCAACATGTGATGAGTGACTCAGCCCGGTCCCCTTCTGCAGGGCTGCCCGTGCTGACATCGCCTCAAAAGTCCATCAGGATCCCCAGCTGGAAAGCCCCAGAGAACTGCCAAATCATTCCCCGAAGCAGCCAAGGGCTTCAAAGGCCCAAAGGGGCCAGAAGTTGTAGGGCACTGGGTAGCACATTCGATCCAGTTATCCATGAATCAAATTCAGCTCCACACTGGTGAGCAAAGCGTGTCCTCCGGAGACGCGCTCCCGCCTGGTGTGTGGACATCAAGAAATGAACGAGGTATCAGCCCCCTTGGGATCCTCTCCCAGTGGTTAATCACCCTCATTGTTAACAATGTCTGCCTGCTCTGAAGTGAAATATCTGGCTTCAGTGTCCAGCCATTGTTTCGTACTCTTGTTTTCTCCCCTAGATTAAAAAGCCCTTCAGCAACTGGTATTTTCTCCCATGGAAGTACTTACACTCTGTAATCAAGTTATCCTTCAATTTTCTTTTTTGATAAGCTAAACAGATCAAGCTTATTTTTCCATTGCTTGCTGCATGGCATTTTCTCCAGCTCAGGATCATATCTGTGGCTATCCCATTTTGCAATATCCTACTTAAGCTAAGAACACAAAAACCAGGCGCTATTCCATTGTCTCTTGTGGACAGAGGAAAACACAGAGGCAAAATCCCTACTGCCACCCATTCCCAGCCTTTTAACTCCCAAGTGCTACATTCAGGCTCTGGGCCTCACAAGGAAAATCTGTCCCTCTGTGTTTCTACTGCAGGTCCTACCAAGGCTCTGCTCTGCCAGACAGAGTCACCAAGAGGAATTATTTTGCTTTTTCACAGCCCCAGTCTCTGTGGTGAAGCTTCATTTTGTTTTCAAGGGGCCAGTGGGCCAAGCCACACCAATTACCCTCCCTAGCTTCTTTCTCCCCACTGACTCCTGAAACCCCACCAGTCTCTGTCTCTCTTGCTGATTTTATGAGCATTTTCACCTCCAGGGTGCTGGTGACGATGATGTCACAGAAACACCTCATGGAGCAGTGACCTCCTGCCAGCTCTGGCTTTCTGGTACGTGCTAGTGCATCACTCCTTCACCTGTGGGTGAGGGGCAAAGGAGACTTTCCAACACTCCCCTTGCAGCTGGAGCAGAGGACATCCCCACACTGAGCACTGGGGCACAGCCTGATGAGAAGCTGAGGTGTGAGCACCAGACAGCGCCTGAGCAAACCTGCTCTGAACTATGACATAAAAGCCCCCAAGTCGGCTGATTTGGAGTTGGAGCCTAATAGACATTGTTTTAACCTAGAACCATGGAATGGTTATGGTTGGAAAGGACCTTAAAGCTCATGTCATTCCACCCCTGCCAGGGACAGCTGGGACATCTTCCACTAGCCCAGGTTGCTCCAAGTCCCATCCAGCCTGGCCTTGAACACTGCCAGGGATGGGGCAGCCACAGCTTCTCTGGGCAGCCTGTGCCAGGGCCTCACCACCCTCACAGGGAAGAATTTCTTCCTAATAGTCCATCTAAACCTACCCTGCTTCAGCTTAAGGCCATTCCCCTTATCCTCTCACTGTATGCCCTTGTGAGAAGTCCCTCTCCAGCTCTCCTGTAAGCCCCTTTAGGTACTGGCAGGCTGCTACAAGGTCTCCCTGAAGCCTTCTCTTCTCCAGACCCCTCCATGTTTCCTTGTCACAGGACAGCAGTAGTCCATTGCACTGTTTCTTTTCCAAAAGCAAGGTAATAGTGGTTACTGACCTGTTAGTGTCTTCTGGGTCATTATGAATGATGATTCCCACATGGTGATTCCACTGTTTGGCTCCTCACCGTATTTCTCTTAGCTAATTTGTTTGTAAAGTGCTGTAATTCTGTACTTAAGCTCTACTCGATGGGCGATTTCCCTCCAGATGTCTTTAAGCTTGTTGTCTACACTCATAATTCCAGGTGTACATGGATTGCTACCTATTTTTCTCTTTACTAAATTTGTTGATGTTCTTACTGCTTTCGGTTGTGGCTTTCAGTACTACCAAGATAGGACAACTGTGGGCTAAACCTTGTCCACATTTGTGACTCTGAAATCTCAGCTTTCTTGGCCTCTGCTCAAAGAGCTCCCAGTTCTACTCATTTTCTTGAGAATGTTTAAACACCCAACCAATTTCACCCAGTTTTCTTCAGCCTTGGGAAATGAGTTCCTTGGAATCCTCAGGAATGTTTTATACCTGCATGATTAGAGCTCCCATCTCGTATCTTGTATGAATGGAAACCCCTCATGGGCACTGTCCCCACGAGGGATTAACACAGACACCCAAACCCATAAGACAGCATTTACCAGGCATAATGAGGCCCAAACCCAGTCCTCTTGGTTTTGGTGTTAAATCTGCTGAGCTTTGAGGGACTTGGATGTTTTATTCCTAGGGATAGCTGCCTTGCCAGCACATGTGTCCTGAATGGATGTGTCTCATAAGAAACACATTTCCCTACCTCCTTTCTTTTCTTTTGCAATTATATTTTCATCCTGAAATACTTTTTCCCACGAGTTCCTTTACATAAAGACCATATTTTTAAGCTCCTCCCCACCGTTTCTGAAGAGAAACTATAGCTCTTCCTCCACTCCAGCAACTCAGTGCCTCCATTCCTGTTAAAGACACAAAATCTGCGTGTTCTTGGGATCATCTTTCCAAAGATGTGTTTAGCAGAGGTTTTTAAACATAAAATGTGCAGCTAAGATGATGCCCTACCTTTCCTTACCCCCTTTTTCCAAATGAATGAACAATCAAAGATTCCCTACTGCTGAACAGAGGGTGAAGCTGTGCACAGCTCAGCTTCAGCGTCAGAAAATGAAAATCTGAGTCGAAGAAGAGGAAGTGGCAGTGTGTGGCTCGGCCCCTCCATCCTGAGCAGCCTGGGATGTGTGACGGGAAGAAACAGCACCAGCAACACCCAACCTGGCTATTTTTGTACCTTGGCACAATCCCAGTCTCGCCTGTGACAGGTGAGGAATATTACATGCAGATTAATTTTTACCTTGGCAGGTGTGCATCTTGTACATCTCGATACCTCATCCAACAGGCTGGCCCCTGTCCCAGGGCAGGGATCCGCCCCTCCAGATCCAGCTTTATCGTGGATCCTATGGAATACGCTCTCTCCTGAACAACCCCAACACCCACACACAGGAGCTACACTCAGCACGTGACTTCAGTCCTCCTGTGGGGCTGCACTGGTAGAATAAAACCTGCCAGTGGCAGGTGGATTCCAGCCTGGTGTCCCAGGCGCCTCGTCTGGTGGTCGGTGAGTATTTTAATGGCTGTGCTCTCACAGGTCACTTCATATTTCATTCTGAAATAGCTTTCAATGTTTATTGCTTTAAACAGCCTCATGGAGAGTTATAACCTAAACCACCACCAACACATGGGTTTTTCAGTCTTTGCAATTCCTGTACAGCTTTAAGCTCGAAGGGGAGGAGGGGTGTAATTATATAAGAGACTGAGCCATACCTTAAGCACTGATAATTCTTGCACGAAATCCAGCGTTCGGAGCAGTGGGGCGAGTTTACCAGGCAGAGGATCCTTACCCTCGTTAGGATTTGCCTACATGCAAACCCAACAAGTTGGGATCCTTTATAATCCCCCGGCGATCAGAACAGAGATCAGGCAAAAGAGAACCTCCCTACCTCTTCCCCCACATAGCATCCATTGCCATCAGATGCTGTAGGATTGCTTCTTCAAACAAAAATCCTGGATCAGCTCGGTGGAGAACGGAGTCTGTGGAGAAGAGGGACGCTGCTGCTCTGCACTCTGGCTTCTTTTCCGGGAGGATAGAAGGCACTGCTCCCACGCGGAACAGCAGCGCGCTCTCCAGGGAAAAGCAGCGAGCTTTGCATCTGGAAAGAAACTAATGCAACACCTCCCGGCCTGATGGGGATTAATAAAAAAGCTCTGAGCCATCACCGCTCCTTGATATTAGCTGAAACCCAGACAGCAAGCCCGTTCCAGTCTGGGAAAACTCCGAATTTCAGGAGCGAAGTCAGGCGCGCGCGCTCCGCACGCGTCGGTGGCTGCATTTACAGCAGCGATCCTGGGAGCACAATGGCCCGTTTTAAATCGTGGCGTTCTCACGCTCTTCCAGTGTTGGCTTAACTCTGCCTTCGCTGGCATCACCAGGAGGTGGCCACCAGCTTCTGGGGAGCCTCTGTGTCACCTTCCATGGACTGCCTCAGAGCGGCCAGCTCCTGCTTCACGGCGGAGTCGACCCAAGAATTGGCGGCAGCCAGAAATACTTGAGCCTTATTTCTGGAGATGTGAGACAAAGGAAGGCACAGCGGGACTGTACCTGTCAGCATCCCTTTGGCTTCTCACTGATGGACACCATTGCTCTATGACCCTGTTCCTACTGATGCCATGATGCTTTTTTTGTTGTTGTTTTTTATATATNGGGGTGCATTTTGGTGTGCATTTTGACGTGTATTCCAGCGTGCTCCACCTGGACGGAGTGCACCAAGGATCCTTAAAATAAATACCAAGGTAAAATCCCATTTTCCCCCTTCTAACCGTGTTTGGCTCTTGATTTTAAGACCAAGAAAAGGCACCACTACAACACACAACAGACTTGGCAAAAAGGCCACAGCATCGGGAAAGTGGCAAAGCTGAGGCTCCTGACCAGCAGAGTCCCACCTGCAGGTTTTCCAAAGCAAACCCACTGCAAAGCCCTCGTGCCACTGCTGCTCAGAGAGCTCCTCCAGGACCAGGGTAAGAATCAGACCCTGGGGGTTATCCCCTCACAAGTATCTCCTGCCAGAATGCAAGACATTGGCATTTGCTGGACCATCAGCTCAACACAGGCTGTGAGGTAGGTTTGTCTGCTGGCACTGACAAGCTGGGAAAGGTATTTTTAAGCTAAAAACACCACCCTTCTTTTTGCAGCTCTTGCTGCCACGTCTTTTGTTGCCATGAAGGAAAAGAGAAAAACCACTCAGCAAGTAGAGCTATTTATCTGTCCAATAAGGACAACTAAGCTCCATTCAAGAATCATCTGATATCCCTGCGTTGCACAAATGGCATTTTTGCCATTCTCAATTTCCCATCTGCATTTTCCCAAATGCAGCCTCACACCCACTGCACGTGCACACACAGCTCTGAAAGGGGACAGGTCTTGTGGATGCTTGAAAGAGACCTGACACAGCCAGCCCAAGCAGGATATTTCACATGGCATCTTCTTTTCCTTTTCATCCTTAAGGAATCAAATCCTCATCCTGACAGGACTGATCGCATAGCAGTTATGTCTTACAACCATACAGGGTTTTGTGAGCAAAAGTGAGCATGTTTTGCCAAATCTTATTGAACTCCAGCTGAATTTATGTCTGAAAGCAGGCAGAAGGACAGGGAAGCACCTCCTGAAGGTGTCCTCAAGCCACTGCTGGCACATTCAGCAAGCCCATCTCTTGGACTCTGATGTCAACAGTGTCACCATCAGTTTAGAGAAATCCCAGCCCTTGTTTGCAACTGCTCCACGTGGGTGAGAAGTGTGGCTGCACCAGGCTCCACTGCTGGAGAAGATGGGCACTGTGGGGTGTCTCTGTGGGTGCCCTTTGGTCACACAGGCACCCCCTTTGATGTCTGGGTGCCCTCCCAGAGCTGGCAGGTCAGTCACCCCTCGTGGCCCATCACAGCCACGGCACACAGCCCATGCTGAGCTTGGGCTCAGGCTCCATCCTTGCTTTGGAAGGGCAGCACTGAGGGTTTGTGTGTGAGCAGGCTCAGCTGATGGGCTTCAGTGATGGGCTTTAAATCACAGATCTGCCCTTTCCCTCTCACAGACTGAGCCTCTGAGGCTGCTCAGAACAGCCCTGCTGTGAACTGGCACGAACTCACTCATCAGTGTGGGACAGCTCCAGTTAAGTTACTGTGTCTGTGTGTCCATGAGCCAGCCCAGAAACCTTAAAAGCAGAATTCAGCTCCTTGCTGAGCCCCCCACCCCAGCCCTCAGCACCTCTGAAGTCCTCCTGGATGTTTATCATGCCAGCAAGAGACATCTGCCATTTTCTTTAACAATTCCTCTTTATTTCCTCCTCCTGGTCCTGCAAACAACAGCAATTTCCACGTGAAATCGATGAACAGGGCATCCTCCATTCACACCTCCAGCCTAAGCCTCTCAACTAGGTCTGGCCAGAAAAGGCTAGGAAGTTTTGTGGGAAATTCCATGAATTCTTATGGTCTCTTTTTCTCCAGGGGCAACTCTGCTAAAGTGCTGAAGGCCCCAGCAGGTTATAGCCTCCCACAAAGAAATGGGAAAGTTGCTTTTAGGAATGTTTATATTTAAGTGATAGCACGAAGCCTCTCCAGCTCAGCCCTTTGCCTGCTCGCAGGGTCAGTCTGGAGCTGGAGGAGTGGAAGTGGAGGCAGAGCCCGTGCGAGGGGCACTCTGACACCTCAGCTGCTTAACTGAGGGGATCAAAGAGTGATCCTGGGCTGAGCACTGTGCCAGACCCATGCACAGCCTGGAGAGGTCTGTAGGAGGTACCCTACAACCCTACAACCACTCTGAGCCAGCATCTCCCCTCCCTGTCCAAAACATCCATCAGCTCCTCACACCTACACCCACAGCTGCTGCCCAGACCCAGGGGATGTCTGCAAGACAAAATGCATCCCAAACCACAGCCACATGGCCAGGGACAGAAAAGACACATCTTTTGTGTTAGTGCCCCCACTCAGAAGAGAATTTGGACAGGATAAAGGTTGGACAGGAGGAGCTGAGACCACTCGGAGCAAAAGTAATCAGAAGCTGCTCCTATAGTTTCCAGAGATCTGAACTTGGGCAAGAGGCTGCATGGAGGAGATCCCAGATGTGTGAGAGCTCATGAGTGTCCATAAAGGAAGGGCTCACCTCATCCTGGGCCCAGCTTGCTTCTGGTTCTGTGCAAGGACCAGAGAGTGCAGCTGCAAGGTCCCACCAGTGACACACCTGCATCTTGGAAAGCCTCTGCAAGGAAATCGACCACACCACCTGAGCTCTGCCTCACAGAAATGCTTAAAATAGCAATTAGAGATTGCATCTCTACCCAGATGAAGTTTCTTTCCCAGAAGCCTCTTCCAGGACCTTAAAAGACCAAGCAGAGCAGATACAGCATCACTCACTGCAATGTTGTGGGTGGAGAGCACGATCAGATGGACGAGCACATTACGCAGGGCGTGTGTTGTTCTGTGTTGTATTTGCCTGGTGAAAATGTGCCTGAAGCAGCAGAGTAATTGGATGTGCTGCATTTCAATCCATGGAGGAGATGCCGTGGGTTAACCCCGGTGGGCAGCTGAGCATCACACAGCTGCTGGCTCACTCCTTCCCGCCCCCAGTGGGATGAGGGAAGAGAAAAGGAAGAATAAAAGCAAGAAAATTGGGGGTCAGGATAAAAATAAAAATAATAACAACTGGTTTATAATTGAAGGATGAGTAGAAGAGAAGAAAACAAAACAAAAAAGTGATGCAAAGGCAATCACTCATCCCTTTCCATGAGTACACGATGCCCAGCCAGCTCCCAAGCACATGGTTAACCCATTTATTGCCAAGCATGCTGCTGAATGGTGTGGAGTGTCTCTGCGTTCAGGGAATATCTCTGTGGTCAGGTCATCTGCCTGCCTGTGTCCCTCCCAAGCTATTGCACAGCCCCAAATCTACTCTAACAAGAGTGAGAATCTTAGTGTGTTATTGGTGTTGTTTTGATCAAACAGCTGAAACACGGCAATTATAGCCACTGCGAAGAAAATTAACTTTATCCTTTCCAGGCCCAGACCAGGGAGCATCCCAGGCCCTGTTCAGGGAAGGTGCTGGTGTTCCCATCACCTCCCCACACAACACTGAACTGTGTTCCCCCCGGGCAGGCTCTGCTGGCACTGAGACCACCATGCTTTGGGTGGCCAGGGGACAGCAACCGAGCAGGGCCACAGCTGCCAGCCCTGCTCCCCATGCTCCAGGGAGAGGGATGGGCAGGGAAAGCATCTGCTGTTGTCTCTGCCCACGGGAGAAGGGAAAGGGGGAGCTCAGGCGGCCGTGAGAACAGCGACGTTCTCTCCCTGGGTAGGAACCGGGGAAGCCAGGTGATGTCAGCACAGCAAACGAGCTGCAGAGGGGATTCCTCCAGGATGTGTGGGGAAGGAGGTGGAGAGGGGGGTCCCTGGTGATTCCCAGAAACAATTCAGTGTGAAAAAGCCTGAATTGATAGCACCAGCTACTCAGGCAGGTGAGATCAGCCCGCATGGATTCCACACAGTCCTCTGTCCCACCAAGAATGGGAGGGCAAATCTGTGCCTTGCTCCAGGCTGCCTGAGGATCAGGGCAACGCAGAGAGCACTTTCTTTGCATAACTCCTCTGATCCAGAGACAGAAGAGCCCGGGGGAATGATTTTGACTTTGCGGCGGGGAAGAAGCAGCAGCAAATCTGCGCTATTAGTTTTGTCCTCCCCAACATGCTGCCTCTTGTGCAGGTGTGAGGGCACAGAGCGCAAGAGGAGCCGTCTCCAGACTTTGATTCCCTCCCTCTTCTCACAGCCATTCTGTGTATTTGGCTCCTTCAGGCCGAAGGAAGGCCTCCCACCCTTCACCATTGTCTTTTGGGGTCGCTGCCAGTTCACCTCTGCCTCGCTCACTATGGCACAGCCGAGGCCACAGCTGGCCCAGGGAGATGCCACCGGCTGCCACCTCTGCCCACGGGTGCCCAGAGCAGAGAGATCAGCCCCACTGAGCCCTTGTGATCTGCTCAAGCAGCCAGGGCTCTCTCCAAATTACAGCTTCCCAAACAGCGCCTTCTCATTACATAATTCTGCCTATAATTGCTGTTGCCCAAAGGTATGAGCTGTGTTTCTTGCAGACTATTACCAAAACCATCCTTTTCTGCTCGCTGTCAAAACCCTCCCATCCTGACATTGGCTCCCTGCTCTCTCCCCTCGTCTGTGTTTGAAGAGCCCAGCGTGGGGGTTTTTCACGCCCGTGCCCCTGTTATCACCACGTTACACACTGGGGGGAGTGACCACTCGCCTGGGCAGCGTCTCCCCTTTCTCCCGTGCCAGACGAGCGCTCAGCACGGCTGCCCCTCCCTCCATCCAGCCTTTCCACATCTTGAGAGCTATTCCAGCTAATTGGTGCTCCAGTCTCCAGCACGGCCTGAGCCGCACCACAGCACACTGCGAAGGGTTATCCGCTGTCTTCCCCAGTCCACTAATTGTGTAATTATGCAGAAATGGCCTGTCTGGTACAATCTATTTCTCATACTCCCCTGTGGTGCTTGTTGCTTACAATGCTCATTATTCCTCTAAGTATTTGCAGACCTTCACCCTCCATCATATTTCCACAAATTGCAGTTCTATTAACAAGGGAACAATTCCTGAAGTCCTTGCAAATACTGTATTCATTTTCTCAACTGCTCCCTCCATTCTGGCCAGGAGCAGATCGGGCTCTGTCTCCAGGCTGGCTCAGGTCAGGGAAGGTGCCTTCGCTCTGGAGCCTCTCCCTGCCCTGTGCCCATCCCCAGGGTGGTGGGGCTGGGCTGTTGGCACCCCAGGAGGGCAGAGAGCTGTCCCAGGCTGGGTGCCCATGGGGTCACACACCTCTCCCTGTGCCATGGGGACGTGCCGCTGGCTCTGCGCTGCTCAGCCCATCCCGCAAGGAGACAGGCAGGCTCTGTGCTCATCCCGGATCTCTGCCGGGTGCCAGGCTCAGCTGTCTGAGCAATTACACACCAGCTAAAGCCTGTGCTTCAGGCTCAGCTTCCTGCCACAGGCATGCCACGGGTCTGGACTCAGAGCAGCCCCCTCCAGAGAGAAGGAGCCTACGCCGTGGGTGCCACCACCGTCCCCTGCCTGGTGTGGGTAGCGACATTCACAGCACCACAGAGTCATGGAATATCCTGGGCTGGAAGGGACCCGCAAGGATCAATAAATCCAGCTCCTGGCCCTGCACAGGACTCCCCAACAATCCCACCCTGTGCCCGAGAGTGTTGTCTGGCAGCCTTGGGGCTGTGACCACGGCCCTGGGGAGCCTGTTCAGTGCCCGACCACCCTCCTGGGGGAAGAACCTTTTCCTGATATCCAGCATAAAACTCTCCTGATACAGCTCCAGCCTCGGGTCCTGTCAGTGGTCACCAGAGAAAAGAGATCAGCGTCTGTTTCTCCTCTTCCCCTCACAAGGAAATTGTAGACTGCAACGAGGTCCCCCCTCAGTCTCCTCCTCTCCAGGCTGAACAGATGAAGTGCCCTCCTCAGCCACCTCTCACACAGCTTCCCCTCCAGACCCTTTACCCTCTTCACTGCCCTCCTTTGGACACTCTCTAAGAGCTCAATATTTTCCTCACTTTGCAGTGACCCAGGTCAGCACCAGACCTCCCCAGTCCGGACCTTCCAAGCTAGAGAAAGGCTAATGGGCCACAAACTTGGCTGGACATCCTGCTGGCCGGACGATTCAAGGTGGCACAGCTGACATGAGCCACTGCTGAGTGGGGACACGGCATTTGGGGCAGGCTGGGGAGGTTCTGGTCCCAGCAGGAAGGTCTTTGGGATGGTGGCTCCTCTGGGGCTGTGCTGGAGGTGGGAGATGGCTGTGGAAGGCCAGGCCAGTCTGGTGTGAGTCAACAACAGGGCTGGAGGGAGCTTTGCCCAAGGCACACATCAGGAGATCTCCCTGGCCTGACAAGTAGTATTTCAGGGAATTTCCCTCTCTGCAGACAAGAGCAATTAGAGGGACACCAGGGCAGCCACCATATGACTTCTTAAAAATTCAGAGCCTTGCCTTGTGTCGGTGCTACCATGGGAAGCGGGGAGGGCCCCAGGCCCAGCAGCTGTGTTCTGGATGGGACTAGAAACGGCACTGCTGAGCAGCAGCACTTTGTGCCAATACCTCATCCCTCAAAGGAAACCATAAGTGAGATCCCCAAAGGCCCAGGAGTGCAGGGCAGTGGGAGGCTGCACTCACACAGCAGCACAGGGCATCCCTGTGGGCAGGACACCAGCAGAAGGGCTTCCCAACAGCAAATGTTGCCTGAAGGACCAACATTTTGTCTCACTGTAGCAAATGCAAACCCTCAGGTTTGAGCAGGGTCCCTCCCTCAGAGCTGAGGGAGAATTTAGGATGGGCCAGGAGGTGTTTAGGCTTGGTAGTAATGGTTGGGTTGGACTTTAATTTTTGTCCATTGGCTCAGCTTCCCTTCCTGGTCTCTCCCTGTCCCTGACCATCCTCTCTGCCACTTCCCAGCATCAGATTCTCAGTTTCTCTTCACCTTGCTGATGCTTCTCCCACATTTTCCTTCCCAGCTCCAAGCAGTCAGCCTGGTCCTTCGACACCCAGGCCCTGGCACACACCAAGCCTGAGGGCACAGCCCAGCTCGGGGGCTGACTCTCCCAGGCAGGAACACACGTCCACACTGTGCACCTTGTGTGCCAGGAGGACTCACAGCTGGCTCAGCAATACCTAAGTTATCTCTAGGCACTTGAGATCCCACCACAGCTCCTTGGCAAGCCAAACCCAGGAGAGGCCAAGTGACACCAGACACACTGGGATGAAATTACACACAAAACCCTGCAGCTGCTCCATCTCGTGTCCCCCACCCATCATGCTCCAGCTGCCTCCATCACAATCCCCCTTCCTTGGGGATCTCTGGGAGCAGCCCTACAGCTGCTGTGGCTGTGGCCTGTGCATCACACCTCCCCAGCAGGTTAGCAGAGCACAACAAAACGGGGATGGGGATGCCCCAGAGCAGCTGTAACGAGCCTTGGTGGTCAGCTGGCACATAACACATCTTGGGCCTCTTCCCCTGTGCCACCACAGCACCTGTGTGACCTGGACTGCTCCCTCACCCCCAGGGATCTGCAGCAGAACAGAGCTCATGGCCACAGTCCCAAGCTGACCATCAGCCCTTATCAGCAATGACCCAGGAAAAAGGCTCAGAAAAGACAGAAGGGATCTTTCAAGAATATTTTGGAGTTTACTGCAAAGCTGTGAGCCATGGGCAGCCTGACTGATGGTGACATCCAGAGAAAACTTATGCCAGGCTTAATTTCCATTTTGAATTTCCAGTACAGCTTTTGGCTGGTGTGACTTGGGCCACAGACACGGTGCAGTAAGAACTGTTACAACTCTTGATCATGGTAATAGACCAAATGTGTTATTAAGCCTCACGTGGGTTTATCTCTGGCATGGTATTCCACAAGAGAATTTAAATGTCCCCATAAAATTTAATCCCAACCATCTTTCTCTCTTTCTCTAGATATTTCTGAAGGGGGTTCTCCCACGAGAGGCCTGGTGCTCTCTGCTTTCATTAAGTCTAGACATTTCATAAAGCAGTCTCTTCTTTTAGTATTCTGTCTTCTTCATTGGAAGCCAAGAGTTGGTAAGACTTCACAAAAAGAGAAGAGGAGAATACACCCAAAAAACACCCCACTCTGACACCATTTGGTCAGCTCAGCTGTAGATCTCAGCAGAGAGTTAATGGAGGAGAATGAATATGCTGCTCAGTCAGACAGGACTCCTCCGTCCTCCTTTAATGACAGAACAGCTGCTTTTGTAACTACCCCCTGCAGATATTAAAGCTGAGAAAAATCCTTCTCATAGCAAACCACAAAAAGAAAGGAGCTTTCTTCTGGAATGCTGTGTCAATTAACTTCTTAGGACTCATCTGAAGGCAGATGAATCTTGGGTTCTCAGGCCAGGAGACCATTCGCAGATACACCTGGACAAATCATGCAGCGCAAATAAATCCACTGAAGAACCAGATATTCCTTCCTGTTTGTAAAATGTTTCTTAGCTGACCTTACCAGCTAAAGATTACAAATACATTTATAAACATCTGCTGAATAGTTTACAGGAGGAAAGGTCAGGCTCTGACGCAGGTCATGCGCCGTGATCTGCACTCTGTCCACGCAGCAGCCCCAGATGTGGTGGCCACGGTCACGCACATGTGGCTGTGGGCTCGGGTCTGACCAGCACAGGTGAGGGCACTGGTGAGGAGAGAGAAACCTGAGCACACACACAGCATGTCTGCTGTTGCACTCCCACCAGGAGGCTCGCACTGGCTCCCTGCAGCTCTCATTTTTATATAGATATAAACTGGCATTACGTAAAGGAGCCCTCTGGCACCCCTCCCGCTCCAGATGCCCGCGTGCTGGGCAAGGCAAGGTCGCAAGTCCCAGCAGTTCCCTAATCACCAAACAGCCCCGTTAATGACGACCTGCCAATCTGGCAAATGCAAAGTTTGGAACTGTAGGAGGCACCTCAAAGCCTGGCCAACCTTGTTCAGCCCAAAGCCGACTTTGACAGCACTGACGAAAAACAAGCTGGTTGACAAGTCTGTCCCACCTCCAGTGGCCTCATTCAGCCCCAAGGGAAGTTTAATGATGGAGCCCTTTGCAGGACACCTCCCTGAGCATAGATAAAATTGGAGGAAGCAGGAGGGAGCCCTAGGGAGAGGACCAGGGTCTCAAGTGAAAGGCTATGATGCACCAAATACATGATTCAAGTGCTCACGTAGTGGAAAAATGTTGCAAAAGTACTAGTGACGAAACAGACTGGCACACTAGGGATTCAGAGGGTACAGGGCAGTGTTTGTACCTTTCTGTGGTGTTAAATACCCACTATCCTGATGAAAGAGTCTCTGCTTCATCTCAGAGGTTTGTATTAACTCAGGTGAATGTAAACAGAAATTAGTATCTTCCTCTATAGAGCACACAAGCAGAAATGGCAGAATTTCTGGCAAAACAACAGATTTGATCCCATACCTTTCTCCATTTGTGGGGAGAAAACTCCTTCCCTTCCCCTTTCCACCATTCCCAGTCAGAGTCTCTGTTTCAGGGCTCTGTCTGCAATTCTTTGGTCTAACACAATGGAGTGGTTTTTTCTGCCTCCTGTGCCATAACAAAACAGTAACGACCTTCTCTGGCCATCATTCGACCCTGAACAATTTGGCCCATGAGCAGTGGAGATGTCTGTCCCATCTGCCTCTGTTTAGAGCATGGCCAAGATGTTCTGCCTCTCTTCTCAGCTAAGGCATAAAACTTGGAGTGATCCCACCACTCAGCCCTGTCCTCTGAGCTCCCCAAAAGTACACTGTTTAAAAGGCAAATTCAGTGCAGATGACGAAGTTGGCCATGTAAATAACCCAAGGCCCCATCCTGCTCTGAGACATCAACACAGACTCCCATGTGTCCCCTCAGTGTCCCAATCCATGAGCGAGATTCCCACGGCTCAGAGGCACAGGGTGACAGGACACAGCTCAGAGCAGTTTCTGTCCCTCTTGGCTCTTTCAGTCGAATGGAGCAGGGCAGAGAGATGGAGCCAGACAGACCATTCCCTGCTCCCTGCACCTCCCAGCCCTTTGGTGTTCCTCCAATCCATCTCCCTCCTGTCACCAGCCCTTCCTGCCTCTCATGTCCTTGTCCCAGCATCTGGGACAGAGTGGCCAGGTCACAGAGCACAGACCTCAGAGCCCCCTCCCATCATCTGCCACATCCAGGACTTGTGCTTCCTGACTGAATTCTTCTCCTGGGATGTCCTGTGTAGCTGTCACTCTCCACCCTGAGTCACATAAAGCCACAGGACACAGCTGGGAACCAGTAGGGAAGTCAAAGGATGATGGGTGTCCTCAGGACACGTGAGCTCAGAGTCATCCCAGAGGGCCAAGGTGATGCAAAGTCCATGCTGGCCACACCAAAGGGGAGGTGACCCCCTTCAGATTCACATCATCCTCTAGACACACTTGTCCCTTTCCATAGGAAGGGGCACAGCCTGCTTGGATGGCACAGTGCAAGGAAGTGCCCAGCCACGGTCCCTGTGACACAAGGAGGGTTAGAGGCAGGGGTCTCTGCTCGTGACATTTTGCAGGCAGTGTTTGCCCAGCTTTTTATCAAAGCAATCCATTTCACAGTCCAGGGAAAGGGAAATGAGGCAACCCCAGGAGAAAAATCACAAAGATGATGTTCTCCCACACGAAGTTCAGCAGGTGAAGGGCCGGGAAGGGCAGGAGAACTGCTTGGAAGGCACAAGGAACACAAGCCACATAGCACTTATAATTCCTGGCACAAGCAGAGTAACTGGAAGGGACAGAAGGAACACCAGGGACTTTTGGGCTGGGAAAAACTCAGGTATTGAGTGCAAGACAGTGGGGAAAAGATTAAAATCACACACATTAGCCTAGAAGGAAGATTTATGCATTTCACAGGTCTGAATTTGCCCACAGCCCAGTTTCAGTGTTTTCAAAAGTGGAAGCCAGTTCTGAGTGCCCACACCCAGGCAATGGGTGCCCTTCCACCACTGCTGTGTTTGACCACTTGAAGATCCCATCTGAGACTGTTCAGGGTAACTGTGAAGGATAAAGGGGCTTGGGTTTAAAAGCATCTCTGCCTGTTGCCCTTCCCCAACTGCCAGGAAGAAAAGCCCTTTGAAAAAAAATGGTCACGGATATTTTTTTCACTCTTTAATTGCATGCCCTACCCTTCTCTGGGAGCTGGCAGACCCTCACCCATGTAGAAACACCAGCTGCTAGCCAGCCCTCAGGGTGCTGCTTGTTAGTTCCTTTTTATGGAGTAAGGCTGGATAGTGCAACATACAGTGGGATTTGTTGGTTGGGGGAGTTTTTGTACCTCCTGGCTGGCATTCTTGGCTTCCTGGACAAAGGCAGTAACAGGTCAACCTCATGCTGAGAAGACACGTTTGTCAGTGGCTCACCTCTGCTGAAGACCTGGTAATGACTTCTGCACATTCTCCGGCTCCAAAGGTTGGACACAAATCAATGACCAGGCCCCAGGATGCACTGTTCCTCTATCTGCTTGCTGGGGACCTGCCCATGTTTGATTCCTGCTGCAGATAGCCCAGAAAGCCAGAATTCATCAGTGAGCAGCTGAGCTGCTCGGGAGCCTACTGGGAAAACATTTCTAGAGCTCCACAAATGAAAACCGCTTCTCCCAGGCTCTTACTCTGCTCGCTGCACTTTCTACCCCATATGTCAAGTTGTCACAGTTCTCACTTGCCAGCAGCTGCCTGACCCTGCTTGGGTGGTGGCAGGAGTAAAGTGGAAGAAACACGGAGCCAGGCGTTTAAATGAGCAGAGATGTTCTTGGCAGACACGGGCAGAGAACACAAGACTGGCAGCCTTCAGGCCAGAGAGCTGTGCACTGCACCAAGGTCCCAGCTGTGCTCCACGGACCTTCCCAGAACAACCAGTAAATTCGTGCCCTGGAGGGGCTCTGACAGACTGCACGAACCACAGAGTCACCGGTACGGAGCTGCTCGGCTTCACCTGGGCAGCCAGAGCCACCCCAGCTGTGGTACCTGCTGGCTGCAGCCTGGTTGTGCCAGCTGACATCCCCCTGCTGCGGGACATCTCCGCACGGAGCACCGACCTCCGGCGCTGCTCGCACCGGCTCTGCGTGCAGAGCTCCCGCCGGGCTGGTCTGTGCCGTGCGTGTGTGTCCCACCCCAGCCCAGGCACTGCAGCACGAGAAGGAGCCTTGGCTCCGGCCCAGAGACATCTGAGCTCGGTAGCAGCATCTGACGACAGATGTGTGTCTTGCAACATCGCTGCTGAAGTGTCTTTGCCTTTCAAAGCAGGAATCGTTTTCCTTCACGTAACAGCGCAGGCAAATATAATCCTATTAACAGGGCTATTAAACTAAACAATACTTGGCACGCCATGACCTAAGGAGACAATCCACCAGCACCAGCGGCTTGTAAACAGCCCCATCCCTAAGGCAAAATGGGCATTTCCTATGCCCGAGTGCCCTCCTGGCCAGCACCCTCCCACCCTGCTGCTGCACCAAGCTCTGCAGGACACCCAGTCCTTAAACGTGTGGGAGAGCACTGAAGTAAAAAGCTGGTGTCTGCATAAAAACTGTCTTTCCTGAGACGAGTGGGCCCCTTTCCATCCCACTGTCCCAGCTTCTAAATCAAATTTACTCCCTAACCCAATTAGCATTCACTCGAGTTTACACCAAGACAAGGCTTGGATCTTTGTTGGCATCTCTGCAATGGCTCTCATCTCTTGGGTTTAGAGCTCTTTTGCTCCTCCACATATCTGAATTCCCAATCCAGCCATGCCTGAATTGAAAGACTGGGCTCACATCTCTTTTCAGGGGGTCTGTGAATTAAAGTTCTGCCTTCTGATCTGGTCTCTTGACTGAAGCAGTCCTAATTCTTGCCCCACTCCCCCACGATTTGAGCTGGCCCTTCTCTGCCATTGCTTGCAGCTGTGACAGGGCATGGCAGCACTGCCTTGGGAAGCAAGGAATACTGGGATGCAGGGGTACTCCATGTGCAGCCCTGAGCACGGGCTTCATCCCTGCAACCACGAAAATAGCTGCCATTTCCATGGTGCTGCAGCAGCAGAAGAGCAAGGAGAAGAGTTTGGGCTGGGGAGCCATTTGTGGTGGCAGAAAGTCTTTTAGCAGCATGAAATGATGCGTTCACCCCATGGGGCACCAAACTGTGACCAGCACAGGAGGAACCCATGGAAACTAAACACGATGTTGATGACCAAATGCTGTCTCCTGATTGCTCCTCAGAGCTGCCCACACAACAGGAACTCTACAGATCCATGTGCTGTGTAAAGCACTGGTCTGTGGCCTCCCAGCCCTGCTGGGCTCCCCAGTGGTTCCACAGAGAACAGACACTCTTGCCTGTCTAAGCACTGCTGGTTCCCGTCCCCTGCAGTGAGCTCAGAACAAAACCAGGGCCATCACCTTTCTCCACCTCTCTGCCCACACTTTATCCCTGCCTCTGCAGCTGCAGGTGAGCCCAGGGTGCTGCTGCTGCCCTGGGTGTACAGAGGCATCCTCTCACCTGCCCTTTCACACACTTCATCCCTCAGCCCCTTGCTAAGCAGCTGTTCCCTCCGTGGGATGAGATCCACTGCAGACGATGCGTTGGCAGAGATCATCCACCAGATGGGTGAGGGATGTTTGATCATCATCCCAACTTCTGCCACTTCCAAGCTGAGAAGCGGAGGTGTTTGTCCGAGTGACATCCTTGGCTGTGTGCTGTGTTGGAGCTGGGGTTTCCGAAGAGATGCACCATCCTACCACTCTGCTCTGGGAGCAGATCTGCTCCAGCCCCACCAACATACTGAAACTGAATTCCTCTTGAAGCAGGGAAAAGAAAACCCAAACCCCACCAGTCATTTTTCAATACCTTTGTTATTGTGTATTGCCTTAGAAACCTTTGCAAAATCAGTAATGGCCACAAACCCAAACGTTCCCAATGAACAGCATGGATCCCCAAAGAGTCCCAGTCAGAAAACAACTTGAGAAAATGCCATATTAAGTGGCATGGTGAAAATTGCTCATTGTATCTTGACTCTTGCACAGCCCAGCTACTTCATATTTCCTCCCAGCCAATTTGGCTTTCCTTGGTGCTTCACTTTATGGGGAAGGTTTTGATCGTTGCCGGTTTCTGTCTCCCTCATCTTCTTTTATGAGGAAAATGTATTGGAAATTCCCCCTCACACAAAACAAAGGGAAGCAATGACAAATGGATCTCGAAGGATGAGCTGATCAGCTGCTTTCTCAAGGCTTTCATCTGGCCAGAGGCTGAGATAAGGCTAAGATGAGCAGCCCAGCACTAAAACACTCCACGGGATCTGATAGGATGAAGACCTACAAATCTGCCCCATCAGAAAGTACAATCAAATTACAGGAATTCACTCAGGTAAACAAATAATCCCAAAACGTGTCCAGATATGCACAGGGCGATTCAATCCAACAATAAATAGACCAGACACAGCTCCAGCCACTTAAACTGACCACAGCACTTTTCACTGCCCACCACCCCCCCCCGAATTCTCGGAATAACAGACATTCTGCGTTGTTCAAACAAACAATATTTATTTTATTCTTACGTAAAATTGTACGGGTCCTGCAGATATAAACATGGGTAAACATTGCCTCCTGTCCCCAGTGCTGCAGTGCACAGCAGTGTCTCAGGGAGAGGAGGGCCACGGGGCCTGCACTCACCTCCCAGATCTGCCAGACCTTCCCAAACATCTTTGCAGTGGTCAAGCATCTCAGGTGTTGGTCTCCATCAGACCAAGAACCCAAAGCCAATGTCACTTTAACACATGTCAACACAACCCAGTTCTCAAAGGTGTTGAGCTACAGTAGCTATAACCAGCATTCCCAGCCCTCAGCAGCCCAGCCACTTCAATTTATGTAGATAAATATTTTAAAATATTGACAACAAACATTCTGTGTTTAGTCACCGGGAAGGAGAACAAGACAGTTTTCCAAGCTGAAAGGCTGAGTTAGACTCTTGGTGACAGCAAACAGGGGACAGAAAGAAGCACAGAGCATTACAAAACCAAGACAGCAAGTGCATATGCTGGTTTCAAGAGGCTGATTTATTTGTCTTTTAGCAAAAGCATTCAGAAACTTACATTTTTGCCTCTTCACAGATGGTGCTAAGCCAGATTGTCCTGCTGGAACCATTAGTGTCAGTATCACTGAATCATCTCCACTAATCCCTATGAGGAGGCATAGGTAATTCTGGAAGCCTGGTGCAGGGCAAAGCCCAGTGGGACTCATTTTGTACTTTATGAACACTTTTGGAAAGCTGAGTTCCTGCTTTGAGCCTACAAAGCCAAAGATCAGCTCTGACCAAGGCTAGGAACAAACTCTACCCAGGTTTCTGCCAGGAAAATTTGTGCAACTTGGTTTCACCTTTCAACCAGCACTCTGGGAATTCACTGGGAATGAGGATCTAAGCTCGATCTTTCCACAAACTCATCAACCCCAGGAGCAGGGGAAAACCATGAGAAAAAGTGCTACTTGCCAGTCACACCACAATTCTTTGCTGCAACAGCAGCTGGAGGATGCAAGAAGAACAAGGCTGAAGAACCAGTCACTGGGGAGGTTATGAAATAAAGACCAACAAAGAGCACATCTAATTGCTCCCCAGTGCAGGCCAACCCTATAGGAGAGTGAAGTCTTCCAGAGCATCTTCCTAGAGGTTATGCACTTGTTCTCTGAGTATGAACTTACTCAGGCAAAGGGTGGGAAACGCACTTCAATTTATTACATAAGTCCCAACTAAAAAGGGAGAGCCTTTCTGCCACCCTCTCACCACCCTCTGCGAAGCCAAGGGCTCCAGAGCCCCTGGACTGCTCAGCACTGGCAGGCAAAGGGCAGAAGGAATGTGTGAAAAGCTGATTTTTGAGCGGCATTGGGAATTTGGCAGTTCCTCCCTTTGTCCTGCAGGGTTTGCAGCTCCCTGAAAACCCTGGGAATGAAGGAATCTCTGATGCTCAGAAGTCTTAAGGATTTTGTCCCCTCTGAAGCACTTTACCATCAGGGTTATTTCATTGCCCAAAAAAGTGAGACCTTCTAATGAATCTCAGATGCTACATGTCATTGCAAAGTTCCCCTTTATCAAACCCTGTGTTGTGGCAGGTAAATCAATTGCCAGGGGTAATGTTAATAATATATACTGGAAGAGAACATAGCAGAGGGGGGCAGATTTTGGAAGCTGCATCCACTGAAAGCACAACAGTCAAAACCCCTTTTATCTGCCCTAGGTCTCTATTTACACACTAGTTCATCACCTGTGTAGGTCTCAGAGCTCCACACACCCCAAAACATCACAGGAACAAGTTCCCTCTCCTGGACTTCCTTCTGACTACAGCACAAGATGACTCTGAAACCTGGTTTTAAGAAAAAGCTTTACATGAGTTGATCACTGGGATTGGAGATACACCTGCTGGTGTATGTCTTCTCCAGCCAGATGACCTTCACTTTATGCAAAGTACAAAGCCAGGCCCAAATTCACTCAAACTTGTCTCATTTTCCTTTCCACTATTTGCATGGCCAAATGCTCTGGAACACATACTTTGCAGAGCCAGAGCTGAGCCACCCACAAGCCCTCTGTGCATGCTGACCCTCTAGGCTTGATAGCAAAGCTATATTTGGGGCTCATAAAACCTGTTCTGCACCAGGTGAGGTGAGACACAGAGTGCTGATGCAGGGCTCTGTCTTAAGCTCAATGAGAGAAGTCCAACAGTAAATCCCTTAATTAAACAGCCACTTTAATAAGATAGGATTAAAGAGAAATATTGATAGTGAGTAAATCTGACATCCCTTCAGATGTTGGGAGCCCTGCATTCCTGCATCATCCAACAGAGCCCAGGTGGATGTTCCTACAAGGCTGCACAGGTCCTGTCCCTGGAGGGCATCTCCTTTTTGGTCATCTGAGCTACACTTTCTTACAAGAAAACTATTCACTGCATGTGTTCCCAAACAGAAGGGATGTTCACAGGCCATGCAGGCAGCGTGATCAGTGGTTCCCTGTGGGAGCTGCCCAAGGGCTCCTCCGTTACCAGGAGCTGGCTGTGCCTGTCCTGCAGCCACGGGGTCTGCGTGGCACAGCCCAGCCCAGGGCCATGCTGGGCACCCCACACAGCCCAGCCCAGCCTGGGGCCATGCTGGGCACCCCACACAGCCCAGCCCAGCCCGGGGCCATGCTGGGCACCCCACACAGCCCAGCCCAGCCCAGCCCAGGGCCATGCTGGGCACCCCACACAGCCCAGCCCAGCCTGGGGCCATGCTGGGCACCCCACACAGCCCAGCCCGGCCTGGGGCCATGCTGGGCACCCCACACAGCCCAGCCCAGCCCAGCCCGGGGCCATGCTGGGCACCCCACACAGCCCAGCCCAGCCTGGGGCCATGCTGGGCACCCCACACAGCCCAGCCCGGGGCCATGCTGGGCACCCCACACAGCCCAGCACGGGTCACTCTGTCGTGGATCACTGGCTCTCCACGCACACTGGCTCCCGATGGGGATCACTGCATTCACCCCTTGATCCACACGCAGTTTTCCTGTCCCCAGGAATGATAAGTTACAGATTATGTTAATAACATACAGGTTTCCCGAGCCCTAAGGACGAGGCGCAGCAGAGCATACATGGCACGTTCAAGATCACTGACTCCTCCAAGACAATGTCTCCTGCAGCACAGCACAGAACCCAAACGTAACCAGCCGTGCGTGGCGGGGTTCGGGGCATTTCTGACGAGCGCTGCTGAGCTCATTTTATGAGGATCGTGCTGCGATTTACACGTTCTTGTGGAATTTCATTTGCCTTCTGTTGAGTTTTCCATCTGCCTAAACATGCCCAGCGGGATGTGAGGATGCCCACACAATCCTTGCAACGTTACACCTGAGTGACAGTACCCACAGCTCTGCCCAGCCACCTCCCACTTGGCTGGCAGTGGCCGATGGACCATTGCCTCTGCTCCCGGGGTTGTGTGGGCAGGGGTGACCAGGGACAAGCGGCTCAGAGCACCAAGCCCTGCTCCACTCCAGTGGGCATCGCTCCTCCAGGTCCCCCCCAGCACAGCCCTGCACTGCAGAGCTCAGCTGGATGAACAAGGGCATCTGGATTAAATATCAGGAAGAAAATCTTCCCTGTGAGGGTGCAGAGGCTCTGGCACAGGCTGCCCAGAAAAGCTGTGGCTGCCCCATCCCTGGAAATGTTCAGGGCCAACCTGGACTAGTGGAAGGCATCCCTGTCCACAGCAGGGGGATTGGAATGAGATGAGCTTTAAGGTTCCTCCCAATCAAACCAGTCTGTGATTATCTGACTCCATGATTCTATGGTTCTGTCCCTCTTCCACTATCCAAAGCAGACACCCTTCTGAGGGTATTTGCTTTACTCAGCAGGGCTAAGTTTCAGCGAGAAAGAAGGATGCATGGAGTCAGCTACCCAGGTTTTGATCTCGTTTGTCCAGGCCTAACCATGACAAGAGCAGTTTCACCAGCCCAGGATGCCCAGCAGAGCTGCTGGGCGGCCTCTCCACACTGGGAGTTGTCTCTCCACACCAGGGATACCACAGCTGCACCACTCTGGCTCAGAAGACTTAACAAAGCTTTTTCCTGCTGGAGGAAGCCCATGTCAGTCTCACACCTGGATTATTTTGAGTTCTTACAACCCTAGCTCCTAAGAACATGTAAAATGAGAGGTTTTCCCAGTGAGAAGGACAAAAAACTGTAGCATGGGTTGCATACTTGTACAGCTCACAAAGCAGTGACAGCATTAAAGCCCTGCTATGTTTTAACAGCAGTACTCAATAAGGAAGAAAAAAACAATTTTTAACTGATCATTCAGATATATCTGAGTCATCCTCTCCTTTGCATAAAAGTCACTTCTAATCCCGACATCCGGGGCAGAGCTCTCTGATTCACCCGCATCCCCTTTGCACTCACCATTGCTCGGTGCCGAGCAGCTCAGCTTCCCTTGTGGGGGAACTCTTGTAAGGAGGTGAAATGTGAGGGAAGTGTAGCTTGGCTCCTCCAGTGAGACTGGAGCAAAGGGATCACATCACCGAGAGGCAGAAATCACCTTGGGTAACCTGGGTTGGGATCAGCCAACGCGACACGGCTGTTTGCTCTTGACTCTTTCTCTTTCTTGTGGGGCATTGAGGCACACAAGACAAAGAGATTCCTCATCACCTTCAGCTGTGGAACACGACAAACACTTCAATGTGCTGAAGCCTTGATGCTCATCTCAGCTCCTGCTCCTTGGCAACAGAGTGAACCATGCAAAGGGCACACACACGTCAGGTACTGGGTCTCAGACCAGCCTCCCTTGAATCGATGGGACTTCCCAGAACATCTGCTTCCTATTGGAGCAGGTCCCTTTGCTTTCATTCCCAGAAGGCTAATAGCCCTCTGGGCACACCTTACCTGGAAAATGTGCCATTGGGAATGCACAGAGGATTTTCTGCTGTCTTTTAAGGCAGCTAAAGCAACTGGAAGCAAGAGGGAGCCAGCAGTGGTGAGCACAGGAGCATCCAAGAACCATTTGAACCAAATTTTGAAGCAGAGTCTGTGATATTATACCCCTCATCAAACTCAGAATCTAAAGGATTCTGAGTACAGGAAGGCACCACAGGCCCCAAACCCACATCATCCCAGAGACCACGGGCTTGTAGCAGAGTCTTAGAGGATGGGGCTTGGCAGACAGACACATTTTGGAGTTAATGTGGTTTTCTTGGTGCCACCACCAGAAAAAGCAGCAAATTCAAAACCAGCACGGGGCACTGTGGCTGCTGCAGGTTTGCAATGGAGGCAGCATCTATGAAAAAAGCCCTCCTCCCCCAAGCAGGGTAGCAAAGCAAGCAGGCCTTCCCCAGACCCAAGGGTGACACAATCACAGAACCACAGAGTGGGGAGGGTTGCAAGGGACCACAGAGGACCATCAGGTCCAACCTCCCTGCTCAAGCAGGGCTTCAAGCAATGGCCTTCTGGCCAGAAAGCACCTTGGCTCAAAGCCTCTCTGCTGCCTCAGGTGGATGCCCTTGTGGCATCCAGGGACAGGTGATGGATACCTGCTGGGACCACCTCTGCTGGAGAAGGGGAATCCTCCCACCTGGCCACTGAGCTCAGGGCTGCAGCTGTCACTTGCTCCATGCCTGACTGAGTTGTTGTGAGTAACAACTATTGATGTCCTGTTGATCTCTGGGAGACAGTTCAGCCACGAAAGGCAAGGATCTGCTCACTGTGAGTCACGGTGGGGCAGAGCAGGACCAGCTGCCCCACAAGTCACCCACAAGTGGAACTGTTTACAAGCACAAGCTGAAGGCACTTTGTGATTTACACTGACAGACTTCTGCTCAGGTACAGACTCAGGAAACAAGACAGGTACGGGGGTCAAACACCATCAGAGACCATTTCCCCTCTTTGGTTACAACCCTTCAAAACAGCTGTGCTTTTATGGAGATGCTGAGTCAGCTGAGAGGAGCTCCAGGGCTCTTTGTTGATACTCAGATACCATACAGGTAAAGTCTTCATTGCTCACAGCCAGGGCACCACATGGATCTGGTGCCATTTAGTCCAGAGCCTTTCCAGAGGTGCACAATGCCACAGGGAGCTGATGTGCTGCTGGACGCCTGCCCAGGGCTGCCATACAATGCCCACCCTGTCATGCAGCACCACCAGCCCAGCTGCCCTCCCCAGCCCCTGGTGCCAGCCCAACCCCATCCCTGCCCTGTGCCCCCTGTCCTGCGTCCCCTGCCCTGTGCCAGGCTCCCTCCCCGTGCAGCGAGCACAGCTGTGTGTGTTTAGCTCACCCACAGTGGCACTGGGGGTGGAACAGTGACCTTTCCCATGCAACCGTATGGGAAACGAAATTCCCTCTTTCAAAACTTTGTCGTGTCTCAACTAGCTGCTCCGCAAGTGATTTTTACAAAAGGAGGAGGGAGCCGTCAGCTTGAGACCTGTCAGTGACCGAGAGCACAAATCGCAGCACCTCCCCAAGCCGTGGAGACAAAAGCGCTTGGCACAGCGAGCGCCAGCCCCGCTGCCGCGGTGCCAGGCTGCCCGGGCTGCCTCCTGCAGCGGCTCCTCGGAGCAGCCCAGCCGGGAGGAGCTGGCAGCCAGCGTGACAGCGGCAGGGGAGGGCTAGGAAATCAAAGAAGGGCCATTTCCACGCAGAGCAACATTCCCGTGCCTTGAAGCAAGCAGGAGCTTGTGCCTGGGAGCGCATGTCCCGTCCAGCCTGCCTTGCGAGCGGAGCGCGCCTGGGGCTCCCACGCACACGAGCGGAGTCCAAGGGATGGGTGAACATCAGCTCCTGCCCTGGCGGGGAGAAGACTCCCAAAAGCTGCACCTCGGGGAGGTCTGGCTCTTTGCCCCCTCTGGCCGAAGGGGCGAGGCTGAAAACCTCTTTGTCTCCATGAGCAAGGACGCCCAAGCACAGAATTTGTAACCTTGGGGTGGCAAAGCTGAGTGTTCATAGCTGCAGGCAGCACTGTTAGGAGTCACTGGAAGGCAGAAAAAACCTGTGGCACAGGAGATTTAAAAACAAAAGAGAAGAGAATATTACCTGCATAGGAGAGGTCTGTGAGGGGATTTCCCATAACATCATGCTCAGCCTCCTGTCTCAAAAGCATGTGTTGAACAGGGCAAGAAATGTTTCTCTGCAGTCAGATAAATCCATGCTGAGAAAAATCACCACCCACAGCTACATCTGAGCTCTGGGCTGCTGCTCGTGGCATGCTGACACTTCCATATCTCGGAGAGATCTGTCACTTCAAAGTCACGCTGACATATGAGGAGTGAAAGGCAGGAACAGCCTCACGTTTGCACACTGCAGCTAAATAAAGCAAGTTGCCAGGATACATTTTCTGCTCTCCAAATAGGCTGCTGAACACGGTCCAGGTGTGCAGAGACATTAGACACAACCTTTAGCACTGTGATGCATCCACTGGTCGTTGACACACTGAGACCCCTCTTTCCTCTGCCAGGGTCCCACTGGATTTTGTCCCACTGCTTCCATCCCAGTTACCCACACACAGACCACAGAAGCAAGATCCCTTCCAGGCCCTCAAATGGCTAAGGGCTGGATTTTTCCAATCATCCAATAAATATCTCAATTCATTTGTGTGTAGAGGATGAGCAGCTGTACTTATCCACTAAGATGCTCCTGCAGAAGTTTGGGAGTCTTGTACTGGAGGTTGGTGGCACAAAATTCTGTTATAGTAAGGAGAGAATATGTCCTTTAGCTTAGACCTTTCCCTGTTTTACAGCTCTCTCCTCAGCACTAATTACTTGTTTTTAGTTTTCCCCTTTTTTTAATCCGTTCTGTAGGGAGAGATTTATGAACAAAAGGAATTCTTAAAGCGTTGGAGACCCTCTCTAACAGGCGCCTTGAAAAGCCTTGTCAGGGCTAAATGCAGGCACCAGCAAATCCTTTTCCTTCAGGTGTAGGGACAAGGTCCTGTTCCTGCAGTGAGCATGGCTGGATTTGCCCCTTACATCTTGTGGCACTGTAACTTTGAGGCTCCTGCCATGCCCCAGACACAGAATGAGCCAGTTGTGCATCAGATCTCAGCTCTGCTTGGTACAACAGCATCCTGTGACATGGGCCCAAAACCCACCCTCAGCACCTTTGCTGAGGTCCCAGAGCCCCGAGCTGTGGGTCTGCTCTGAGCAGAGCCATGGTTACACATTTAGACTCTTTGGAGAGCTGGAACTGTCCAGATATGAATAGAGGTCTTCTGTGCAGGGCCCAGATTCCAGGTCACTAGGAACAGAGCATCAGGGTGTTCTAGACTCAACTGGGAATCTCCAGCAAGGGATTTGGGAAGCAACGTTTCCAGGTGGTGGTATGAAAGGGAGATTTGGTGACAACAACCCAGGCCTTGGTGCTTTGCAAAAACTAAGGAAAGATTATCCAAGGCCTGGATACTTAAATGTGGACAATCTAAAATTTAAATTTGGAAAAAAATATTTTGAATTATCAAATGGCAAACGAGTTAAACATCTCCCCAAAACCTTGGCTCTCATCCACTACACAACTCACCACGGAAAGTTTCTCCCCCTCCTCCTAGAAGGTTCTTTCCCAGGCCCCTTCTCCACCCAGGACTTTGATTTCTCTTCACACTGTGCAGTCAAGCTCTAAGCTTGCCCCCTTCAGTTCACTCCATTTACTGTCCAGAAACCCGAGAAAAGTGCAGTCACATCCCTTTCTACGCATCACGATCTTCCCTCTGTGCCAGCCAATTTGCTCCAGAATCTCTTCTGGCACCTCTCCGGTCTTTTCCACTCGTGCCTTCCCCTTCTAAGGGCCCTCAGAGGTCACCCACAGGGGTGTAAAACAAGCCAATCCCATTCAGAGGAGCAGCCTGTGGTCCCACCACCCACTGCAGCCCTTTGCACTCTCCCCACATAGTCCCTGTGCTGTGGGGTGGGGATCTGCCATGTCACCAGCAATTATGGATTGGGACAACTTGAGTGATCCCACCCAGCCAGAAACCTGGGCAAGTGCCTTCCTTGCCATCTTTTTCCTCCTAAGCTGCTATAGGAAGCCAAGGAGTGCTGCTCTCTTCCCTCTGTAGCTCGCACAGGTGAGAACTCCCAAAGTGGATCAGACACCTTTTATGAGTGGAAAACCATTACAGGAGAGCCAGTGGTGAACATCCTCCTCCCATTTCTGGGGGTTTGCATAGCCTCATAGTCAACACCTGCACTGGACTAAGAAAAAACCATCAGAGGAGGTTTTCCAACTCATCCATGAGTAAATACTCATGGTATTTACTGGAGGGTGTGGAGGCAAAGGCTCTGTGTGCCAAACCAGCGGGGTCTGCTGTCGGTGACGAGCTTTCCCCAGAGGTGACACACCCTCATCCATTCTCATCTCCGAGTTCCTGACCCCAATTCAGCCACCAGCCTGCACCCAATCCATGGAATTCACTCATGCAGAAGGAGCTTATCGAGAGCAGTCCAGAGAGGACCAAGGGAGAGCAGAGAGACAGAAGGTGCTGCAGCTGTTCACTGTGGCACCACTGTCCAGTAAAGCCCATAACAACTCTCTGCCTGATGGGGAAACCTTCTTGAAGACCAATTGCAGTGTTCATCCCAGATCAGACCTTCCTGAAGCAAGCCAGGCTCCACTGGCCCCAGTGTTCATTAAAATTTCTTCTAGGACAAATTTCTAGGTGACTTTCTTCCCACACCCACCACCTGCACAACACACCAAAGTCAATAGAGCCACCAAAAGAGGGACTTGTGCCCAACCCCACAGAACAATTTTTCAGTCCCTCAGCTGCTGGCTGTACCCATTGCAGCCCTGTGCAGACATGGGGGTGGTCACAGAATCCCAGAATGGGTTGGGTTGGAAGAAACCTTAAAGCTCATCCAGTCCCACCCTCTGCCATGGGCAGGGACACCTTCCACTATCCCAGGCTGCTCCAAACCCCATCCAACCCAGCCTTGGACCCTTCCAGGGATGGGGCAGCCACAGCTTCTCTGGACAACCTGTGCCAGGGCCTCTCCACCCACATATGGAAGAATTTCTTCTCAATATCTAACCCAAACTGGCCCTCTGTCAGTGTGAAGCCATTCCCCCTAGTCCTGTCACTCCATGCCCTTGTGAAAAGTCTCTCTCCCATGAGACAGACCTGCAGACATGGAGAGAGGGATGCTGAGGCCAGCAATAGAGAGAATGCCACGGAGATGTAGGATTGGACTCACAGCAGGATGACAGAGATATTAACGTGGTGAGTACAACCCTGTCAGCCCAGAAGGGCAACAAAATGAGTTTGCCCACTCTGCCACTCCTCGGGACAGCTCCCAGCTGTGTTGTTTGCCTCAGGACTGGTCTCTGCAGGGTCCCCACATGCTCCATTACCCTCTCCAGCCAAGCTGGTGGCTGGGAATGGGTTTCCAGACCTGCATCCTGACAGAGCAGAGACCTACAGAATAACAGCATCTCTGCACAAACCACGTGTCTGCTGAGACCCTTCACGGGGCTGCAGGACAGGGAACAGCCTCTCCTCGATCCTAAGGGATGTGCAGTGCCCAGAGCAGACCATCTCCTCCCCCATGGTGTCTTCTGCTTCTCTCTGGCCCTAGTCTCAATGGGAGCATCCCTTCTGACACCTGCATCTTCCACCCAGTTCAGGGAGCACCTTCCAGAGCCAGGCACTTGTATCACATCAGCTTTGTGCAGAATGGGGCTGTTTGGTGTCATTTCCCCTGCTGAAACTTCTGCCTGGGACAGTGAAACTGTTCAAATCCACTTGATCTCTTCCACCAGGAAACCTCTGATTATAAAGTGCTTTACGCTAATTGCATACAGGAGAGTTATAAAAAAAATAAATGCAAAATGTTCTCTGTAACACAATTCAGTGTTTTCTACTTTTATAACGTATTTGATGACACCCCCCGGGGAAAACACTCCTGCATGGACAAGTAACAACACAAGAGGAAAGCATAAGTAGGACAATCTGGGTATGGATGATAATTACCAGCACATAAAAATATATCATAAGATACGCTTAAATAACTTCACATGAGGCGGCAGTTCTGGTCTAGCAATTCCTTCACCATGATGTAATTTTTGTGCTCATGGGCCAACTGGAAGTGGCTAAAAATCTCAGAACCACGTGGACTGAGGAGTCAACGGGGAAGAGTTGGTGTCCTTTCTGCTGTCACGCTGTCACTCCATAGAATTTGGCCCTGGGAAGCTGGGGCTGGTTTTCCCTGTGCTGCTTCTTCCTGGCTAGCCAGGCCTCAGTTCTCCATGCCATACTGACTTCCAGATCACCAGATATTCCCTCTTCACAGCTGACTCCTGATTCACCTTCAAATAAGAGTTTGGTCAAGGCCTGTTTGTATGGGACACAACATCTTTTGGTCTGAGCAAAAGACTCCTGAGCTGAGCTAAAGCAGAAATCATTTATCCAGCCCTCAGGAGTGCAGATTCCCCTCACTGTAATGCCCTGAGAGGTTCTGGAACTCCTTGTGCCCTTTGGAGTGGCCTGAAGGGACACATCCTGCAGTACCACTGGTCACTGTCTCCCTTGGCACTGTGCACTCGTGTGGTACCCGACAGACAGACACAGCTCAGCATCTGAGGCACCAGGCAGAGCCCTGAGACATCTCCCAGCTCAGCAGGCCATGCACAGGGTTCTCCTCATACCTGTGAGAACAAACCCAGACTCATCCTCTGCACAGGTCCCTGCAGAATGCCCAGGAAATCCGACGGGAAGAGGGAACCTGAGCATTGTCAGCTGCCAGCAATGGCCCCAGGAGATGCCACCACGGGCTCAGGAAGTCTTGGGCAGCAGACAAGGCTGGAGAGGCATTGCAAGGAGAGGCTGGGCACGTCAGTGTTGCAGGAGGCCCAACACACAGGCAGGAACCTGAACTCTCCTGGAGGCAGCACACCAGGCAAGCAGATGTGTGTTCTCCTGTAAGCTGCTGCATCTGGGGTGTGGGGAGAAGCCAGGAGCAGAAGACAGGCCTGGAAACGGGGGCTAAGGGCAATCAAAGTGTTTTACACCACTGCAGGTGCATGTGTCTTGCATAAGGGTGAGCTGGCAGGGGTGAAACACAGGTGTCAGCCTACATGCCTGAGCACCAGGGCCACGTCCCTCCAACCAAAGCACATTTAAACATGTTCTTCAGGACTTTGACTCTATTTCTGTTATGTAATTTAATGGCTGAGCTATGCTTCAGCTTGAGATAAATCCAGGCTTCCTTGCAGGGGGACTATAAAGAGCTTAATGCTGTCCTGCCATTTTCTGTTAAGACAACCAGATCCTTCTTTGTTCCACACAGGTAAAGGTCTTCCCTAGTGAGAGACACAGGACCCAAAATCCTTCCTCACATCCTCACACCCACAGTGCAGGTCCCAGACTGTGCTGGGGAGGAGGAGCTCGTGGGAAGGGACTAAAGCAAATGCTGAGAGCACCCTGACAACCAGCTGGGGACATCTCACTCTGCTCTACCAGGTGGGGAGGGGATGTCTTGAAAACAAACAAGAAACCAGCTCTTGAGTGCTTCAAACAACTCAAGTTTGAGTTGTTGGCCTCCTGGAATAAACAGCAACAGTAAAGTGTCAGTCTTGGGAGAAAAGGATGAAGCCCTTCCCCACCTCACCAGCTCCAAAGAGCCCTTTGCTGGGCTCAAACCAGTCTGGATCTCTGAGCAGTTCTGTCCAAATATTCTGCTGCCCACAGCCACTCTCAAAACCATTTTCTACCAGAGTCCCTCTGACACTGTTATCTCCTTCTGTGCATAACATACACGGCAGAAATAGAGGTTGTTTAATCTGTACTTTCCACTCCCATTGTTCTCTAACGATCTGGTGCAATTATCCCAACTGAACTCTTCTGGCAGAGCACAGAGTCGTTTCTGAACTGGATCTGTCTGTTCCCAGTGGGCTACTGGCCCTATCTGGGAGCATTTTCTCCTGGTGGGGTGTCCTAGGAGCCACTGATCTTCTCAAGAGAGCACATCCAGCAGCTCTGGGCTGAGATGGGAACCACCACTGCTGCCTTAGCAGTGAGGGGAGAGCTCTCCCAAGCATTCCTAGAGCTTCACACCCTGAGATGGAGAGAAACAAGAACACCATCTTCCTTGACAGCAGGTAGAAGGGAAAACAATGAAAATCCTTTCCAGGTGCCCTGCCACAGACAAGCACAGTCACGTTCAGACAGGAAGCTGCACTGGTGACCTGTTAGCTTTGGTAGGGTTCTGTGATTTTGTTTGGGTTTTAATAAGTCACCTTGCCACTCTCCAGACTGGTTTGTTTTGCCTTCCTGTGCCAGTAAGCCAGGGAAAAGAACCCCAAACCCAAATAACAAAACCTTATCAAAAATACGATCTTTCCCCCCGGTTTACTTTTTTAATGCTGCTGGAATGAGGGGGACCAACAGCAACCACCAGGCTGGTCTCAGTCCCTGGTTTGGAGGTGGGAAGTGAAGCTGTGTTCCCTGGGAGCAGACAGGTAAATGAACTGCCTGAGCAGGGTGCTGCTCATCATCTCAGAGCCAAGAGGCCAGATTCTGGCATAACTCCTGTTGTTATCCACAAGCACAGGGTGATTCAGGGACCAGGAGAGGCCCTTCCAGAGAGGATTCTACAACAACTGCTCATTGAATTCCAGATTCCTCACGTTGCTGCAGCCTTGTTGCACCTCCTGCACCCGTTACCCAGGAATCTGCAATGATGGAGATCCCCCACATCCCTGGGGGTGAAACATCACCATGTTCATTTCTGGGCTGCCATTCACTCCAAAAGCGCAGCCCCCACTGCTCCCCAGAACAGCCCCTCAGTCTCTGCTGCCCTGTGATCCCAAAGGCTCGGGCACCCTGCACTGATGGGGGGAACTGAGCACACTGCAGTGTCGACAGAGATGGAGAGAGGATTGAAGCCCTTTGTGAGCAGCAGTAACCCAAACCCGAGGTGCAGGGCAGAGATTGTGTGTCGTGGCACCCAGAGTACAGGCTGGGATGTTAAAGGCAGATTAGGATAATTTCACGTGCCAGACACCAGGAGAGACCTTGCAGTCCAAACATGCTTGAACTTGCTGATAAACCTGTTGCCTTCAGTGGATAACCTCCAAAGCAGGCAAAAAAAGCTGGAGCCACAAAGCAAATGCCAGGCCTGATAACAGGCATTTAATATTTATTAGTGCAGGGTTATGAGCCCCTCTCTATGCACTTCTAGCTTCACTAAGAGCATCAGCCCTTCTGCAATCCCACCAGGAGAGAGGCCTTTCCCTGGTCAAATGGTTTGTGTCAGGCTGACACCAGACGCCTCCGCGTCTCACGGGAAGGAGCAGTTTTATGGCCAACTGCCAGGATTAGTTTATAACCTGTGGCTGGTACCAGCAATCCCTAGGTCTGACTGAAGGGAAGGTGCCCTGATCTCAGGTCTGTGGTTAAGGATGTCAGGAGAACTGCATTATCACTCACACTGCTTTAGAGAAGCTCAGGTTGCCGTGTTAACCCCTCCAGCTCACGCTGCAAAGAGCATCAGCCCTGTAGAGAGCAGTGAGGAGCTGTGGAGACGCTGGGGAGGGTTTGTTCTATCACTATCCCAGCCTGGGTGTTACAGCCCAGTGGTCTCTTTTGATCACAGAATCTCCTCTGCAGGTTCATCCCCCTCCCTGGCCCAGGGCAGTGGTGTCTGCAGACTTCCATGGCTCGAGGTGGAACACAAGCCACAGCTCCTACCACCTTAAGAGCCAAACAAATGCTCATCACTTACACCTACACTAAAATACCAGTCCTCTTCTGCACATTTATTGCCATTATTAGATGATCTCATACCCAGGAACTTGGTGATGTATGCAGTGAAAGTGGCACTGAAAGCAACTGGGTTCCTTAGAGGAAGAGCAAGTAATAAAAGGGCAGAAATTCTCTTTGTGTGGAGTCAGGTCGGGGTCAGATTCACCAGCCTGCAGTCTGTGGATCTGAGGGATGGCATTCCTAGTGCTTAGCACCTTCACAGAGAACTGGATGTCACACAGAGACAAAGCAAGTGATGGACTGAAAACTGCAGGAAGGGTTCAGGAGCTTTCAATCAAGGAAAAGGAAAAGGGCAGGGGGTGAAATGGTCTAATGGAATAAGAGAAAATCTATTGGCTGGAGTCATCCTTGCAAGCTAAATGGACATACTTCAAATTTGCCTGGCATCCTGGAAGGAAAATGTATTGAGTGCTCATGAAATGAGAGGAAACCCAAAGCAAGCAGACAAGTTCTGCTTCAGGGGATGAATGACTTCAAAGGAAGGAAATCCTTCTGGCAAAAACAAGGCAGTGGCACGAAGATGGACATCCCTGGGACAGACAGCTCCACCTCCTGTGAGTCTTTTGCTATGGTGACAGAGAATGGACTTCTAAATCCAGTTGCTGGCACACAAGAACTGCACACAGGAGCATCCTGGTGGCACAAGGGTCCCCACCAATATTCCAGTCTCCACTGCATCCAAGATGCAAGTTACTGGATGCCCTATAACCACCACTGTCTAGGATGCGGGTCTGGATATCCTCTCACAGTGCATCCCAGCCTGGCCCAGCAGGTTTTCAAAGAAAAAATACAGACAGGAAAAAGAGAAGGATTTTTATTATCTCTACTCCCTCCACATACAATCCAGCAGCCTTTCTGATCCGCTAACACCAGCACAGTAGCTCATGTCTTTGCTAATCCCACAGAGCTGAACATCACTTCATTCCAGCCTCATATCCACGACACTGCATGAAAAACAAGAGCACCAATGCAAGAAAAAACCCTTCTAGTTGTCTTTGTATGGATTTCTTGGATAAAGGGTTTCACCACAGCCCTCCCATGCCAAACAGGGTCCATGATTGTGCCACACGACCTAGACATCTCCATGTCAAGTGTCCTGCAATCCCCCAGCTCGGTTAGAGGGACCTTGGGCAGTTTTCAGTGTCACAAGCCAGGTGTCAGCGTCCTCTTGGGCACTGAGAAGTTACACACAGAGAGCCAAATACCCTGCAGGTCATCTGGTCAGCACAGGGGAAGGACCATGGTTGGGTGGAGTGATGAGTGTCAGCTCTGCTGCAGCCACCACGTTCCACAGGGAAAACCAGGAAGGGGAGAACTTTCAAGCATTCCTCATACAAGAGATAATAGGATCAAAAAAATATTTATATATATAATTTAAGAGCTTTCTTGCTAAAAAACAGCCTGGCAATTTTGCACGGGTGGCTGTAGCAGTGGTACAACAGGTCCAGACAACAGGAAAAGGCTGATGGAGGAGTCCCACTTGCCACAGAAGGAGCAGAAGGAACCTTGCATCACTTTGCCAAATGCCCTGGAGATGCCAGCTAAAAATAAACAGGAGAGCTTTAAAAGTGATCAGAATTACGATTTACTAAGGGCAACAGATTGCCTGGGAGAACTCAAACTGAACCCAGGGAAGTATCAGCCTGTTCTGGAAGAACAAGGGATGCTGTTTGTGTGCTGTGAGGACACAGGCATGGGCTGCAGGGAGAGCAGAAAACTCAGACCTGCAGAAGGTCCCAGCAGTGCAGAGAAGCAGCTCTGGAGACAAAAGGACAACCTGGAACACACTGAGGAGGATCTGCTGGGACAGGAACAGTGCAGACCCACGCTCAGCAGTGACTCAGTGTGGAGGACTGGGGAGAACACAAACACGAAAGGCAACGTGGGTGGGGGTGACTGAGACAAAAGGATTGGGGAGCCTTCAGAGGGGCACCAGAAGAGTTAAAATGTTGATTTCAGAAAGGCAAACAACCATAAGCCCTGAGCTTTGTTATGAACGTCTTGGAAGGCTGAACTGCACAAAAAAAGAGCAGAGACAGATCTGCAAGTTTGGTGAAGAACAGGGCCTTGAACAAACTCTCTGGCAGCCAGGGCAAGGCAGGAGGAAAAGAAAGGGACCAATAAGCTGAACCATGAGATCCTTGTAGAGTGCAGACACCTTGTGGAATCAACACCAAGTTGGATTACAACCACCAACAGCTAAAAGCAATCTCACCAGCACAAAAGGACAAAACTGAAACGGCAAGACACTGAGCTCTGGAGAAAAAGTGAGGGTGGAAAACTGTTCTTGGTCCATCAGGTGAGAGAGAGAGAGACATGGCATGTCCACCTCTCAGAGCTGGAAAGCTCAGATCAGCTGTCTTGGATACATGAAAAAGGTCACAAAGACCACTGTGAGACAACAGCAGCAGCTGGTGCAGCACAGTTATTTATTTGTGTCCAAAAGAAGACAAGATTTAACCCTCAGATACAGCAAGAGCAGAGTAAGGAGTACTCTGCTGTGGGAAGGGTTGCCAATGAGATGTGCCTGACAAGCCTATCTCAAGGCACTGATGCAGGTTTCTGGGGTTTGGGCTCCAGAGACAAGCAAGTAGGCTTAGAAGGTCACAGAGAAGGCAGATAAAGTGGAAAATAGGAAGAAGGTGGAGGAAAATAAAATCTGGGCCTATACAGACCCATTAGATTAGCTTTCATTACCATGAGCATGAGATGCAAGCAAGGAAGGGTGCAGGAACAAACACAACTCTTTCAGGCAACCCAGCTCGCTGGATAGCCAGGGAAAAGAACTTTGTAGATGAAGAAAAACAACAGTTATCACTTCTTGATGTTAAGACTTTTGACATCTGTTTGGTGACAGTCTCCTCGGGTAGTTAAGGGAGCTTCAATGTCCATATGATGGGAACACATCTAGAAAAGACGTGTTCCAAGAGTGGACATAAATGGCTCGCTGTCTGATGGAAGATGAATCAAGTGAGGGATCACAGAATGAAGTTTGGGTCAGTCCTAAGTAGCCTTTCTCCTCACAGGCAGATAACAGACCAGGTTGATTCACCACATGGATGATGCCAGCACAGAAGAAGCTGCCAGTGCATCACAGGACAGGCACTGGACTCAGACCAACCTCAAGGACTTGGGAGATGCAGTCAGGAAAAGAAATAAGAAGAAGTGAGTCAGGGCAGTCATCCCCATGGGCAGAGAAGGGACAAAGAAGGGTCTAGAAGGAATTGTGGGTCACAGCCTGCACAGGATCCATGTCCACTGATGGACACGGGGGAGGAGGGGCAGGAATCCCCATAGGTTTTAAATAACTCCACAGATGGAGACACCACATCCTCTCTGGGGAAGCTGTGCCAGTGTTTGATCACTCTCACAACAGAAAAGGCTTTCATTCAGTTCAGGTGGAACCTCNAAAAATAGGAAGAAGGTGGAGGAAAATAAAATCTGGGCCTATACAGACCCATTAGATTAGCTTTCATTACCATGAGGATGAGATGCAAGCAAGGAAGGGTGCAGGAACAAACACAACTCTTTCAGACAACCCAGCTCACTGGACAGCCAGGGAAAAGAGCTTTGTAGATGAAGAAAAACAACAGTTATCACTTCTTGATGTTAAGACTTTTGACATCTGTTTGGTGACAGTCTCCTAGGGTAGTTAAGGGAGCTTCAATGTCCATGTGATGGGAACACATCTAGAAAAGACGTGTTCCAAGAGTGGACATAAATGGCTCGCTGTCTGATGGAAGATGAATCAAGTGAGGGATCACAGAATGAAGTTTGGGTCAGTCCTAAGTAGCCTTTCTCCTCACAGGCAGATAACAGACCAGGTTGATTCACCCCATGGATGATGCCAGCACAGAAGAAGCTGCCAGTGCATCACAGGACAGGCACTGGACTCAGACCAACCTCAAGGACTTGGGAGATGCAGTCAGGAAAAGAAATAATAAGAAGTGAGTCAGGGCAGTCGTCCCCATGGGCAGAGGAGGGACACAGAAGGGTCTAGAAGGAATTGTGGGTCACAGCCTGCACAGGATCCATGTCCACTGATGGACACGGGGGAGGAGGGGCAGGAGTCCCCATGGGTTTTAAATAGCTCCACAGATGGAGACACCACATCCTCTCTGGGGAAGCTGTGCCAGTGTTTGATCACTCTCACAATAGAAAAGGCTTTCATTCAGTTCAGGTGGAACCTCCTGTGTGCCCATTGCCTCTGGTCCTGTCACTGGACACTGCTGAGAAGAGCCCAGCTTCTTCCTCTTCATTGCCTCCCACCAGGCATGGATAATTGTAACATGGATAAGGTGCCCCTGAGCCTTCTCTCCTCCAAGATGAACAGTCCCAGCTCCTCAGCCTTTCCCCATAAGAGAGGGGCTTCAGCCTAAAAACATAGGAGTCCAGTTTGCTTAAGTGGTCTGAGCTGGAGGGTTAGTCCTCCTTGCTCCAGGCTTTTCCCCTGGACTCAAGGGTTTGTGATTGCTGAAGTCTGATCTTAACAAAAGCAAAGAGGGCACCAAGTACCTCAGCTTTTCCCTGTCTGCTGTCACCAGGTCCCTGGCGTTGTTCAGGCCACGTTGAGCCTACTCTGCCCTTTGCTGTTTAGGTACCTGCAGAATCATTTCTGTCACCCTTCACACTCCTCACCAGATTCAACTCCAGGTCATCCTATCCCTGCAAAATCAGACAGCAGCTCTGTACTCCTCCTAGATCCCCTGCCTGTGCTTCCACCTCCTGTCTGCTTCCTTTATATGTCTAGTTCAGCTACAAACTGCTCATCCATGCAGGCCTTTGATTAATCTCAGTTCTATGCCTTTGACTTTGCACATTTGCTGCTTCTTCGTGTCCTCACCTAGGACTCTTGATGGAGAGTCACTGCGTTCACACAATGATGGAATACCCTGCATTGGAAGGGACCCACAAGGATCATCAAGTTCAACTCCTGGTCCTGCACAGGACAACCCCAACAATCACAGCACGTGTCCCAGAGTGCCACTACTCCAAGCCATGCTGTCTAAAACAAACCTCCAGCCTACCAGCTGAACTTTCCTGATGTCATGGGGATATTCAGCTCCCCACCACTCTACTTACACCAGGCAATGGGGGCATGTGCCTCTGTGTGTGCTGTGTGAGTGGAGCAGATGGGAAAAACACGGAGGAAGTCACGGTAGCTGAGTGTCCCCCCTCACCCTGCTCACCCATTTAAAGCCCTGCTGCACAACATGACATGTTTCAACACCTGCAGTGATAAACAGTAGCACAAACCAGGAGCAACCACTTGGTCATGTTTATCCTCAAGTGTTCCTCGGTCGCACTGCAACCCACAATAGCATTCGTTAACGAGTGTTAGAACATGGTTACAAATTGCAGCGAGCACAAACGCGCCGTCAGTGTTATTGCAGACTTCATTAACGATGATCCTTCGCATTTCAGCAACAGCCATTCAAGGATCTGAAAACATTTATATGCCTCTGTGAGCCAAGTGTCACGCTCCATGTGTGAGCCAGATGTTCACAACATCATTTTACAAATGAGGGAATGGAGTCCACAGGACTGACTCCAGACCCCTTTCCACCCACTGAGTAATCCACTGCCCACCAACTAGTCATAGGGGAATTGTCCAATTCAAGGCAAGGCAGGATACCATTGTGGGCTCTTTGTTTCCTTGCTTTGTCTCTTAATCCCTCGCTCCTCATCTTGTATTTAGACCCTGGGGCTGGGGGGTACCTCTGATGAGCACAGAGACACAGCTTAGCCCTGCTCAGCCATGCAGTGGCACCAGGATCTGGGCACAGAGAGCTCGTGAAGGAGATCTCCAGCAGCTGCTTGCGTCAGACCAGGCCCCTCACGGACACAGCAAACCCAGTTAATTCTCAGTAGCAGCAAAGCCAACTGAATCCCACATCCCTGCCACTCCAGCCCTCTCCCCTGCAGAGCACACAGTGCCTGCACTTGGCAGGGCCCTGTCCACCTTCAAAACTTGGCACTGCCAAGAGCCAAAAGGAGAGTGGAGAAGTCATTCCCACTTAGCAAACTGAGCTTTTTGAAGGGGCTTCACTCCTGCCTCTCCCCCCAGGCCCCGCTGGCTGAGTGGCACAGGAGACCCCCTTGCATTACAGAAACACCTATGTTTATTAAGCCAAAAGTACTGCAGCATCTCTCCTACATCCCTCCTGCCAAACCGCTCCACCAGCTGAGTCTCTGCATCCTGTCATTTTTTCAAGATTTAGGGAAAAATAAAAAAATCAGATGCTGCTCCCTCTAGTGACAACCTGAGCACTTTTAAGCAGCCTGGCCGTGACTTGCAACATCCCTCCAAGAGCTGAGTTTAGGCACAACAGGCAACACTCTTACAGAGGACCCACCCTCCGTCACCTCAGTCTTCCTCTCGTGCCTCGGGCACACCAGAACTTACCTGAGCTGCTCTCTCAGAGGCTGCTCTGCACACACAGGTCTCACCAAGCTCAAGAGGCTGCTAATAGGATCTGCAGAGCTTCACCAGTCACCACTGAAAATCTAGTCTGAGCTGAGAGTGACCTCAAGGTAAAAGCACCGGGCAGCTGCGGTCACCTGAGTGGGGTCATCGCGTGTGCACTCTGCAACTGGTGCTTGTTGAGCAAATAAAAGCACATTGGAGAATTGAAAACAGCTACGCAACAGAAAACTGAGCTCAAAGCAGCATTCCAGCTCCTGCACTCATTCCAGGGACGGCAGAAGGTTGTTACACTCGGGTCTAGTCAGCATAAGCTAGAAACAAAAATGGGTAGTGGAGCTTCACGGGGAAAAAAAAGCAAATTAAAGAAAAGAAAACAACAAAAGGAAGGTTGAAGTTAACATAAGCATCACCTTTTATTCAGTCTAGACCATTAGGTGGCCCAGGTGAATACCCAGGGCTCCAGCTGAACCAAGAGACTGCAACCACCTCACATCTGTCACCTGGTGGGGTCAGAGGAGGGAGGTCAATTATTTCTTGATACTCTGCAGTGTGCTGATTTTGGCTGGGGTAAAGCTAATTTTCTTCACAGTAGCTGGTATGGGGCTTTGCTTTGGATTTGTGCTGGACCAAGTTCTGTGCTGGGCTGTTTTAGGTACTGCTGAGCAGTGCTGACACAGTGCCGAGGCATTTCTCATCCAGTGAGCACACTGAGGGTGCACAGGAGTTTGGGAGAGGACACAGCCGGGACAGGCGATCCCAACTGGCACGAGGGATACCCCAGACCACAGAGCATCACACTCAGCATATGAAGCAGGGTGAAGAAGAAGGAAGAGGGTGATGTTCACAGTTACAGCATTTGTTTTCCTAAGCCACCGTTAGGTGTGATGGAGCCCTGCTCTCCTGGGGATGGCTGAACACCT
>VZTH01017157.1:0-17233 GCA_013397815.1 Aleadryas rufinucha | reverse complement strand
GGTGGGTGGGAGAGAGACAGGCAGGCACCGGCACTGGGACAGGCATGGAGAGATCTGTAATGCTGGTGCTGCTCCTGGGAACGGCTGCAGAGCATGGTGGGGATGTGGGATGTGCTTATTTAATGCCATTTCATTCTCAGCACTACAGATATTTAAAATAAATTAATTAAAATAATCACAGTGCCATGACATCCCGCTGGAGACAGGGACAGGGACCTTCAGCAGAGCAAGATGTGGCTGGGTGTTCCTGACCCTCATCCTGGNTGGACCCAGTTCTGTGCTGGGCTGTTTTAGGTACTGCTGAGCAGTGCTGACACAGTGCCGAGGCATTTCTCATCCAGTGAGCACACTGAGGGTGCACAGGAGTTTGGGAGAGGACACAGCCGGGACAGGCGATCCCAACTGGCACGAGGGATACCCCAGACCACAGAGCATCACACTCAGCATATGAAGCAGGGTGAAGAAGAAGGAAGAGGGTGATGTTCACAGTTACAGCATTTGTTTTCCTAAGCCACCGTTAGGTGTGATGGAGCCCTGCTCTCCTGGGGATGGCTGAACACCTGCCAGCAACGGGAAGCAGTGAAAGAATTCCTTGTTTTGCTTTGCTCACATGCATGGCTTTTGCTTTGACTGCTACAGCCTTTATCTCAGCCCTCAAGCATCACACTTTCACCCTTCACTTCTCCCCCCATCCCACTGTGGGGTGTCACTCAGCAGCTGTCAGTGCTGAGGACCCAGATCCCTGCTTTACCTGTCTCTGCCACGACAAACAAATAACCTGCCAAGGTACCAAACTCCCCTGGCCCAGGAGCTCGGCCGTGTGTGGAAGAGCAACGCCTGGCAGCCCCTTCCAGAGCTGTGTGGAGCACACACACACCTCACCGAGCTGCCTGCACATGCTGCCAGCCCCTCTCATCAGCCCGAGGTCACGTCCTGGCAAACACCAACCTGGAGCACTCAACTTTCCCTGCGTGAGAAACAGGAGCGCACTCACCCCCCCTCCCCTCACACTGCGGGGCAGTGCTGGGCCCAGAGTGAGATCAAGAGGATCCCCTAAGGCTGGGGAAGCCCCAGGCACTGCGGGATGCAGCTGCAGTGCCGAGCCAGCGAAGCTGTCAGGGCAGGATCCAGAGACAGGACATGGTGGGTGGGGGGGTGGGAGAGAGACANGAGAGAGACAGGCAGGCACCGGCACTGGGACAGGCATGGAGAGATCTGTAATGCTGGTGCTGCTCCTGGGAACGGCTGCAGAGCATGGTGGGGATGTGGGATGTGCTTACTTAATGCCATTTCATTCTCAGCACTACAGATATTTAAAATAAATTAATTAAAATAATCACAGTGCCACGACATCCCGGTGCCCGCTGCAGACAGGGACCTTCAGCAGAGCAAGATGTGGCTGGGTGTCCCTGACCCTCATCCTGGGAACAGGAGATCTGCTGGGCTGGGTGAGAGGAGGCCAGACTGGGGGAATGGGCTCTGTGTGACAGCCTGGCAGAGAGAGGAGGGGACAATGTGACAGGGCCAGCATGTGACATGCTGACTCCCAGCCGGACAGGGCTGATGGGGCGTGGACCAGCTCCCAGCCCCGACTGCCCACGGGATGATGTGAAGCTGTGTGGAGAGCTCCCAGTCACCAGCTCCCAGTGGGGCTGAGCCCCATCACATGCCCCTGCTCCCAGTAAAACACCAGGGATCAGCAGATTCCCAGCAGGACACACGCAGTGCCAAGGCTCTCAGGGACACCCCAGCTCTCAGCAGGACACGGGCAACACAACAACTCCTAGCAGGGCAGAGCCAGTGTGTGACTGACAGCAGAACACGTGCAAAAGACACTGACCCCAGCAAGGCAGAGCAGAGGGTGCGAGGTGTCCCATCAGGACACAGGTAATGCTCCAGCTCCCAGCAGGACAAGACCTGCCAGTGACACTCCCAATCCCAGCAGGACACTGGGATGCAGTGGTTCCCAGCAGGACACACGCAGTGCCAAGGCTCTCAGGGACACCCCAGCTCTCAGCAGGACACGGGCAACACAACAACTCCTAGCAGGGCAGAGCCAGTGTGTGGCTGCCAGCAGAACACGTGCAAAACACACTGACCCCAGCAAGGCAGAGCGGAGGGTGCGAGGGGTCCCATCAGGACACAGGTAATGCTCCAGCTCCCAGCAGGACAAGACCTGCCAGTGACACTCCCAATCCCAGCAGGACCCTGGGGATGCAATGACTCCCAGCAGGACACTGGGATGCAGTGACTCCCAGAAGGACCCTGGGGATGCAGTGGCTCCCAGTGCAGTACACATGACACTCCCAATCCCAGCAGGACACTGGGATGCAGTGGCTCCCAGTGCAGTACCCATGACATTCCCAAATCCAGCAGGACACTGGGATGCAGTGGCTCCCAGCAGGACACTGGGATGCAGTGGCTCCCAGCAGGACCCTCGGGATGCAGTGGCTCCCAGTGCAGTACACACGACATTCCCAATCCCAGCAGGACACTGGGATGCAGTGGTTCCCAGCAGGACACTGGGATGCAGTGACTCCCAGAAGGACCCTGGGGATGCAGTGGCTCCCAGTGCAGTACACACGACATTCCCAAATCCAGCAGGACACTGGGATGCAGTGACTCCCAGCAGGAGATGAGCCGGGCAGTGGCTCCCCGTGTGGCACTCACCAGCTACCAGTGATGCCCTGGCTCTTGGCAAGACGCATGCCAGGCTCTGACTCCCACCGGGTTCTTCAGGGCACCAATTCCACAGGAGACACACGCCCTGCCGTGACTCCTGGAGCGGCCAGGTCAGCGTGTGAAGCACAGGACACGTGTCAATCACTCCTTCCCAGGATGACTGGCACTGTGTCACCGCAGCTCTCAGATGACACTCGGCTCCCGGTGGGACCGGGATGGAGCGCAGCGCACGGGTCCCTCTGTGCTCTGCTCCTGGCGAGGGGCAGGGCAGGCCAGGCTGTGCTGGGGGAGAGGGACAACATCGCAGGGCTCCCAGTGCCACCTAGTGGGGGACAGCAAGCGCTCGGGGGCCACTCTTCGCTCAGCCCCGGGTGCTGGTGGGGTGCAGACCCTCCCAGCCTGGCCAGCCTCTCCCTGCCTGCTGCAGCCCCCATCCCCGCAGATCCCCGCAGCAGCCCGGCACCTCCTGCCAGCTCCCCTCCCACGCTCGCTCATCCCTGGAGATTGTGTAAAGCACCACCGAGGCAGGGACAGAGGAATTTATTCCAGGTACAGCTCGTTAATCACATCAAGTCCGGTCCTGTCGAGTCACTGGGTGTTCACCCTGCACGGGGTGAGCACAGAGAGCTGGTCAGGGAGCCACAGCTCCGCCGTGAGCTGCAGCCTCCAGAAACCACTGAAGCCACTCGTGTGAGGAAGTCACGAGTGCTGCATCTGCTGGGGTACTCACCGATGCCCAGTGCATTCCTCACCTGCAGCTTTCCCTCCTCTGTGCACATTACCTGGCACAGGCAGTCATGCACAAACCAGAGCACATCACACTCACATCAGCCAAAGAAAACACCAGCACAGCAAACAGCTGGCACGGCTGCACGAGGTTTATTTTACAGGCTTTTCCCCCCAAAACAGACCAGAGGGTCTGGGAGGTGGAAATAGCAGATGTGGCCATAAAGGTGTGGGACAGAGCTGTGTGGAAGTTTACACAGGGGAAGGCTAAAAACCAAACAAATGCAATTTAACATGGGAAGAGGGGGGCAGGTTTGCAATCCTGCTGCACGTGAATCCAATCTTTTCTCCCATCTCTCCACCCAGCAGGCGGCCATCAATCTCTTAAGCCATATCTCCACTCATCTACAGCCGTTTAATCACTTAGATTTTCTTCCATTCCATCTGCATCCTCAGGCTCTTCCTTCCACACACATCCCCAGCCTGAAAACAATCCCTAGGATACGAAAGAGAAAACCATGACACCTTGTGGAATAGATGGAGCCTTCTCCAGATCCAAGCACCCTCATGAACACCGGTGTTCCCAGCAGGTCTCCCAGTGTAGGACAGCCCAGGAGGTGAAAGCAGACCAAGTAAGGCCCCCAAAACCTCTCAGTTTCCAGCAGATGCCCCAGGTTCACCTCTTGCTCAAGCACAGCCCCTCTTTTCTCAGAGGATCAGCCACCAGATTTTTGTTGGCCTTAATCATGATTAAGCTGAGCATCTCTCCAGGGAGTTTTCCCAGGGAACTCAAATCCCTGCAAAAATTAAATCGGATGCTGGATGCTCTATTATCCACCCTGAAATCAAGGCAAAGGCCCATCATGGTGGTGATCTCAGCTAGGCAGTGATACACAAGACAAGTCTAGAAATGGGGAGAGGAAATAAATGCAAAAAGTGACAGGCACTGAGTTTAGAGAAACAGGAAGGAAGGGGCTACCAAAAACTCCTGTCATTGAGGCTGTTGGTACAGTCCAGGGCCTGGGCAGACAAACAGGCTGGGCACATCTCTCCAAACATGAACCCAGTGCAAAGCTGAGACACCAGAGGAGCAGCTCAGGTACAGCCCAGAAAGGCAAATGGCAACCCCACAGATTTATGGGGTCACAGTCTCCTGAGCCCCTGCTCCCTGTGGCAGCCCATTCTCACCTACAGCAGAACCCCACAGGGTCCCAAGGAAACACCAGCTGGTTCCCAGGTCCCTGAGCTGCTGGCTGTCCTCCTCCCATGAACTCACCTTCTCCCTCCCACACATCCCAGCTGCCAGCCTACTGCCTACTTTAAAAACAGGAGAATTTGGGATTGGGGTTGTCCAATGAGCTGTGGTTATCCAACAGGCTTCCTCAGGACTAGTGTCCTCCAAGAGCTGCCCTCTCCTCCCAGAGCAGCACAGCCTGAAAGAAAGGAAAGAGATGGGGGCAGACATCCATCTCCCAGCTGAACTCCTCCAGCTGCTCAGGACCAGGTCGTTTCTGTAAGAGCACTTACACAAGAGAGTGAACAGCTCAGGAACTGCCAAGGAGACACTTGGCCAGGTCCCCTCCAGGTCACCGAGCACACGCAGGGCAGCAGAAGCAGCTCCAGGCTCTTGGCTCTGTCAAAATTTGGTGGCAAAACTGAAAAATGCAGTTTTCATTTTGCAGATTTTGCCAGTCTGTCAGGAGATGCTGGCAGTGATGAGCTGCAGAGAGATTTGGGCAGGCAGAGAGGGCAGATAGGCTCAGGCAGGCAGGGATGGTCAGGATGTGTGGGGAAGGACGAAGGAGGCTGGGAGGACGTGACCACAACAGGGCTTACACTGCCAGAAAGATGTGCTTGGGGTGGGATTATCAGGTCCTAGAAACACCCAGGGATAGTGAGACCCACCAGATTCTGAGCAGCCCAAATGGTCACAGCAGTCAAGCCCTGCTGGTGCACAGCCTGTTTTCAGGGCAGAGGCAATCAAGTGAAATGTGTGAGGCCAGAGTGGCTTTGCAGCACCTCCAGGCCAGGTAGCCCAGCTGGCCTCCAGTGCTGCAAGCTCAGCAAGGCCAGAGTCCCTCAGCAAAAGCCCAGAGGGATGGGTCACCATGCCTGAATGTGACAGCTGGCATCTGCATGGAATGCAGGGTCCCTCAGCATGACACATCATCATCTAAATCCCAAAAAAGGCATCAAAATCGTCCATCTGGCTCTAGAGAGGCTTTAAGGCTCTTGGGGAATGAAGCAGGTGAGCCCAATATAACTCAAAAGGAGAAGGAGCTTCCTCCCTGCCAGCCAGCAGATCCTTGTCCCTGCACCAAAATAAGTTTGGGATCTCAAACCACACCTGTCCATGGAAACTGAGGGCTCCTCAGCCCTACATGCCCAAGCAGTCCAGGGCAGTGCTCCTCAGGGAGGCAATAATAAAAGCTAAGAGGGGCTCAAACAACCTCCTCTGGCAGGTGCTGAGGCGTTGCTGAGCTCCCTCTGGATATGCCTGCACTACCCAACAACTTTGCTCCCTCTCTTGCTCAACTTGCAGTTGGCAATATTTTATTCTTGCCTGTTGAATACTGAAGACCTGCTGCCAAGGTAGGTCCTGGCTCACTGCTCTCTGAGTATGAAGTCAAAGAAATCATGAAGAAAACTGCAGCTCGGCTTGAAGTGTATTTTTTCCGAGCATCAATCACTCCCTATAATTAATTAGATTCCTAAAATACACAAGAAACTAAGAAAAACAACAGCCACAAGCTAAGATGACTGCACTCCATCAAAAAAGCTTTTATCTCTATGCAATGAATAAATAACTCTGACGTAACTACACACAGCAGTTTTTCATCAGATGTCTCAGTATCAAACTCTTCCCAGACCTGCTCTGACACAGCTCTCGGCAAATGTGTCGATGGAAAACCACTGGCCACATTCACAAGTGGGTCTAAAATCTAGCACAGGAATCCAGGAGGAACTGTTCCCAAGACCTATCAACACCACCTCCTCTTTCCTCCAGCAGTGCCACCCTGCAAGGCCCAGCACTCCCCCTGTGCCCCACAGATGTTTCAGTCGATAGCCTCACCGTGGAAAGCCACACGCTGCTTTTTCAAGGACAAGCGAAAGGTCAAAAGCTGGGTGGATATTCCCAAAATCCCTCAGGCGCCTTGAGGTTGAAAACAAAACCCTGAGTGCTCAAACGCCGCTTTCTCAGGTGAACGGCCGACAGGGTCGGTCTGTACCCGAAACAGCACCGGCCACTGATGGACACGATTCATCTCCAGATTCCTGCTCAGCCGAAGGCGGGATCCGGTGGCTTCGTGTGCCTCCGACTGCAGGGCCCTGCGAACAATTAAACAGGCTATTTCTGCACACACAATCGGCCCTTTTCAGGGAAGGCTCTTTCATATCAGCCCATCTTGCCATTGCTTAATCAGGCCGAGATTTAAGGGAGCCCGCTGCGAGATGACACAGATTGCTCCCTCCCTCGGGAGCTGGCGAACACCGCGGTCAGTGTGTGACCGGCAACCCCTGCAAGCAGAGTCCCTGCTGAGCACAGCCACTGAGTCCTCCTCTCCCCTGCCTCTGCTGGGCCTCCACGGGCCTGGACTGGGACCAAGGGGCTCCATTTGCTCAGCCATCCCACAGGTTTCCCACTCGCTTTACCCCTCAGGAATCCCAACTGGCCGCAGCACGGTGGCGGGAAAGCAGGGAGCAGCAGAGGGAACGTGGAGCTGCTCGCACATCCCTCCTGTCTCCCATGTCAGCCCCGTAGACGGAGCCTTGTCTGGGTGCGGATGGAACCATCTGCTCCGTGTCTGGCAGCTCCAGGCAGGCAAAGGGCAGGGCCGGCTGCCACGTCCAGCCTCCTGCAACCCAGGCACTGCCTGAGCAGCCAGGGCAGGGGAACGCTGCCCCGGAGGCACTGCCAGCAGGGAGGGGAAAGGAGGCTGGATGGAGCCCATGCACCGGGACAGGGCTGGAACACGGCGCCAGGATCGGTCCAAGCAGTTCCAGAGAGCTGAGACCTTTTGATCCAACTTCTTCTCTGTGAAAGACTCAGCAGACGCCCTACAAGAGGCACTGGTGAGGGATTGTGCCTCCAAAGGGCCTAAGTCTGCTAAAGCTCTGGATTTACCTCCTGTCAGGGTGCTGGAGCTAAGCAGTTTGCCTTCCCACATGGACCATCCCAGCCTGGGTGTTAAAGCTGCTGTTGATGTGCAGAAATGAGGCGTGTGGGCCCCAGACACACCTACCTCCAAACCTTCTTCCCCCCCCAGCAGGGAGAAGAAGGGTGTCCCAGACAACAGCACCATCACCACCCCACACCTCAAGACAGCCTACCTGGCAGCTTCCACCTGATCCCAGAGCCTAGGAAAACGCTTCACCCAGGTCAGAACTTGCTGTTTCTCCATGCCCAAAGTCTCCCCTGACTTATCAGACCAAGTCCTCAGGCTGTACAAATGGCTTTGCACAAACCCTACAACTGTGGCAGGCAATGTGAATGTTTTCACATGAATTTCTCCTGAGATACAGCTGATGCTGCACCTTGCACCAGGCACCTACGGATGAGAGGCTGGATTGGAGCCCTTCAGATCCCTTTTGACACCTGTTTTGCAGATTATTTCCCTGCTGAACATGAGTTTAGGAGAAGTGTCTTGCCTGCTAGGAGATAGAATCATAGAACCATTAAGGTTGGAAAAGACCTCAAAGATCATCGAGTCCAGCTGTTAACCCAGCACCACTGTGTTCACCTCTAAACCATATCTCCCAGTGCCTCATCCACGTGCCTTTTCAACACTTCCACGCCTGCTGTTCTTGAATTCCATCCAAAATCTCACAGGACTGCTTCCAGGGAGGTCCCTTGCAGCAGACACTGCCTTTCCAGGTCCCTCCAGCCCCTTGTCCCTGCAAGTCCCTGTCCCAGCTCGTTGCTTCTCTCAGCTGGCCACTCTCAATCCTCCACGATCCCTTGCAATTCCCAGCACTGGTGTTCGTGTAAGAGGATACAGCTGGCTTTGAACCGGGTTCCTCATCTTGTAGCAGCTTAAAGCCTAAGGAGCCTGCATGTATCTGGGTGAAAGTGGGGATGAGCAGGGCTGCAGCACTGCTCTGCTATGGCAGGGCCCTCTCAGGCCTCCAGACCCTCGATTGTTACAGCTTATCTGAGCACTGTCTTTCACCAAGACACTCATCCGCATCCCTGCACGGGATATCGCTGAAGATCAGGACAAGCAAAGGCCACTTTGTACAGCAGGGGAATGGGAAATCAGCTGGACATTGCAGCAAGCTCCTGACAACACTAGTTGCCCATCATTGGCTTTCCCTCCCCTGGAAAACAATCCCATGGGAAATTCTTTGGAACCACACAAAGAGCAGAAAATACAGTTTTAGAAGGAAAAGTGTCAGCAGCATTCCCTGAAGGCACTGCTTATGATAATTAAAACATATAGATTTATGGGGTCTGCACAGGCATGAGCACAGAGCAGGCAGCTGAGTGTCCTGTGTCCAGCCCTTTCCTGTGGCAAACCAAAAAGCCAGCGTTGGATCCCTGGTGTCAGCACTGCCAAAGCAGAGCTGGGCTAAAAGTGATGGAATGAACAGTACTGTGCATGAACTCCCATTGAATTGGCAGAAGGGATGCTTCAATTTCCCACACATCCTTATAACTCAAGCAGTCCTTTAATGATAAAAAGTGTTAGGGATGCATGGTTTTACCTCAACTGAAATGCATCCTGGTGGTTTGGGTTCGCAGAACAAGAGCAGGACATGTAGGAGGAGAGCCAGCCTGGGAGACTTGTTCCCAAGGGACTCCTGAGGGACCATGGGCTGGGATGGGAGCAAGGACAAATGCCCCCGACTGCATCCCCTGGGCTGGGTGCACCAAGTGCAAAGCAACGTGTCATTATTGCCAGGAATGGTTTTAATCCAAGAGTCCCATCCCACACCAAGTGGCACTTGTGTGACAGCTGAACATCCCACCTCAGGCAGATTACTTCTCCACAGCACTGTGGCTCCACCCCAAGCAGGTTAGAGGTGATACAGGTCACTTTAGAAGACCATCATGGCCCACCATTAGCAACAGTCAGAGCCTATTTAACCTTAATTAAGACACAGCGACACTAATCACTTAATTGGTCCTTAATTAGGACCTGAAAAATTTTTAAGCACGGAAAAATAAACCATTTGGCCGAGCTTGAGGCCTGGTCTTCATTCTCTCTACCTTGGTTTCCCCTCCATGTTTTCCCACGTCCATGGGGAAAACCCACGTCAGGCTCAGACCAGCAGGCACACAGGAGCTGGCAGAGCCGTCATTTCCTCCCAGCCAAGCTGGCACCACGTCAGAGCTGTCACCAGGTCTCTCCTGTCCCACTTTACTGTGGCTGGATGTCACTACACGGGAGTGAAGCCTTGGAGACTCTGGGACTAACGTGCGCCGTTTTCTAGGACAGCGTGTTCCAGCTGTGAGCTCCTCAGGGCATGTTGGATGTGATGGAGATCCAGCTCCTCCTCCTTGGGGGCAGCTCACAGCACCCCCAAAGTCAGCTTTAGGCTCCTGCTCTGTCTTGGCCACAGCAAACCACTCCTGTGGAGCCTGTTGGCAGAATTTGGTCCCTCCCAGGGATGCTTTTCCTCCATCAGACCCTGTTGGAAGGGAAGGACTCTGAAGTCCTCACCACAGAAGAGCCATTCCTTGAAAACCCTTCCATGCACCTTGATCCACCACAGCTCCCCAGCCTCCTGCAGCCCTGTGCTGTGAGGGCAGAGAGAAGACCCAGTCTGGGGTTTCCAGAGCCTTCCCACAGAAGGGAAGCCCAGAAGATTGTGCTGGGAGAGGCTGTTGCTCCTTCCCCGTGGCCGTCATCTCCCAGGGCTGTCTTGCTGCTGCTCGTAGCTGTGATCTCTTGAAAGCCAAACACCAAGACACAGCAATGCCAACAAATTAAACTGCATGGGAGCAAGAGCATCTGCACCCTCACAGTGTTGCAGATGCCTCAACACTGTTTTATTTGGGCTCAGATAAAACTCCCGGTCGCAGTTCAAGGGCTGACAGGACTAAGAACCCTTCTCTGCAGGTAGCCCTGTGTCAGTGGTTCTGTTCCACAGCTGTGTGTTGGTGTCAGAGAGGAATCCCATGGCAATGCAGCTGAGGGATTTTGAGATAACCCACAGCAAGACATGCCCAGCACCCAGTGGGACAGGAGAGCCAAGTTTTCCCCCTCATCCTGCAGCACGGAGAACCCCAGCAGGCCCAGGCTGCAACAAAAACGAGAAGTGTCTATCTCAGCAGCCCGGTTCCTGCCCCAGTTTGTTTTAATCTCCAGCAAAAAAAGCATTAAAAAATTAGGTGGATCCAATAAAACACAGGTCAGTCCATCCCTCACCCTATTCTGCAACAGCAGGAAAACAACAGCCGGCTGGAGCTGGCAGCTAAATGGGTATCTGAGTGCGTGTCGCAGCCTAAAATCCTTTCTCAGTGGAACGAGGCCTCAGCATCTGACAGGGCCACTGACAAATCGCTCTGTCACCTTGGAGCTCTGTCAGAGGCTGGCTGTGCCGGACACGAGTGTTCAGAGGAGGCTGCACAGGGCAGCAGAGGCCCCTCTGCACCGGGCTCAGCCAAATATGCCCAGCAGCATCCCAGGGCTGCACTGGCTCCAGCCCTTCCTCCAAAGGAGCCTTGGCTTCATGACCTTGAGGTGAGCCACGCCACGATTCCGACTGCCTGGCTGACCCTTCTGCAGAATCAGAAATCATTTTCATGAGCAAAATAATTGTTGGGTTCCCATGTGTTCCCCCACCACATCTCCACCACCCTTCCTGCACCCCTCTCTCTGCTGCTCCCTCACATGTGCTGTCCCTCATTCTCTCCCTTCCTGTCCTGCCATCTCCTCCCAAAGATGCTGCCTGAAGAGCAGCAGGAAGCAGAGCAGGGACATTCCCAGTGCTCAGAGCAGAGCACAGGGCCACCTCCAAGCACCTTGTCAGAGCTGTCACTGCAGACCCCCCTGGGGACAGCAGATTTTGCCCCTGATGGCAGGTTCCTGCCCTTCCCCTCTCTATCCCTTACTGTTCACGAGGAAAACTATGCAGTGCAGCAGCTGGGACACGGGGCACCCCCCCCAGACTCTGCCCCTGCATCCCACAACCGAGGTGCAAGCCCAGAGGACAGTCCAGCCGCATCCCAAATCCCTGCCTGCCAAATCCAACAAGCCCTGTGATTTCTGAGTGAGCGAGTCCTGCCAGGCACCGTGGGGAGCTCGGGCACGTCTCACTGCCAGGCTGGGAGCTGGCTGCCCTGGAAGGTGACAGTGGTCTCTGCAGCAGGCTGAGGGCAGCTGAGATGCTGTCAGCCTCCCGCCCACCCGCCAGGTCCCTGGATCCTTCGGAGAAGCCTGCCTGTGTTTTTCCAGACGCCGCCGCGTCCTGGCATTCTCGGGGCTGTGAAGCGAAGCTGCTCCAACAACTCGCCCCAGCTGCTGGTGCAGGGACACAGCTGGGGATGACAGCCAGGACCTGCAGGGCCAGCAGGATGTTTTCCATAACCATTAGCAACCGGAGCGGTCGGGATCAGCACCACCTCTGCCTCCTGTCCGGGCAAGTCAAGAGGAACAGATGATGCCTGTGAGCCCCTGCAGGCTCCCAGAACGGTGGATTGCAGCCTGTCCATCCCACACCCTGCCTCATCACACGCAGCAGAGCCAGCTGCCAGCCAGGAGGGACAACGCTGCACGACAGAGCCTTGGGACAACAGACTGTGAGCTGCCAATGGTGGATTCTGGTACCCAAAGCAACCATTCCATGGTCTCACTGGAGCCAAGCTTTAACTGGGAGGAACCTTCAGTGAGACCTGCAAACAGACATTTTTGGGTTCTTCTTGTAGCTAACTCAAAACAGAGAGATGGACAGCCTAAAGCTGGGAGGTGAATTTCAAGCACACAGAAAAGATACAAAATAAATGCTGGCACATTTTAACTCATCTCCTGGTGGGATGAGCTTTGCTTGTTCATTCTCTCAGGCTTCTTCCAGTCACCATCAAACTTCTGCAATAAAATCAAGATTCATGTGCAGTCACACAGCTCTGGGAACAGTGGCTTTAGGGAAAACTCTTGTGAGCAGCCCCCTTTGCCATCACAGCAACTCCTCAGGGGCCTGCCCAGGAGGGTGAGCCCCCTGCACAGCCCAGCGCCCTGACCCAGGCCAGGCCAGCCACGCTTACTGTGTTTTCTTCCACCAACATAAATCCCTTCTAATTCCCTCTAAACCTTTCCTTGTCTCCATCAAAGCACAGCTCCCTCCCTGCTTTTCCTGGCGGGGATTAGTGCAGCCCCACGGAGCAGGGACAGTGACAGGGCGAAGGCAGAGCAGGACTGGCTGGCCCTGCCTGTGCACAGGCGTCTCCCCACATCCCTGTGCCCCTGCCCTGATTCCACAGCTAATCCAAACCCATCACAACCTGGGAGTGGGGCTGCCACAGAGGCTGCTCTCTCCCAACGTTATCAGCTATTTTCCCAGCCTTTGCTTGTCTTCTCTCCCATCCCAATCGCCATTCCCCTCTGTCCTGTCACACCATGCCCTTATCCAAAGCTCCTCTCCAGCGTTTATCAGAAGGCATCCCACATTTCAGGAGTGCTTTGGCTGCAGGAGTGTACTGATCCTGAGCAGGAGACCACTGCTCTGAGGGGTCAATGATGCTCCTACAAGCTGGGTACACCCATGGTCGGGCTGTGCTGGGCTGTGCTGGACGTACTGAGCACATTCCAGGCTGGGCTGTGCCACACACATCCCTTGCCCATGGGAAAAGCTCAGCAGGATATCGCAGCCCATGGCAGCTCCCACTCAAGCACAGCAGTTGCACCACCTGTGTGGCCTTGCCTGTTTCCAACAGTGCAGCCAGGAGTCCTTGTGAGAACATCCTTGAGTTGTTTTCTTGGGAGGAAATTATATAATGAATGACCAAAAGGGAGAGCTTCCCTCGCTTGGCTTGGATGTGCTCTGAGACATGGGAGAAATCTGTCCAGGGTCTGTCTGATGCTGCACAAATGTGGGTGCCCAGCATCTGGAGGGATGTTTGATTTACCCACTAGATACTCTCTTTATTCTGCCTTATTCAAAGTGCTGCCTTATCGAGAGAGTTGTTGTTGGGCTTTTCCAGGTGAGAACCACCTCGCTGCCAGCTCTCTCTGGGGCAGAGCAGAGGGGCAGGAAGGACACTCAGCTTCCCAAGGGCTCAGGATGCACAGGGTCGTGACAGAGGGATTCTGATTAAGAGGGGCCAGAAGGGCAGCAGGGAGGGGAGCAGCTGTGGGGGCAAGAAACCAAGGCACAAAATCCCACAGCTGTGCTCAGGCAGCCTGGACTCACTCTGCATGCCAAGTGCTCCCTCCTGTGCTCTGCTGTCCCTTGCCACGGTTTGTCCTCTCGGGACACGGGCGCCGGTCCCAGCCAGGATGTCCCGGGCCGTGCCTGGACCACTCTGCCCTCATTGGCCAGCCCTGTGCCTAGCAACGGCCAATCCCAAGAGGCTGCTGGCTGGCTACTGGGCAGGAAGATGCTGGGATTCCTCCCTCCCACCCCCTCAGCCTCCAGCATTGATCATTTCTGGCTCCAAAGGAAGCCTCTGGCACAAGCACAGGGACACGCACACACACACACTCTTACTTCCCTGAGGCCCCTGCTCCAAGAGAGGAGCATCCCAGGGCCGCCCCCGCATCATCTCATGCTGCAGCTTCTACTGCAGCGTGATGCGTCCCCAAGGCAGGTCCCAGATGGGAACACAGATGTGGGGGAAGAGAGGAGAGGAATAGCTGCATCCACCTACAGCTCCTGCACAGAGCCTCCCGGTTGTTACACCTTGCCCAGAGGCTGCAGCTGGGACTTCACCCCTCGTGTTGTGAGTCAGGGGTAGCCACCAGTCCCACCAGCCAGGGCTTTCCCAGCTGCAGCACACGGGTTTTGAAATGAGCCCCACTTCCCCTGCACCAAAAATATGGGAAAACAACGTGGCTGCAAACCCTGGTCCACAAAGACAAAACAACTGAGGTTTCCCTTGTCACCCCTTCAGAGGGAAACTGCAGATGAAAGAAGCAGGGTCAGGTGGAAATCCACAGCAAGGAACGTGGGGAAAGGGATTCCCTCAGACTTTCCCCACTTTGTGAGGCCAGTGCTGGAACATGGGTCCTGGCTGCAACTGAAACCTGAAGCTCCCCAGATCTGAGGCTTGAAAATGACTTTAAACTCCTTGCTTCCTTGCAAGGGGTTAAAGTGTTGAGCATGTAGGGGCTACCTCATGCACAAGGTGAGGCAGGAGAGACTGGGATGAACTGGTGTTCTTCTAAACCCTGGATAACCTCCCTTTTCAGCTTTGGTAAGAGCTGAAATTCATGAAAACAGGAGGACCCTGTCAGGAGCTGACAAGCCACCCCTCAGCCATGGGGTTTGTGGCCCAGTCACCCGGACACCTCCCCTTCAGAGTGGCACACACCCTGCACCCCAGCTCTGAGGGAAGGGACAGGGCAGGGATGAGCTGGAGTGGGACATGCTGGGAGACCATCAGTGCTGCACCCCCCTGGAAAGGTTCCTGGAAAGCTCCTTTTTCACAAGGGCATTTCTCAAAAAGCATTCAGCCTATTCTGGATTTCATCTCACAGCAGTCAGATAAAAGCAGGGAGGAGCTCAGGAGGCACTTGGAGACGGGAGTGAGCATATCCCTCTTGGCCTGTCAGTCTGGTACACAGGCACAAAACAGCTCCAGCATGGCTGTGTGAAGGATGTGAGGTGGGGTTTGTTCCCCTGCTGGGCTGCAGAGCCTGTGGCAGGCCCCTGTGTAGGTGGGCAGCACGAAGGTGAGCAAAGCACCAAGTAGAGATGCTGCTGAGCAGGGCCTGCTGGGGCAGGGACACGAGTCAGCTCCAACCTCGACCCTCCAAACCATCACAGGCATGGTGAATTGGGGTGTGGGAACCTCCATTCTGGCACACTTGCAGAGCCCCGTGGTACAGCCCTGGGGAGCACACTGCCACAAAACCCTGGGACATCCTGCTGGGATCTGCTCTCCCTGCCAGACCCTCCTTCGGGTGACAGCACCAAGCCATGGAGCAAAGCCCAAGGTCAGAGCTACGAGGTCCCACACTCTGCATGGCTTGCCAGTCAGGTTCTCACAGGGATGTGTGACTCTGTAAGGACACTGCCATGTGGATGCAGCCCTCAACACACCCAGCTCTGGGGTGAAGGTCCCCTGGGATGATCCAGGATGTGGGAAAGCATCCTGGGAGGACTAACAGGGGGTCAGCAAGAATGAAGCAGAGCAGAGGACCTCGGGCCAGCTCTGCCTGTCAGGAAGCTGCCAGAGACGAGGGCGTTCTGCAGCGGTCAGACCTCACCTGAGGCTTTGACTCCCTTTCCTCCACATACCAGGTGGGACGGAGGATCAGCCATTGGGAGGACTGAGGATGCATCCTCAGACTGAGGATCTCATTGGGGCGTTTGCTGTGATGAGTTCAGCTCCAGCAGTTACAGCTAGAGCTCACCTCAGCCACCTGCCTAATCCCGCTGTAATTCAGCTGGACAACTCGTGGTAACTTCCCAGGACCTCGTGCCTGCGCGCGTTGCTGCTCTCGGATCTCAGCAGCCGCGACCGCTCCGCTGACAGGCGTCCCAGGCTCCCCGAAGCGTCTGTCGTCTTATTAGCAGAGCCTCCACTTGGGATTTATTTTCCATCCAGAATTTAAGCTGAATTTATGTATTAACTAAAGACTATTAACGCCAAAAATAAGTGGAATGCCACTTGCTCAGCAACACGGGCCTTACGAGAGACCACGTGGCGCAGCCAACCCACCCAATCGCAACCCCAGGGAGGCTTTTTATAGACACCCACGTCTGATGGAGTGCGAGCGATGCTTGGCTTGCCGCAAGCCCTGCTCTGCAAGCATCTGATTGCAGGGGGAGGGGAGGGAAATATCCCCGCATCCACGGGCAGGAGGCACGGTTCCCTTGCCTCTGCCGGCTGGGTAAAGCAGCCAGGTGGAACTAGAAATGGTTTGGGAACGGGTTGTGGCGAAGCTGCCTCATTTCCCTGCCATAAACACCCGCGCACGCTGCGGGCGGCTTCTGACACACAGAACGCGCTGCTGGGTGTCTCAGCGCAGCGTCTCAGCATCAAGGGTCCTCCACTTCCCTCGGGGCAAGGCTGCTCAAGGGAGAAAAAAGGTCACCCGACACCGTACAGCTCCAGCTGATGGTGGCTTCTGTTCCCCGGGTTGCCCCCGGGGTGTTTTTTCCTTTGAGTGCATCTCAGCCTGAAGCACAGAGCTGTCTCAGCTACCGGGAGAGTGACACTGATGTGACTCTGAAGGCTCCTCCAAGGACTCGGGTCTCCACTGAGAGGGATGCAAAGCCAGAGCAGCAGCCACAGCACTGCTCCTGCCAACAGCCCCAGGAAGCTCACGCTGCACCAGCCGAGGCACAGAAGGGTCAGTGGCATGGGGAGGGCAGTCCTCATGCACCGAGCACCACAGCCACCTGCTTGGCATGGCCTGTCCCCTCCCACTGCTCCCTCTCCAGCTCCTCTCCGAGCCGTCCTGCACCTTTTGCCGAGCCAGACTCAGCTGCTGAGTGAGGGATGGCCATGGCCAGTGCGGGCTGGCTGGTCTGGCAGCTCTCCAAAGCACAGCCGGTGTGCTGGGCTGGGAAGGGCTGCTTTGGCCACAACACAGCGTGGGGCTCGGACACCCCGTGGCCCAGGGCTTGGGCCGAAGGAGCACCTGGGGAAACAGCTCACAGGCTGGCAGTAGTGGTCAGCAGGGCACAGCCCCTCTGCACAAACCTCCTTGGTCCA
>VZTH01017155.1:57964-111443 GCA_013397815.1 Aleadryas rufinucha | reverse complement strand
TCCTGCAGAGCCCACGGCCCCAGAAGGCGCTGGTGCTGTCCTTCCATGGCTGGTCCGGCACGGGGAAGAACTTTGTGGCTCGGCTGGTGGCCAGCCACCTGTTCCGGGATGGGCTGAAGAGTGAGTGTGTCAGGGTGTTCATCTCCCTCCTCCACTTCCCACACCACAACTACGTGGACTCCTACAAGGTGAGAGCCACCAAGACGGGATGGTGCAGTGTGCTGGGCTGGGCTGGAGTTCATGTCCTTCCCAGCAGTCCACGTGGGGCTGTGCCTCGGGTTTGTGAGTGGCATTGTGGCTCACACAGCGCTGTCCTGGTCACTGCTGAGCAGGGCTTGCACAGCCTCCAGGCTTCCCCCTTCTCCCACTGTGCCCCTGAGCTCATAGGCTGGCGGTGCATGAGAAGTTTGGGACACACCAAAGAGCTGAGCCCCAGTGGCCAAAGGGATGTTCCATGTCAGTTACTGTCACGCTCAGGGATAAAAGCTGCAGGGAGGGGCTTGGGGGGCAGGAAGCCATTGCTCAGAGACTGGCTGGGTATCAGCCTGTTCGTGGCAGGGTGAGTGGCTGCCTTTGCACCACTTGATTTCTTTCTTTCCTCTTTTCTTCACTTATTAAAATACTTTATCTCGTCTCCCTCATTTTCCTCTCTTTGTTCTCCCTGTTCTGTGCCCTGTCCTGCCGGGTGGGAGGAGATAGAGCAGCCCTGGTGCTTGGCTGGGTTATCCCAGGGCATCCCAGGGCTCCTGACACTCCTCCGTGCTGCAGGCCCAGCTGCAGAGGCAGCTCAGCGAGACCCTGCAGCGCTGCAGGCAGGCCCTGTTCATCTTCGACGAGGCTGAGAAGCTGCATTCCAGTCTCCTGGATGCCATCCGGCCCTTCATGGCTCACCACGACAACAAGGGCCAGGGGGATCACCAGAGATCCATCTTCCTCTTCCTCAGGTGATTTCTGGGCCCCTGAAGGGATGGGGAGGAACCAAGTGGTGTTTATCCCCTGAGGTGTGTGATACCAGGGGCTCAGGCTGCAGGGGAGGGCACAGATTCCTCATTCCCTCATGGTGGTTGCCTCCATGTTCAGTTTTACCTATGGATGCTGGGCATCCTCCCTGGGAACAAGGCGTTGGCAGGAGGAGCTGAGGTGGGACACCTGGGCCAGTGTCTAGACTTTGAGGCAAGGAAGCAGAGTCAGTTAACGTGGTGTCACCCTGCCCAGCTGAGCAGGAGATGCCACACTCCAGGGAGCAAAGCTGGGGCTGAGGGCAGTGGTGGGAAGTTCCTGTGCACTGTTAGAAGCTGGGCAGTTTCCACTGCTTGGCTGTGGCTGCAGCCTGAGGTGCTGTGAGACTGATCCTGGCATCAGCACAGCTGGGTTTAGTTGGTTCCTCTCCCAGGAGTTGGGCACATGTGCACCCCAGCACTGTCTCTGGGTGGGATGCAGCTGGAGGGAGAAATGGGACATCTCAAAACCAAGGTGTGAGGCAGGCACCTGTCTAAAGCAGCCCCTAAAGAGTGAGAGACCAGCATCTTGGACCCCTTTCAGTGTAGGGATTGCAGCCTTCAGCTTGGCTCTGGCAGGAGCTGTTCCCACTGGTTGGAGGTGAGCAGAGCATTCCTCCTCCACTTCCCACCATCCAGGCGAGTGTTGTACCCTGCAGGCTCGGTGGCTCCCCCGGAGAGGTTTCCCTGCCTGTGGAGCACCTGTGTGTGTGCCCAGGGCCTGTGGGACTGACCACAGTCCGGTCCCACCCGCGTGGGCCTCCGGCAGGGGCCGTGGTGAGAGGGGCAGGTCCTGCCCTGTTGCTCAGCACGGGGTGGATGTGCTGCCAGCTGCACTGGACTGACCTCGTGTCCTGCCTGGCAAGCCACGAAGGTCAGGAATGGACAGCGTGTCACCCCAGCTCGTGCCACCAAGCAGAGGGGAGCAGGGTGCCTTGAACTGCAGCGGTGTGTGATCCCAGGGGTTTCATCACTGCTGGTGGCAGTGTGACACTGACCTGTTTCAGGAGGGGTGGCTCTGCTCCAGGGCTCCTGGGGACACTGGCACAGCCCTGCAGCTCTGCCCAGGTGGGGGAGATGGGGCTGGGGTAGGACTGGCTGCCTGTCCCTGGTCAGAAGGGGCTGCTTGTCCCGTGGTTTGGGTTGGGAGCAGGATCAGCACAAGCTGCTTTCCCCCTAACAAGGGACAGGGTGGGGTGGTGGAAATCAGTGGTGGCTTAATTTTCCCTGCCTTCCATTTGGGGTCCAGAGCCTCTGACATGAGGATGGGGTGCAAGGTCTGTGTCTCCCACTGCCTCTCTGCCTCGCACCCACAGGAGCTCTGCATCCAGCTGGTTCCCAGTTCACTGGGGCACTCAGGGCTGGGGGCAAACCCCTCACCAGCACTTGGTGGGGCCACCTTTTTCAGACCTGCTTTCCAGGGTGAAGGGCTGTCCTTGGACCCTCAGCAGCTGCCAGGACCTTGCAATCCTCACCACAGAGCTACCCCCATGGGTGTCCAGAGGAGTCCTTAGGTGGGAACTGTGCTGCTGCTTTGTCCCATGGGCAGAGGATGCTTTGCCAAGTCCTGGGCTGCCACTTGAATCCCTGCCCTGGATCTTTACTTCCAGTGGGACTCCTGCCGTGTGCTCTGCCCTTTAACTTGGACTTTGTGGTGGCTTATTCAGTGTTTGGTGTGGAGCCAAGTGTCACCTGAGAGGTCAATGGCTTCCCAAGCCAGGACAGGCGACCGAGGGAGATGGAGGACTCTGCTGCCCCTGGGTCTGAGCTGGCAGATGGCAGACAGCTGTATNGCAGGAGCTGTTCCCACTGGTTGGAGGTGAGCAGAGCATTCCTCCTCCACTTCCCACCATCCAGGCGAGTGTTGTACCCTGCAGGCTCGGTGGCTCCCCCGGAGAGGTTTCCCTGCCTGTGGAGCACCTGTGTGTGTGCCCAGGGCCTGTGGGACTGACCACAGTCCGGTCCCACCCGCGTGGGCCTCCGGCAGGGGCCGTGGTGAGAGGGGCAGGTCCTGCCCTGTTGCTCAGCACGGGGTGGATGTGCTGCCAGCTGCACTGGACTGACCTCGTGTCCTGCCTGGCAAGCCACGAAGGTCAGGAATGGACAGCGTGTCACCCCAGCTCGTGCCACCAAGCAGAGGGGAGCAGGGTGCCTTGAACTGCAGCGGTGTGTGATCCCAGGGGTTTCATCACTGCTGGTGGCAGTGTGACACTGACCTGTTTCAGGAGGGGTGGCTCTGCTCCAGGGCTCCTGGGGACACTGGCACAGCCCTGCAGCTCTGCCCAGGTGGGGGAGATGGGGCTGGGGTAGGACTGGCTGCCTGTCCCTGGTCAGAAGGGGCTGCTTGTCCCGTGGTTTGGGTTGGGAGCAGGATCAGCACAAGCTGCTTTCCCCCTAACAAGGGACAGGGTGGGGTGGTGGAAATCAGTGGTGGCTTAATTTTCCCTGCCTTCCATTTGGGGTCCAGAGCCTCTGACATGAGGATGGGGTGCAAGGTCTGTGTCTCCCACTGCCTCTCTGCCTCGCACCCACAGGAGCTCTGCATCCAGCTGGTTCCCAGTTCACTGGGGCACTCAGGGCTGGGGGCAAACCCCTCACCAGCACTTGGTGGGGCCACCTTTTTCAGACCTGCTTTCCAGGGTGAAGGGCTGTCCTTGGACCCTCAGCAGCTGCCAGGACCTTGCAATCCTCACCACAGAGCTACCCCCATGGGTGTCCAGAGGAGTCCTTAGGTGGGAACTGTGCTGCTGCTTTGTCCCATGGGCAGAGGATGCTTTGCCAAGTCCTGGGCTGCCACTTGAATCCCTGCCCTGGATCTTTACTTCCAGTGGGACTCCTGCCGTGTGCTCTGCCCTTTAACTTGGACTTTGTGGTGGCTTATTCAGTGTTTGGTGTGGAGCCAAGTGTCACCTGAGAGGTCAATGGCTTCCCAAGCCAGGACAGGCGACCGAGGGAGATGGAGGACTCTGCTGCCCCTGGGTCTGAGCTGGCAGATGGCAGACAGCTGTATCCATGCCTATGGAAAGGGGCTCTTTGGGAAGAAGGCTGGCTCTCCACGTGCTGATCCTGAACAGCAAATCCTCTGTTGCCAACAGAACTGCCAGGGCCTGTCTGTGGGGAAGCTGCTGGCAGCTCTCAGCAGTTCAGCTCTGGGGGAAATCCTGAGTGACTTCCCTCTGTGTCAGCAGCAATCTTGGTGGCAACACCATCAATGAGGTCGCCCTGGACTTCTGGCGAGCCGGCCGAGCACGGGAGGAGATCTCCATGGAGCTCCTGGAGCAGCGGCTGCGGCTGGAGCTGCAGGAGGCTGCAGGTAAGGGCTGGGCTCGCTCGTGGGGGGGCTGTGGGCAGCTGCCTGCAAAGCTGCCCCTCCTTCTGGCAGGGTCCTGTGTGCCACACAGGGCTGTGCCTGGGGCAACGAGGCCTCACCCCACCCCAGCCCAGGCTTGTTGACAAGGAGAGCCCCATCCTCGGTGCCTGTGAGCCAAGGCATGTGGGGAGGGAGCCAAGAGTCCTTCTGGCCCCCCTCAGCCCTGAAAATGGCCGGGGGCAAGAGGCAGCCCAAGGCCACAGGGCAGTACCGAGGCTTCTCTGGGGCTCCAGGCGTCTCTTGGCGTGATTCCTAGAGATGCTCTGTGCTCAGGCTCAGTGCTGAGCAGCTCTGCACAAGTGGGTCCCAGCACACACGGCTGGATGAGCCCCTCACAGCCAAGCCCGGCCTTGCAGAGGGACGGTGCTCTCAGGTGAAGCTTCTGAGTTTGCCTTGTCTTGTGTTTTCTCCAGAGAACAGTTACGCCCACAGCCACCTCCTCCGAGAGAACCTCATCGATGTTGTGGTGCCATTCCTGCCTCTGGAGTACCACCACGTGAAGCTCTGCGCGCGCGACGCCTTCCTGGCCCGCGGGCTCCCCTACACCGAGGCAACGCTCGACGAGGTGGCCCAGATGATGGTGTTTGTCCCCAAAGAGGAGAAGCTTTTCTCTGCACAGGGCTGCAAATCCGTGCCCCAGCGCATCAATTACTTCCTTCCTTGAACACCAGGTGGGACCATACGTGTGAAGGTGGTTCTGCACTCTGGGAGCTGCTCTCTCTGCACAGGGTCAGGCATGCAGATGACTCAGCCAGGCACTTGCACAGGGACTTAACAGAGACTAAACCCCCCGTTACTCCCAGAGCTGTTGCAGGGCAGGAGGTGCATCCCTTACTCCTGGGATGTGGGGACAGCCTGTGCTCGGCTGCGTTTGGAGTCTGTCTGGTGTTTTACATCCCTTTTAGCTGGCAGTAGCCCGATAAGGTTCTGCTGACAGATGCTGTCCCATGTGAGTGGGGACTGGGAATGTCCAAGTCCTTGGTTTGTTGCTGTGTGGTGAAGGGAGGCCTTGGACGGGCTGGTCCTGTTGACACTGTGGCCGAAGCCACGTCCCCATCCCCAGTTTTCTCTGTCACTTTACAAGATCACCCAGAACTGTTTTGCTGGAGTTGAGTTTTTCCGCTCTTGCCCTCATGCCTTTCTAAGGTGTCTGCTGCTCAGGGACACACGGGCCAGGATCATAGTCTGTGCAGGGAGAAAATGACTGAATAATCTCTGAAGATGCCAAATCCACAGCTCTCACTTCGGAATATCCATCTCTCACTGGAGTCTTCCGTTGTATGGAAGCAGCTGCCGGGGTGAGGGGAACTTCTGCTGCAATTATTTTCCTAAGCGGGCCGGTGAGGAGCCTGTTCCCTTCTCTGCAAAACCAAAAAGGGGAGAGAATTCTTCTGCCAAGGGCAAAGGACAGGTGAGGACGACGGTGGCTGAAGCATCAGGCTGCAGGTGAATGCGAGTTTTCATGGATGCAGTAAAAGCTTGGTTTTTTTCCTTCTTTTTTCATTTTTCTCCTCAGTACATTTCATGCTGTGATTTTTTGGCTGGTATCAGCACTATCATTATTATTATTCCAAGGAGCTGTTTGCTGTCTGGGTACTCGCCAGGTGATAAGTGTGTTACAGCAGCTCCAAAAAATTTCGACAGTGTTACAGGAATCACTTTGTGACCTCTGGGTCAAAACTCCCTTCCAACAGGGCTGTGCTGGCGAGGAGTGAACAGCACATGCCAAGGACAGGGCTTGGCTTCCCGGCCACCCCCACGAGGGACCTTTGATCTATTTTAAGCTTTGACCCATTTTGCGGTGCCAGCGATGAGCAGCAGCCTCTGGGAAAGATTGACCAGACATGTCCTGCAGGGCCAGACTTTGAGTCCCCGAGTCCCCGGGCACGCCGGCTCCGTTACCTAACGAGGCCTCACAGTCCAAGGCAGAGGTGAGCCAGCTGCTTTCCTGCTGCTCAGCCAACTCGGCTGCTGCGTGGAGTTGGACCTTCAGGCTCTGCCAGCACGTATGAGCAGGCATTTCTGAGACTTGGTTTATGGTTAATCTCAGGTGTCAGAAACCTGGGAAACATCGAGGGCGATGGACCCAGGGGTGGCAGCTGGGGAAGAGAGGCCACTGCCTCACAGGACACAACTCGGGTTGTGTTTGGTCACCTGGCAGAAAGCTCAGCAAGCTGTTAGCTGAAGGCTCAGCAAGCCAGGATAACCTGGGATTTTTTTCTAAATGCAAAAAAGTGTTGAGCTGTTTGGGTTAGGCTGACACAGGCTGGGGTGACACCGACGAGGGCGAGGCAGGACCTGCGCTCTGCCGGGTCACAAGAGTGTGTGTCACACTGGGGTGAGCTTTGATCACCCCCACGACAGCAAGAGCTGCTCTCTGACCATGCTGGAGCAACAGTTTGGTTCTAAACAGATACTGCATAAATAAAGATACTGCTTTTTTTTTGCAAGCTGGTGGGATTAAGTTATTTCTCTTTTTAAAATAGGTTTATAACAATTTTTTCTACCCAAATGAACGAGCTTCTGGTTAGGACTGAGCCACTTCAAATATTCATTAAGGAAAAAAAAAAAGCATCTACTCAAGTGGTTTTTGCCAATAAAATATTGCAACCTTTATTTAAAACAAAATGCAAATTGGCAAAACTTTGTGGAACGACAGGCAAAGAGGCCCTTTCAAGGGCCTTATTTACATCAAGTTTAACACTGTTTGCAGTTCACAGTCAGACGATAGTGAGAGAATTAAATTAGAAAAACAACCAAAATATATTACAATAACAATTAAAAACAAAAACAGTTGACAACACTGCTAAGAGTGATTGGTGATTAACGTGTTTCATTTCAATCCATTCCTGCCCTCAACAAGTTCACTACCAATACAAACAGTGCCGCGTGAGCCAGGTGGGCTCCACCTCCTGTGCACAACAGACATGGGGAAGAATGACCTCCTTTGGTACAGACATTGCTGAGCGTGGAGCTGTGAGAAACAAGTCAAGAGTCCCAGAACCTCTCGTTTCCTGCCACCAGAGAATGGGCTGAGGGCTTTGTTCCATGCTCCAGGGATGTGCAGCACAACCCCAGCACCCACCCGTGCTGGACAGTGCCCTGGGAGCTTTCCGCACATGCTGCAGTCACCGCCTTTCAGTCTCCCTGCCCACTCCTGATGATCAGCAGGGCCGAGCTGAGCGTGTTACACGAGAAGGCAGCAGCCTGATGGCTCCATAACCACCACCTTCTGGAGTCACTCGTGCCTGTCATCGCTGCGAGTGCCCCAGAGGAAAAGCCCTGCCTCAGGTGAGTGGTGGGACACGAGGGCTGGGATTGCTCTGCGGCTGCACAGTGTAACCCACCCCACACCTCTGCCCGGTGGGGAGGGGCTGCTCTGTCTCCACTGTGGGGTTTGGTTCCCTGTGCCCCACAACTCCTGCAAAAAGCACCCTGACAGATGTCAACACTTGTGTTTGGCCGTGTCTCACAGACACAGGGCCAGCGGCACCCAGGAGAAACGTCCTGAGGAGGACAAGCACAGCCCTTCCTCCCTCCGTCCATCCATGCTATGTTCTGCATCAGCAACACTGCTCCCTTCAATTCCCCTTTCCCAGTGGCTAAATTGGTGCAGTCCCAAGACCCAGACTCTTAGCTCAGCTCCACCCCTGTCCACGCTAATGAAGGACATGACTAAATCGAGTGCACCACCTGGGGGTTAAGAAGGGTGTACAGTGCAGGAAGAAGAGAGAACTGCACCTGGGAACGAATTCCCACAGTGGTAGGAAGAGAAAGTGCCCCACTGAGCTCACTCTGTGAGCACGTGCTTTGTGCCTGGTGTCACCAGGCCTGTGGGTGCCCTCCCCGTGGCAAAGATGACTGCTTTAAATTCTGGCCCATAGCAGTGCAAGTGAGAGAGCCCAGCTCCAGCCATGCCCCCACGGCTGCCTGACAGTGCTGAGGAGCAGGAACAACAGGATTTATGCCTTGTCCCCTGCCCCAAACCATGGAGCATAAAGTGCTCTTCACTGGGACAAATAACGGGGTGTCACCACCCACACGTTCCTTTGCACATCTGGTGCCAGGCTGAAAGCAGAGAATTGGCCACAGTGGAGACCTTTAAGGCTGAAGAGAAAGCCAGACCTAGCTAAAGGGAGAGGGAATGGTAAAAGTTTTAGGAGTAGCTGTGGAAGGAAGAACAAGTGGATGGTGATTTACAGCAGAACCAGCTTTCTCAGATAGCATCCTTCTGCTATCCTGCCAGAGGGCAGGGGGACATTGCAGTTTGGGAATAAAACAAACACTGTAGGGCAGCAGAAGTCCCAGCAATTCTGCAGCCTTCAATTTAGGGGGGAAAAAAGTCTGTCAAGTCAGCACTACCTCTGCCACAATCTGCCTCCCTGATGTTAGATGATAGGTAAGAGCAGAGAAAACACTTTCCATGCGAGTGACAACAGGTGAAGCCCCAAATTCCACTGGCCTTTGTTTTTCCACCTCAGGAGGGCTCCTGTATTGGACAGAGAGGTTGTAGAGTCTCTGTGCTTGGAGATGCCCAAAGCTGCCTGGACATGGTCCTCACAGGTGGCTCTAGGTGGCCCTGCTGGGGTAGAGCATTTGGACCAGATGGCCTCCAATGGTCCCTCCAACCTCAGCCATTCTGTGACTCTGCCCTGTCCCACTGCCCATCTCCACTGCAGGGGCCAGGAGAAACCAGGGGGCATCTGGGAAGTGGGGAAAGGAAGTGGGGATGGCCAGTGTTCATTGGGACACAGCTGCTTTCTTCAGAAAGGGCTGGAAGGGGGCAGTTCTAGTAGTTAGAAATCCCATACTGCTATTCTATCACTTTTGTTGGAGCTTTTCTGGAAGACTGGCATTCAGGGCAAAAAAAAAAAGGCTTCTTTCAAAATACTCATCAGAATTGGGCTAAGCTTTAAAATGTGGCTAAAATTCCTTTTCCCTGGGAACCTCTTCAGTTCCAGCCCATTTGTCCCAGGCTGAGCAGCAGTCCAACGATGGAACCATGTGATTGTCTGCCTGGGCAAGCAAGAACTGCCCTTCTGCCCCAAAGAAAAGAGAGCCCCCCACCTTCTAAATCCTTCTGATTGTTTGACAGGCCATGTGAAGCAATGCCACAAGCCACCTTCCCTTTGCAGGTCACCTTTCCAAAGGCAGCAGTTTGGATGCACACCTTCCATAAAGATGACTGGAAGAGATAAGGTAAACCACAGAAGCCCACAGTAAAGTCTACAAGATAAGGGCTTGGTGCTCTACCTGACATGGCTGCGGAGGAGCCTTGGGACAGCCCCGGGGGCTGCAGAGGATCAGGACTTGCCAGCACAAGGGGCTGCTTGGTTCTTTTTTCCCCCACCACTTCACTTCCTGGGCCATGGAAGCTCACTGGTCCATTGCACCCCACATGCTGCTCCTCTGCTGTGCCTCCACGCACCCTGACACAAGTTTGCTTAGCTCAGACCAGTAATGAAAGGAGGATTCTCAGACACCAGCCCATTTCTAAAGATTTTTCCAGGCCTGTCTTGCTATGCTCTGTGGAAAGAACAGGGACACTTGCTGAGACACCCAGCCTGCCTCCAAGCACCAACATGTGCTTCTAGACAGAAACAGAGGTGCCCATCTTCTGAAGTCACGCCTGTGCCACAGCTCCACTCCAACTTCTCAAACTAAAAGCAGCACAGTCACACTTGAAAAACAAGTTTAAAAAGCGTTTTAGCCAAAAATAAAAGATTTAAGGTGCAAAGCAAGTGAGATCCTCTATCACCAGCAGTGTGAAGTGAGCAGCAGCATGCAAGTAACGTGTATTTGGAGCCAGGTTTCTGGCCTGTTTCCCTTCCTCTCACAAACCAGCAACTGAGCTCTTCCTACTGGCCAGTACATTTACACCCTGGAGAGTTGTGCGTAGACACAGACCAGCTTTTTGAGGCCACAGCAGTCTGCAAACAGCACCATGACCAAGGATGACAACGTCAACCACTCGGCTGCTCTCATTCTGGGATCATTAAAAGGCATCAGAGCCCCAGTGGGAGCCCTTCAAGGTAGAGCCACAGCTTTTGTTGCCACGCCTCAAGCAGAGGAGTGCACAGGTTATGTGCACGTTCCCTACACCACAGTGTCGGATTCTGGTCTGGCCTTTAAAATACAGGAATAAATACATGGAGGTGTTTCTCTGTGTGCTGCCATACTTTATCACCTTGGGATGCCGGGAAGTTGGAAGCCTGTGAGACAGGTAAGCACCAGAACAAATCCCAGGAATCTGGCAGTGTGCAGGGTTAGGGACAGGGCCAGGGAATCCCGCAGCAGTAAGGACATGTGGTAGGCAGGCTGGGCTGTACTTTCTGGCTCTCCAGCTGGCCCTGCAGTGCTGTGACTGCTCCAGGAATGTGGAGAACAGCCAGGGGGGCGGAGGCTCTGCCTTACCTACCGTGGGTCCTTCCGGTGATCAAACTGAACTGGGGAGTCAACCTGGCAACAAGTTAAAAACAATCTAGAGCTTAAAAAAAGAAAGAACCCACCCACCTCAACAACACCACTGGCAAGTTGTGCAAGAGCCCCAAACTACTCAAAAATGACCATCAAGCAGCACCTGTGCTAGACCACTAGAAATAGGTATCAGCTGAGTGAAGGCTGTGTGGCGGGAAGGGGGTATTCCAGTGGTAAGTCTGCCCAGCTTCCAACACAATGATGATGAGAACGTGGTGGATGGGGTGGACAGGAGGGAAAAAGGACAGTTTCATATATTAACTAATCTTGCAGTTCTCATTACAGCAGCAACAGTGCTGTGGAAGTTAAGCCATCCAGACCAGTGCATCCATCTCCAGCAGCTCTGAATACTGTCAGTGCATTAGACCTTTCCCCCAGCTGCACACGGCCCCCCCTCCGGAGCCCCTCCGGCTCCAACTGCTCTGCTGCTGGTACCAGCAGAGCCCCAGTGCCTTTCCTTGGCCTTGTCAGGACAGCGAAGCACACTGAGTGCAGCCAGGGCAGGGTCTGTAGAGCCGAGCAGCTGCAGCCACCCCAGGGCTCCGGCTGTCACCATGTCCTGCCCAGAGGGAGAACCTGCCATCGGTTCTCCTGCCTCTCCAAGGGAGGAAAAGGAACTTCCTTCCCTTGCCATACCAGCAGATCAGCCTGACTAGGTAGGGACAGATCCTTGATGTTCTGCACCTTACAGCTTTAATCTACCCTCTCCATCCCCAATTTTTTGAGATGAACCTGTAAACGTGAGGAGAACTCAGTGATCTGAGGTACTTCACATACTCAAGTATCAGTCTTTCCTTTTGAAAGCATCAGTACAGAAAAACAGTCCCCCCCTCCCCGTGTGTGTTTCTCTTACCCAGATTGACAGTAGCTACCTTTGCACCACATCACTGATTTCTTGGACACATGACAATAAGTTATTAAGGACGGGGTTTGCCCCAGGGATGCCAGCAGCTGTCGAGGACACCTGCAGCTCCTGCAGGCTGAGTTCCAGTTTGCTCACGGCTTCCCGGAAGGCAAATTTGTTGCGCGTGTGCGGGATGCAGTCCACGTAGCCTGAGCAGTAATCGAGCAGCTGGTGCCCCGTGTCCACCAGCTGGCTGTTGGGCGTGGGCTCGGCGATGGCGCTCGAGAGCAGATCCGCGCACTCCAGCAGCGCCTCCTTGCTGATCTTGTCCGCGGAGATTTTCTCAGCTGCCTGCTTGGTCTTTCTCAGCGCTACCTTGGTGCCAGCCGTGCCGTTGGCCATTTTCACTGGGGAGGTGGAAGACGATGACAGAGGCACTTGAGGCGGAGGCATCGCGGGCCTCCCAGATTTTCCACCAACAGGTGCTGCTGCTGCCTTCTTACTCCCTTCACTTGATTCCAGTCCGTGCTGTGCTCCTGCTGCACCGCTCAGCTCTTCTGCTGCATCCAAGCAGGCAGCTGGCTGTTGGAGGAGCCGCATCACTGGTGGTGGAGGTGGAGCGCACTTTGGTTTTACCCGTCTGGGCCGGTCCCTGTCGCCGGAAGAAGTGACCTGATGCTCAGATAAGAGCTTAAATTTATTACCCTGAGAGTCTGTGCCAATGAGCTGCACGTCTGCTGGAGTGTGTTTTAGAGTGGGTGAGATTAGGACTGGCACTTTGTGGTTATGAGTGGTTGGAAGTATTGCTGCAGCCTTTACCGGAGATGACCACCCCGGCCTCTCGCCATCCTCAAGGGCCCCTTGTCGTGGGCCGCTGTTTTTTTCTCTGCCCTTAGGAGCTGCCACGAGCCCTGGACCCTCCTTTTCTTCCGCTGCGGAGGGAGTTCGGAAAGGGAGTGCTGTGGCACCCCTTGGCAAGAGTTTTGCTTTTGGTCTCTCTCTGGTCAAAGCAGGGCCTTCTTCAAACCTTTTGGGAATCAGGTCACTGGCCCTCCCCGTGCTCTCATCGGGCTGAGAAGAGGTGGACACAGTCCGTTCCAGCTGAATTTTTGACCTCTGGGAATTTCTGGGAAGGGTCATTGCCATCCTATCCTGCTCTGGAAGCCCTGAGGACATGGAAGATGTAGAGTTTGACCTTGGAAAAGGCTTTGAAGCTTCTTCATTGCCAGTGGGTTTTCCTGCTCGTAAACCCAATGTCTTTTTAATCAAGCGTGGCGTAAAGAAGCCAGTGATGCCCGACCACCCTCCACCAGTGCTCACACCCCCAGCACTGCTGGGCCCAGTGCCATCCTCGCTGTAGAAGGTTCTCTGCACAAAGCCCCCTCCGTAGCACTTGGGGGTTGCCAGGCTCGTGTCCTGCTGCGCGGGAGCAAAGGAGAACCCGTCCACGTGCTGCAAGGAGGCAACAGAGGAAAAGTTACCCGTCAGCTCGTATTTCTTGTGGGGCTGGTTCTCCATCTCCCGGAAGGAACTGCTGCGCTTGGGAGGCGTGGGAGCATTCCTCTTCTTCATAAAGGAGCTGAAGAAGCCCCCTTTCCTGTCCCTGGTGAACGTAGTCTCTTTGGCATCCTCCAGGAGGCTGCTGGGGGACTTGTCCCTCTGCTTGCGGGGCAGAGCGGGGGACCCGCCTGTTGGCTGTGTGCTTCTGATGAAACCTGGGCAGAAGAAGCAGGTGTCAATCTGCACAATCTATTTCCATTCCCACCTCCCTGTCCTGCACTGGGCTTTACGGGCCTGGTGTATTTACCTGCCTGGGTGCTGCAGAGACAGAGTGAGAGAAGAAGCGAGCACTTGTATTTTATTATTTCTTCTTTACTTTTTTCTGTTTCTGCATGTGACTTTTCTGTTTTCTGTATTGAGGAGGCCACTTTGGAGAGAGATCAGAAAAGAGTTGCTCTTTTCTTTCAGTTTATTACTCCCTTCCTGTAATTTTTTGCTCCTTTCCAAATACCCTAAGTATAGGAGAAAATCTCTTGCTGCATTGTTAACTTTAGTTTTGAAGCTGTCATTTAAAAAAGAGCAGCAAAACCAAATTTGAAAGAAAAAATATAATGGGATTTACTACAAGAACATTGAAAAAGCTACAATATTTTCTATCTGCTAGTAAATAATTGGGCCAACAGCACTCAGAACACAACATCACAAAGCTGCTGTCCTGTTCTTTGTTTCTCTGGGAATTTACACCCAGAACACATGGCCTCACTGCCACTGTCCCAGTGCCCATACCTGGTGCTGAGCTGGACGCCGAGTGCTCCACAGTGTCCTGTGTTCCTTCAATGTTCTCCTTGTTCTCTGCCTGCTTCTTCAGGGTTCTCGTCTTGGAGGGAAGCATGGGCAAACGAGGCAAGTAAGGAACTATGGATGAGGACGAGGCTGTTCTTCCAAGCTCCTCTGCTACCTCTGTAAGGAAAAACAGGGAACAGTCAGAACAGAGACCAGAAAAGGAAGAGGAAAAAGAAAACTGGGTCTTTACTGCAAACACAGACTGGCAGGAAGAGATCCGTGACTGAAGAATACATTATTTATGGATTTAGTCTTTGTTCAAGTCTAGAGGTATTCAGGGTCAGATGTTTTTCATAATGATTTCAAACTCATTTACATCTCTATAAATTCAGCCAAAAAAAAAGCAGTGGTAGGATGATCTGTACAGGGGGGTCTATTAAGGGCTGCTCAAGAGCTAAAGGCAGCACTGGATGCATTTGCCTGTTTTTAATTAACCTGCACCCCCAAAGTTGGTTCCTCTCTGGATCTGGATCCAAGCTGCTTTGCTTGATGCAAAGCACTGCGTCCCCTATTAGAAATGAAGACTGCATGTCAACCATAGGTCAACAAAAGGAAAAAGAAAACAAACACAGAAAAACCCCACAACCTCCTGGCCACACCCAGCTTGGCGTTTGTGTGGCCGCTGGATGTGCCTATTATAGATCCTCACTGGTAAAATTCCACCTGGTGTGTTTGTTCTGTAGTAGGGAAATTGATGGAGCAGTTGCGTATTTAATTTAAAAACTCAGCAGAATGCTCTGACATTTCTGCTTGTCTGGTACACAGTATCACATTCCTCCCAGTATTTACCTCCTGGTAGATTATATATTTCAGACTTGAGCTGCACAGATTTGCTCCTAGAAGTAGCTAAGCAGAAAATCCAGAGATTAAAGCACACTTTTTTAAAAGNCCCAGTGCCCATACCTGGTGCTGAGCTGGACGCCGAGTGCTCCACAGTGTCCTGTGTTCCTTCAATGTTCTCCTTGTTCTCTGCCTGCTTCTTCAGGGTTCTCGTCTTGGAGGGAAGCATGGGCAAACGAGGCAAGTAAGGAACTATGGATGAGGACGAGGCTGTTCTTCCAAGCTCCTCTGCTACCTCTGTAAGGAAAAACAGGGAACAGTCAGAACAGAGACCAGAAAAGGAAGAGGAAAAAGAAAACTGGGTCTTTACTGCAAACACAGACTGGCAGGAAGAGATCCGTGACTGAAGAATACATTATTTATGGATTTAGTCTTTGTTCAAGTCTAGAGGTATTCAGGGTCAGATGTTTTTCATAATGATTTCAAACTCATTTACATCTCTATAAATTCAGCCAAAAAAAAAGCAGTGGTAGGATGATCTGTACAGGGGGGTCTATTAAGGGCTGCTCAAGAGCTAAAGGCAGCACTGGATGCATTTGCCTGTTTTTAATTAACCTGCACCCCCAAAGTTGGTTCCTCTCTGGATCTGGATCCAAGCTGCTTTGCTTGATGCAAAGCACTGCGTCCCCTATTAGAAATGAAGACTGCATGTCAACCATAGGTCAACAAAAGGAAAAAGAAAACAAACACAGAAAAACCCCACAACCTCCTGGCCACACCCAGCTTGGCGTTTGTGTGGCCGCTGGATGTGCCTATTATAGATCCTCACTGGTAAAATTCCACCTGGTGTGTTTGTTCTGTAGTAGGGAAATTGATGGAGCAGTTGCGTATTTAATTTAAAAACTCAGCAGAATGCTCTGACATTTCTGCTTGTCTGGTACACAGTATCACATTCCTCCCAGTATTTACCTCCTGGTAGATTATATATTTCAGACTTGAGCTGCACAGATTTGCTCCTAGAAGTAGCTAAGCAGAAAATCCAGAGATTAAAGCACACTTTTTTAAAAGTGGAAGCTGGTAGAATAATATTTCATGACCTAATTGCTGCAGTCAGCAAGGGACTGTGATATGCATACATCTTTCTCTCTCTCCATCACTCCCTATTCTTCACTCTTCAGCCTGGAAAACAAGAGGTTTCCTCTGATAGAGGAGACAATATTCTTTAAATCAGCTCTTGGGCATCTTAGTGCTCAAATGAAATGACACTGTCCCCTGCACTGGAACGTGTCTGAAGTTTATTCAGTATTTGTGCAGCAAGTAAGAGAACGTATTTACCCCAATTATGACTAAAAGAATAAGGGATGGAGTTCCATCTCAACCCCACTGCCACCAGATGAGCCTTAAGGGCCCATCCATGAGACACAGCACTCCGAGGATACCCTCCAGTGCTGTTTCAGGAACAAAACAACAGCAGCTCTCACCCTCTGAGATGCTTGAGTCGTGGAACATCGTTTCAAAAGCCTGGTGGGTCTCAGCAAAGGAAGGTCGGTCTGGTGGGTTCCACTTCCAGCCTGCAACATCAGAAAGCAGAGTTAAGTCTCAATACCCGAAACGGGGAGATTAATTTTTCTTCTGTCCAAGGAGACAGAAAGTAGTCAGACTCTGACCTACTGTTAAAGAGGCTTTAGAATCATTCACAGGTACTGATTCCTGGCAGCAGTCAGTCGTCCTACTGTATCCCAGCAAACAAATTTTGACAAGAAGGAACCAATTCTAAAACTCCCAGCTCTCTGCCAACTCTACAGGTTTTTCTGATCTCCCTATCCCCCTTTCTGATTTTTTTGGGCAAAGGACAATTCCTTATTTGCTACCCTGGCTGCTTGGACTGAACACATCTAGCCCAGTCACAGATAACTGAGCATGTAAAGCTCCAAGCAATATCCTGCTCACATGCTCTTAATACTGAAATTCAGGCAGACCCTTCTAAAAGAAGGATGTGTGCACCCTGTGGGGGGGAAAGAGGAGAGTGCCTTGATCCTAGATGGAGTTTGAAAAGTTACAGAAGAGTATCATGATGGAAAGTGTAATTTCTGTAGTTAGAAATCTGCACTACAGGAATGTATTCTGGAAGCACTGTCTGCTGGTATCACCACAGGGTCTGAAAAGCAACTGGCATTCTGCTTGTTTTGCATTAGGACCACACGAATTCCCAGCTTTTGGGCGTTTGTCAGCTTCCTGAAGGTTTTTTAAGCAGTAATATCCCTCATCATTCCCCACCTTCTTAGTTTCATAACCCAAGCCCAACCTGACCTTGACATGCTGGGGATCAGGTATTGCTGGAGACTGATGGGCTGTTAATTACAGATTCCTCCCACCTTCCCAGGCTTTGTCCCCAAAACTGGAAGAAGATACTCACATGCCCTCATCAGTTCATACACCTTGGGAGGGCACCCCTCTGGCTGCTCCATCCGATAGCCCTTTTCCAGCAGATCATACACCTGAGAGAGGTCAATGCCTGGGTATGGTGACATCCCATAGGTAGCAATTTCCCATAACAGCACCCCAAAGGCTGCAAAAGGAGGAAAACAAGATGCCTGGTCATAAGTATGCCCTTGTGTTGTTCATTACTCTGTGGCCTTCACTGCAGCTCGAGGCAGCATTATTTCCTTGCAGATATTTCAGGCCAGTCTAGGTGGAGACATCACATGCTAAAAATGCTCTTGACTCATGAAGTTGTGACCTGGTGTGTGACCGTCTTCACAAAGGTTTCTGCCCAGGCCAGAAAGCAAGTTATTGTCTAGGCTGGCAGAAAAAACCAAAATGAACAAGAAAAGGACACTGAAGGTGAGTTTTCTTACCCCACACATCTGATTTGATTGAAAAGGTGTTGTAGGCCAGGCTCTCGGGAGCTGTCCATTTGATTGGGAACTTGGCCCCAGCATGGGCTGTGTAGGTATCACCAGTCATGAGTCGACTTAAGCCAAAGTCAGCCACCTTCACCACGTGGTTCTCTCCAACTAAGCAGTTCCGTGCTGCCAGGTCCCTGCACGAAGGAAAAAAGGACACCACTGCAGCAGCAGCAGGGCTTTCGAATGCAATTTTGGGACCCCACTCTCCTGGATTGGGAAGCGCTCTCTGTACACAGCAGGTAAAGGCAAGGTGAGCTTTGCCCTCAACAGCATCAGAAACTGAGTGGACTTATTCTTAGGAGCAATGAGGTAAATCAGGATTAGGATTAATTCTTTAAATTATAATAGGTTTTCAGTAATGATGGCTGTTATGGTGCCAAGTTTATGTTTCCTGAGGATAGGATGGGATCAGCAGCTCATCACACACTGGTAATAGGTTTATGGCACGGCTTTATCTGGATTTAAACAGGACTTTGGGTGGACACTGTCTGCACACAGGGGGTACAGGTCAACACCAGCTGTTGCCAGGCAGTTGGGCACAAGATTGCTATGAAAGTCCCGGGGAGAAGGTATTGCAAGGCAGTACTGAAGCCAACACAGCCAACAGGCAAGCCAGTGTGAATCCTAACTCTGGAAGAAACCTCCCTAAAAGCTGGAATTCCTGGCCCACCACGCTGGTGGCCTGTTTATCATTGCAATGTGAAACTACCAGCTCCACATGACTTCACCCACCTGTGAATGAAGTTCTTCTTCTCCAGGTACTCCATGGCAGAGGAGATCTGGGTGGCCATGTAGAGCAGCACGACAGCACTGACCTCCTCGCGGTTGCACTCCCGCAGGTAGTCAAGCAGGTTCCCGTAGGGCATGTACTCCGTCACGATGTAGAAGGGGGGCTCCAGGGTGCACACACCTGCCAGGGAAAAAGGCAGTGTGTGAATAAAGCTTCCCTTTCTCATCTCCATTCCTGATTTAACAGCCATATATTGCATTTTGTACTGGTGAGTGTTTCTCTGGGAAAGTGAAGACTTTCATGTACAAGACCCAAGTCAGTGCAGCCCAGCTTAAAACTCAGGACTTCTGTCTATTTTTCCATCCATCCACTTTATGGATAGAGAGAAACACATCTATGAAAGCACCACTATTCCTATATAATACACATGAAGCAGTAGTTCTGTTCTTTGAAAGGTTACAGAATGAAAAAGGAGAATTTTGAACACACAATTTGCTTTTCTTCCCCTCCCTGCCTTCATAAAGCTGAAGAGTGGCTAATTGGAAGCAGGTACCTGTCAGCTGGCAAGATTTCCAGACTGAAATGTCACTCCAGAGCAATGTGAAGCACTCCCATGTGCTGGGTAAGGAATCAGCACGGTGGGACCTGCTCCTGGAGCAGCATTCTCACACATTCCTGGGATGACTGCTTGCTACAGTCACTGTGCAAAGCATGTAAAGGCGGAGGAGGAGGGCAACAGGATACTCTTGTCACAGCTCTGGGATCCCCCCTGCAGCTCTGCTGACGGCCTTACACACATGCAGGAGTAAAGCACAACTGCACTGTGCATCAGAAAGAGCAAAAATGCAGCTCTCTGATGGCAAATCTCTAAGTCTCTGCTCCTGGAACCGGACAGGGCTGGCACACACTTCATCTATGCCCTTTGTTTTAAATGGATACAGAACAGTTGCCATTAGTAAAAGCCTTCACATTCTTCACATTTCTCCTTTCATCCTAGGCTTGGCTTGACAGCTCTGCTCCTGAAAGCACCAGAAATCCAGAGGTAATTAAACACTAGTAAAGGTTTAGGATTAAGAATCCTTGTGCATGTAGATTTAACAGCTATCCAAACTATTTAATAATGATCATCATATCATGCATCTGCCAGTGAGACAACAGGGCAGAGCCAAGATGTAAAGCCTGTGGATTTCTTCCAGTCCTGAGCTGTTTGATCTCATGTACTTATTTGGTGATACACAGAGTCCCTCACAGCAGCAGCAATCCGGTGTTTTCTGCTTAATTATGGACTAATTTGTTCTCTTCAATGCAGCTTTTTCTGTAAATGTCTGTGATTTGAGAAGTATGCAGAATGGTATTTGTTGTGCTTCCAACAGAATGTTTTCCTTTCACTTTGAATTTTCGTACAATTTTGTTCTGTTCTCTCAGAAAAATAAGTCATGGAAAATGATTTTCTGAATCTGATTTAACACCGCAGAGAAGGAATCTGAACCTGGTAACTGAACCCTGGAGCATGTCTAAGGCCAAGGACACAAACCAGCAGGAGGATGATATTGCAAACTTTTATGTAACAGTCGTGCCTCAACAGCAAAGTTGTCTACTAAAGTAAGTGACTGTATTTGATGTTTTATTTAAAATTAGTGTCTCTTAGCTCCAATATTACGTAAAGCTGTCAAAAACACCACCCCATAACCTGACCTGATTCATAAAGTTATATAAATACAGAAAAGCTGCCACTGCATTTAAAGAAGGCAAGTTTCTGCTAAAATGAAGACTAAGAACAGAAAGAGCAAAGCATTTCACTGACCTAACAACTGCACTAGATTTGGGTGCTTGATCTCCTTCATCACAGCAGCTTCTTTCAAGAACTCTTCCACCTCCATGGTATCTTCCTAGATAGACAGAGAGGCAAAAGAAGAGAACATTTATCTTCATGGCCAAGGTCTGGTTAACAGCACACACTCAGGTTGAATATAAATGATGGCATCTTTGTCTCCATTCTGCTGTTTTGGCTTTTACCAAAGCAAAGTTTAGCAGCCCTGAACAGCTGCCTGGCTGCCTTGCAGGGGCCAGTCTGCAGTGCCCTGGCAGTGCCAGGCTTGGTCATTTGGTAGCTGTTGTGGCTGGTGAGAGGAAGACTCTCAGGATCACTGACTTAGTTCCCCTGTATAGCTATAAAAATTTAGTTACTCAGGAGACACTTAGAATTGCAGTTGTTAATGTTGAAACAAACACGAGGTTTTGAAAAGAAAGAGAAATGGAGAAGCTGAATTTTTCCAGGAGTGGAGGACAGCTTATAGAAGGTATTTTCTACACCTTTGATTTCTTAAAGCTTCCACAGCTTCTCTGGAGGAAGGGAAGTTGGGTTTGTAACCATTTCTACTGGTCTGACTCGGACATGCAGCTCCTGCTGGGCCAAAATCCAGTTTGTTTCTAAGCCATGTGCATTGGTGTAGGTTTGACAAGGTCACTTTGATCTGCAAGGCTACTCGCAAGCATGGGTTTTATGCAGATCAGCACATTCCATTTTCTGATGTTCATATCATTAGGTGTAGCTGAGAACATTACAATTTCCCTCCTCGTGCCATAAATGGTGACCAAATGACCAGCGCCTGCAATCTGAAAACTCACCTTTAACGTTTTCACAGCGACTGTGAGATTGTATTTCTTCCAGACCCCCACGTAGACCTCTCCATACTGCCCTCCCCCGAGCTTGTGCTTCATGGTGATGTCGGTGCGCTCCATCTCCCACTTGTCATGGATGGGGGACACTCCATACACAGTGGGCTTATTGCACTTGGGTGCTGGGTAGTGCAGAGTTGTCACCAGGCCATCTGCCACTGTCGAGTGATGGTGCACGAGCTCTGCCAGAGTGCTGAAACGGCTTTCTGCTGTCACATAGACCTGTTCAGCAAGAAACAGGAATCTGCTTAAACGAAGGCAGCTGGAAGTTTTCAGTAACATTGGAAAACAGGTACAGTACAAACATTTTAATGGGTTTTTTAAAAATCAAAAAACCAGGATTTTAGAATATCTGTTCTCTTCTTGTTGGGCAAATAACTATTAATCTGTGGGGTTTTCACCTGCAGAAGGCAACTACAAATAAGCCATCACTTAAGAGTTGTGCTGTCTCCTGCCTCGTGCTTCATAGGACTAGAAACTGGAACTCTTAGTCAAGCACAAGGCCTATTTCTGCATCTCTCAACACAAACACCACTACTCGATCTTGGTTAAAAACACTGACTTACCAAAGCTCTGCTGCTTCTAAGGAGATCAGTGGAAGGCTGTCACCACCTCCAAGCACAGCTGCCTTGCTACCCAGCTACTTTCAGCCCAGACAAAAACCGTCTGCACTTCTTACAAAGTGCTGTTTGGGGATTTATCACCAAACCCCTGGCACATGTGTTCTTTTACATTCATACTGTCTATATTTATACCGTTTTATATCAACACCTGTTTGGTCACACAACCCCCTCCCTTAACAGTCTGCAACCTGAGATTCTGCACCACCTCTTAATGAGTATCTTCATCTCCTCTCCCCTCAGCACTGTCCAGAGGTCCTTACCTTGCCATCCGAGGTGGTGTTGATCCTGTAGTGGTAAACGCGTCCTTCGTACCTGAGCGAGATGGACAACTGCCCCGGGCTGCTCTCGCTCTCCCGCACCAGGAAGCTGCCGTTGATGAGGCTGCTCAGCAGGTACTCTGCTGCACTGCGGGACACCGGCCCGTGGTACCACGAGTGCTTCTCCAGGCTGTTCACTGGAGTGATGTAGTTGCTTGGTACCCAGCCCTGCCCATTCTTCGAACGTACCTCACTCCACTCACCATTCTGGTTGTAACCCAGGACTCGCAACTTCTCACCTGTGAGCAGACAGAAAAAACCAAAATAAGTACAGTGAAAGCTATTGGGTCTCACTGAGGGAGAAACTCAGCATCAGCTGAGCCCGAGTTTGTAGCTTAACATTAAAATCATCTTATAATTAAACTGCTACATATAAAGTATCTATGAAGCAAAGGCTCAGACAGAATACCTAGGTTACTGCTCACTCATTTAGTGCAGTGAGAGCGATGAACTCAAAAAGCTTCTTGTACTCCTGCTTATTAGACTAGGAAGACTTTATTTCCTGGAGGGATGAGGTTTGTTTCCTTGAAGCCTTAAATGGCATATGATTTAGCAGTTCTGACATATGTACTGACCAGAATCAGAAAGTGTCTGTGCAATGCTTCTTGGTTCTGCCCCCGGCTGAAATTGCCGAGTTCTGTTAGCATCTATGATGTACCCATCTTCCTCTGCCCTTCCTACAGCAGGTATCTCTCAGGACCAGTGCTGTGGGGAGCCTGGCACAAGAGTGGGCTGGACTGTGCCTGTCCCAACAGAACTGCCCGGCAGGTGTCCCTCCAGCACCGCGAGGGACAGACTGTCTGCTTCCCACCATCACCCTAGGAATCACCTTCTCTAAGGGCACTGTTCCCGTTCCTGTCCAGGGAAGGATTCCACCTCCTGATTTCTGCTGCTGAGTTTTCAAGCTCGCAGCTGCTCTGCGCTCCCAGCCTTACCTTTGGTGATGCTCAGTGTGTTGTCACCACTTGCTACAAAATCGTAAAGTGCAACAAAGAGATTGGGATCGCTCTCAGTGGCTCCAAGCAGGTTCTCCTTGGAGCTCCATCTGATGGCTTCGTTCAGTGCCTGGGGCTCGACTTCGCAACCGTAGGGGCGGTGCAGGGCCTCTGAGGAAAGGACAAGAGAGGCAATTACTTTGTGTACAACTGTAAATTATAGAAGCAGGGGATATCCTGAGTCAGAAGGGACCCACAAGGATCATCAAGTCCAACTCCTCGAGAAGGTGATAACTGCCTATAAGCCAAGTACCAAGCTATGTATATAAAATTTCTATTTACTATTTATTATTTTATATATACTTTTATTTACCTACACCTCTATTTGAAATTATTTAAGCTTTCATAGATAAAAAATAGGTGCACAATTAAAAGCACTTTTTTCAATTACATGAAGTAGTGAAGGAAACCTTTCAGTCACAAAATGTTATGTTTTGTCCTTATTGTTTCTGTGGTGGACATAGACAGCCTGGATCTGAAACCAATACTACAAATACAGGTAAGACTGAATTATGACACAAATGAGATGTGTAAGCTAGGATAGTAACTTGTTTAGTATTAAAAAGGAATCATTAGGAATGACAGTGATTTGTAATACATTTCAACACTGTGTGAACAGAAGTGAAAAACTGACAGGGACAGAAGGTAGTACAGGTGATGCTGGGTATTTAGCAGCAGCATTTCTGTTTTGCTGTTTCAAGGGACAACTGATGCAAACTTGTCACTACAAGGGAGTGGGGGGACAAATAAGACATGTTTTATAAACAAAAGAAAAAAGTCCCCACAGTTCTTGTGATTATTAAAACCAATCTAAATCCATAGGGTTTTAAGAAGAACTGTAGTAAGAAGCAAAACTGTCTGAACACTTCATGCTAATGCTATGTCAAGACCATCACAGGCTTTCTAACTCACTGAGAAGTTTTCCAGGAACAGGTAGTAGAGTAAATTTCAATATTAAGACAAGAAAAAGAGTGATGGTGTGGTTTCATACATGGGGGCTGCTCAAGGGAGCAAAAACATAAAGGTGTAAAGTTATATACTTTTTCTCTGATGGTATGGATCTAAGTCCCTGTCCCAATATCTATTTCTGAATTCTGTTATTGAACTTCCTTAGGGAAATGTACACTGTAAAGAGATTTCATTAAATCCACTAAACATAAAAAGTTCTCTCTAAAAAAATCTGAGGCTTTCTTTGCTTTACAGTCATTGGTCTGGCCCATTTCTCAGGGGCTGAGAAGTCAGCCTTGGGATGTTTTTAAGCAGACACTGCCAGAGAACGTGCGCGTGGCTACACCTCCTCTCTTCCCCAGAGACCCCTGAGACATACACTCATGAGCAAGAGATGGTAAGTAAGGCACTTGAAAAAGGAACAAAGAGCTCAAATGCAACACAGGACAGGAAAACTGGGAAGTCAGCGAGACACAAAACAGGAAGAAGCCTGTGCCAAGTAACAGGCACAGTAATACACCAAATCTGTGTCACAGGACAGAGCTCAAGTCTGGAAAATGAGGACTAAGGGGGGTTTCCAGCCTGTAACATAATTTTTTAACTGTACTGTAGGTATATGAGAAAGTAAGTGGTTGAGGTTTGCTCTGTTTCCATTTTAAACATGTAGCTAAGTGGCTTTTGACTGCATTTCTGGTAATTATTCAGAGTTCTACTGCTTGCATAACCTGTTCATCTTGCAATTACTTAATAACCTAAAGTAGCCTTCTGTCAAGGTTCTCCTAGCAAAGAAAGACTAGAGACTACAGACTAAGCCACCAAAATATCAGTTCTTTGATTGCACTGCCTGCAGATGCAGTATTTACATACACTTCTTATTCCTAACTCTCAACTGCAATTACAAGATGTTAATGCATCAGACTGGATGCTATCATGGAAAATAAGAAATCCCAATGCTCAGCCACCTACATTACAGCATGGCTGCCAACATCCCACTGTATTTTCTTAGGGCTGGATATGTGCATACATATGTCCAGTTGTTAAGCCCCAGGAAAGAACACCAGTTCCTAAATCCAGCTCTCTTTATTTTTACTTTTTATGGAGTAAAAATTCATATTTCATTAAATAATACATTCTTTATGCTCCTACAGTGACTCGTGTCATGAGTGTTTCAATGCCTTAAGTAAAGAGAAATGTGCTGTACAAGAACCCTGACTTACACATCTCTGCTAGAGAGCAAACACAAAGGTAGGCAGTTTCCAAAAAATAACCAACCTTTCAGCTCCAAAATACCTTAATGGTGTTCATTACCTTCTCACTTTCAACTATGTATCTGCCAACCAATGAAAGGCTTTAAACAAAATTATAACATTTATTCGAAATCAAAGCATCCCTTCAGTTCCTTTCTCCAGCCAGAAAAGCTCACACACTGAGCACCCAAGCCCTGCTCCACAGACAGCACAAGGTTAACTATTTACCCATGCACCCATGGATAACCTGAAGCAGCCCAGTGCCAGCCCAGCTCCAGAGCTGCTGCAGCAAGCCCTGTGCCCAGCTGAGCCCACTGCAGGCAAGGCAAAGCCAGCAGAAATGCCACCTGATCAGCACCAGGAGTTCTGCCCACACGGAAACACGTGTGGGGCGCTGCTGGACTGGCAGTGGGGAGTCAAAGCAGATGTGGGACTCCTACCACTTTCTTGGGAATGCCTGGGAGGCTGGCACATGTTCTTAACACCCACTTGATGTACAAAAAAGCCAGCAGAAGTTAATGTTTGATGAGAAGCTTCAATCACTCAGCTACAGTGCTTACCTAAAAATCACATTACCTAAAAATCAAATGCTTTTAAGAGTTCATGTCTCACTAACTTCCTTCACTTTCATGTTTGAGTGACGTGAATGCTTAAATAACTTTAAAGGTTACCCAACACCCTAAGGGGGTTTTTACCAGGATATAAAAGTATTTCTTGCAGGTTATACTTCCATAACAGCCCACGCTTCTCCACACGGTGTGGGATCTACACCATCCATCACATTAAGTGAAACATGATCATTGCAGAGATAACCAAAGCATGTCACCAATGATGCCCCTCCAGCTGAATAGTTTGTGAGCTCTGTCCACACCAAAAGTCAGGAAATGAGCTGGGAAATTCTGTTTTATATCAGCTCCTTTTCAAGGCTAACCATAAATCTTATATTATCACTTTCATTTCCTGTGCAATGGAAAACTTATATCATCACTTAGTGAACAAGTAATACACAGTCACACAAGGAGGTTACGCTTCATCCATCTCCTTCCTTTTCTTTATTCCCACAATACAATTTGCTTCTCTCCGGATATGAATGCTTTCCTATCCAGCCAACACATAAGGGGTGTTTTGTCCCTCACCCTTGCTGCCAACACTCCAATCACCAATCTCTTTGGTGCCAGAGCAGGAGGTAGAATACGCTAAATTTTATATTTTAGAGTCACATTAAGTGCTGAAGTGGTCTCTATTTCTGAAATACTGTGCAACTGCTCGTAGAAAAGAAGCATTTCAATAACCCTAAAATCCCAGTAAAAGCTGGCAATCTCACACCTGCCTGTGGCTGGTCTCGTACTACAAGACAAAGACAGACTTGAAAGGACCCCATCCTCCTTGAAGCACTTGGAGAAACCCAGGAAAGGGATAGGACAGGATTACACCCCTGAGCATCCTACCTGTGAAGCGTGTGCCGGGCTCAGAGGTGGCCTCGCCGAGGCAGCAGAGCAGTTTGCTCTCCTTGCCATAGCTGCTGGACTGGAAGAGGACTGTCCCCACACTCATGCTGTGCTTCCAGCAAGCACAGAGGCTACTTGGCACCACAAGTCCTGGGCTGAGCACAAAGGCTCCACACACAGCAATCGCTGCTCACAAGGCAGGGGCCGAGGGGAAAGGAAGTGCTGCTGGGCGGGCAAAGGAGAGACTGGGAAAACCAAGCCCTGGGTTAACATGGTTACTAACTGGATGGGAGGGTGGAGCTTTCCAGGGACTGCTGAACACACAGAGGATGTGGGGACTGGGCTGCAAGTTGAAACAACTTTGAGACGAGCTGTAGAGACAGACTTTGTTCCACTAAGAGTTAGGTAACAAAGTGTTTGGGAAGAAAGCAAACAGTTTCCTTGGAGAAATTCCTTTGCACAAATTACAAAACAGATCACCCATTAAGGGGACTGCCCAGATTGATTCACTTTTCCACTCCACATACCACTGCTGGAGCACTACTTACGTGAATCAACAGGAAAGGATGTTAGTGAAAATACACATCTCAGAGAGGTACAAATACTGAGCACGTGAGCGCTCTTGGACATGTCAGGAATTCAGAAAGACACAGAAAGCAAGACCAGCACAGTGCACCCAGTCTGAGCTGCACATTTGCTGATTTAGTAACGCTCAGGACAGCTTTCCACAAGGGCCCCATCAAATTACCTCTCAAACCCCCCAGATTTGTTTGATGAATTCTTTAAAAGCCCTGGTTTTCTAGTAGAGCTGCCTTGTAGCAGGACAGGCTTCTCCTGCCAGGTGGCCATGGAAGGGTTAACAAACCAGCACTCACCATGGCAGTCTCACACCTGGGAGGGTGGTGGGCCTACCGAGGGGTATAAAAGGGAGCAGGGAGAGGGAAGTCAGTGGTTTAGACCTTTGTACAGGGAGAGAAGCTGCTATGGCCCAGTGAGGCAAGAAAGCAGCACTTCTATAATCTGTGAACTTCACCGTTCTGTGAGAGGGGCAGCTGCGCTGTGTGGTGGTAACTCAAACCAGACTAAAGGTAAGCAACCTGGCTTATTCCAAACGTTTGTGTTTTGCAAGGCTGTGGGTGTAGAAAAGGAGTATATAGAACTGTGGATATGCTGTGATGACGAGGAGTTGCCTTTCCCACGTGGCTTCTGACAAGAGTTACTTTCCCTGCAACCAACACCTAACATTTGTGGAAAATTAACTAGGCAAAGAATTAACTTAGGACACCTGAATACTGCTGTTAACAAAGTTCTGACTTTAAAAGGAAAGGGGGTGACCTCTTTTCTTCCTCTTCCAAAACCAAGCTCAGAGAATCCTGCAATATACTACCCAGTGGTCAGAGGTTAAGATACCTTTACTTGAGAGCTCCTGGGCTTTCTCTCTTTTCCTCTTTGTTTTACTTCTTGCAGTTTACTATTTTCTCAGCTTGCATTTGCTCCAAGTACTCTGAATTGCACTAGCATTTGTTCTAAGCTTAGCATATCTGTTAATACACAAAGATTAATGAGAATTTGTGGAGAAAGACAGCACAGCTTCAGAAACACATGGATGAGCTTTGTGATAATCACCCTTACCTAAAACAGTACCAGGAAAGGGCAAGCTATGTATGGATTTGTGGCTAGATTCGTCTCAGCTGTGATAGTTACTAACCTTAGCTAAAGTAAAACATTTACTTCTCAGTTAAAATACAACAGATGAGTAATTGGTATTTGGAACAAAGGAGGATTAGAAGAAAGTTTAGTTGGATTAATAAGGTATCTTGCACATACCCCTACTTACCCCATCAATTTTAGCCTCTGTCAGAAGGGTCTGTAGCCAAAGCCTAATGGCTGGCTGGTGTGTTAAGAGCTCCTGACAGGAATCGTGTAGTTGCCAGCACTGGCACTATTGGTGAGAAACACTTTTGCTGTTCCTCTCCTGCAACAGAGTAACCTTGTGCCTGCACCATTTCCAGACACCCTCCTGAAGGTGTTCTCCAGTGGAAGGGGCACAGAGTGCACAGCAGTTCATAAGGTCCCGTCAAATGCACCCAGGCAGAACAAAATCAAGCATCTTTCTGGCTTCTAGATGAGCGTTCTCTCTTAAAACTGCTTTTCCTAGATAGTTATTTTCCACTGCAGGCCATCACCTTGACATCTGTGTCTGCCACATCTGCATCCTGTTCCAGTGCCCTTCACAGTAAGTTCACAATATAAAACCTTAATTCTGGTACACTCAACTTCCTCAGTGGAAGAATCCACCTTTCACGCACAGCAGTTCTTCCCAGCTCTTTACCCTATTCCCTGTGGTGCCTTTCAAAGCTGTTTCCTGAGAGTGGTTACCCTTCCTGTACAACTGAAGTCATCCATTTAGAAGCATTTTTCAAGTTCTTCCAGCAGTGGGGAAAAGTTGAATAAAAGGAAATCTTGCTGACTATGCTATTTTGTAATGTATAGTTCAGGGAGCTTCTAAAAAACTTGCTATACTCTGAATTTCAATGTCTCTTAATCTAAGAAAAGAATGTGTTAATGAAAATACAGCCCTGAAATGGATTTGGTGTTGTTGGCCATAAGCCAAAGTGACTGGTTTGTCAATGGAAGGGAGAGAGACAAAGAAAGGTTTATAGGGTGAACACTGGTTATTGCATACAGTCTCAATCTGATATATTGGTGTTTTACAACAAAACCCACAGGGTGTAGACTTGTGTGTATTTTTTCACATAGGGACAACTCAAATACAAAGCCACCAAGATCCATGCATATGCCACATATCTCACTTTATTTTCACTCTTGAGTCTTTAAATATACTGTCTTCAAACTATGATGCTTTTTTACAGACAGACTCATTTTATTTGCTTGCTTTTAAGACTAACAAAGAACAGACATTGGTCATCAACTCACGGAAAGCAGACCATCAAGCACCTAATGAGTGCTGGTATAATTGGTATTTTCCACTGCACCTTCAAAACATACATTACACCACTGGACCTTCAGATCTTTAACTGGCTTGTTAGTGGGAGGATTTCTGCCTTAATGAATACAAGGAAACAAAACTGATAACACAGCAGCAAGTGGGTTTCCTATTTTGCTGACACGATTGGAACAGTATCAAGTACTACAGCAGCTTTGCTTCTGAAGCCAAGTCTCAGTGCTTCCTGCTGACCAAAAATACTCAAGACAAGCTACATACTGAAAAGCAACCAGTGCTGAACAGGCCAAGTTTCTGCTGTCTAATAATGTGGTAGTATTGAAGCAGACCTATGAACTTCCTTTACCCTGTAACAGACTGCAGCCTTTACCTAAATGGACCACCTAGTCTTTCTGCTGACATCCATGTGGCCATGAAAAACACCAGTTTAAAGAGGTCAGACAGCTCACATATGGCTTTGGTAAAGTGCAGGCACTAACTAAATGCCATTCCTAGGTGTTCCTCTCCTGCAAGCAACCAGCCTCTTCATAACGTGGTTTGCTAGAGCGAAGCACAGACCCATAGTTAGTCCTTGGGCCTCCCACAGAGTGGGGCAAGGTTTAAGTATTGTAAACAACCCACTGAGGAAAGCCAAGAAATACAGCTCGGAGCCAAGAACTTGGGATGGGCAAGGAGTAGGTTTCTATTTATGGTACCAGGCTGGGAGAGACAGAAAGGGAGGAGACTTCAGAGTCAGTGACAAAATTGCATCATGAACCGCTCACATCATATAAAAGGAAATATTTCAAGCCAAGCTGGCAGCACTGTCATGTCTCAATTATCAAAATATATCTGACATAGATAAAAGTGATCTTTGGTTTCAGAGTGAGAAATACATGGAGAAAGAGCTCTCCATATGCTTCATCTCCTGCAAACAGATTCACTTTGCAACACGATGAAGTGCTGATACGATACAGGGGTTAAAGTGGTGGGTCATTGCCTAGAAGAGGTGCTTCTTGGCTAGCTTGATATAAAAATCCAAGGGAAGACAAGGTTTGGGGTTTTGGTGTTACTGAATTCTAATTGGTAAAAGGAGTGAGACAAATTAATTTCAATTGATTTTGTTCCACCAATGTATGAAGAATTCAAGACATTGTTCGTCTACCTGAACATTACAAGGGGTTAGCTGTGCTAAGATTTTAGACAAACTGCCTGTCTTCTGTGTCCCTGGTACCAGTTATCCCCCCGCTTTGTTATTAATGCAATCAAACAGAGGTGTCTCTCAGCCTATTTCTTTGCTCAGATGTCAGTGACACATTTCTCCCATTATCAACATAATGCAGTGCTTCTCTGTTTCTTACTCAACTAATTTCTGGTGAAGCAGCTTTTTCTTGCAGAATCCAGTCTGAAATAAATGAAGTTTAAACTCCCAAGCCTTTGTTTGAAAATCTTCATTCCTTGAAAGTAAGACACATAAATCTCTTCATAGATCAAAGTGTAGACTGTGACTGAACCATCTACAGAAGCATTTGCTGTTTTAGGAGAGAATTTCCAAGTAGATGAAGTATCGATCATGTTCACTACAATACTGTTAACCTAACATCTGGCTCTCAGCACCTCTAAGACTTTCACAGAACTCTGTCAGGAAGGCAGTTCTGGTAAGTGCAGTCAGCAAAATGCTGCAGGGTTTTAGATGCATTTAAAATACACTTTAGGCTGAGGAGCCCACGTGAGCACAAGAGAGCTGGACCTAACAGCCGTTAAAAGGTACAACAGATGCATCTTGTCACAGGTACTGGGAAGGGTCAGAAGCACAGGACCAGTCACAGTTCAAGTCTGACTTCTTTAAATATGCCTCTGAGTGAGGAACCAAAACCCAACAGCACAACAGATAAGGAAAAAACCACTTTCCTGAAGAGAGATTTTAATGTAATTAAAATTAAATACAAAAAGGTTTTTAGAACAAAAAATTACAAATGTAACCCTCTTGCAAAATCCTGAATACTGTATCAAAGAGTCTGTTCCCTTAATTCCCAAGGATCTGCTCAGCTCCTATAGAGCCAGTCAACTTTGCAAATTCAATTGTGTAGGAACAAGCAGAGCCCAGCAGCTGTAAAGCTCTGTATCACATACCTCTTTCCATTTGAGTACTGAAGCTCCAATCTCTCTTCCTCTGAACGCTGCCTACAGTGGACAGCAACTACTCCCACAATGCCAGCTCTAGGGAAAGGAGGGCTATGAAGGGACACAGATTTTGAAGGTAACTGGGAAACTGTACATCAAAAGTCTGTTTGACATTCTTCCTCTGTCCTGGCAAGTTCCAGTAAACCTCTCCAGTGTGAAGGGTGAGGAGGATTAGGTCACCCAGTCCTGCTCCAGGAAAGGTGGGATGGCCAAACATATGACAGCTTACAGCAAGTCATTTAGCACTTTTTTTAATCAGTACTTTAGGAGAGAAGTTGCTTAATGGGGATTACACTTCACTTCAACAGAATTCCTGAGGAGTCGTTACTCATGGCCACATCAAAGTCAGATATTATCTACTTCTAAGCAAATCAAACGGGTTCTTATTTACTCGCAGTGTTAACACAAACATTTGAAGTAAGAGCTCTTCCGCAAAAAGACTACTTGAGAAATCATGGCTCAGCCGATCCCTGAAGAAGGCAGAAATACCCACACTGACGAAGTCTAGCTGGAGAGAGGTTTATTTTGCAGATGTAAAGCACTAACTGATCAGAGCTTTGAGCTAACATGATGCAAATGTCCAAGCTGCTTTCCCAGTGACATAATTACATCTTCTTAGATCCCTTACAGTATTAGGTACTCTCCTTAGACTCAGCACCTGGATCAATGACTACATTAAACTGTTTATCAGCTGCCTTTTTGAAATTTATTTTTAGCCTTTTTAGTTAGAGAGAAAACTTGGAAGGAGAGGGTAGAGATTAACTCACTGGCTTGTAATCTCAGGAGAGAAAGAAAACGTCAATCTAATAGCCCAAATTTGAGTTGATGTCACATCTTGAGGCCCAAATATTTTTGCAAGTGCCTTGGACAGGCAGCACTGCTTACCTTGTGGAGGATATTCGGAGGGCAGAGCTCCCCAGGTGAGCTGATATAGCTTCAGTTTCCAGTACATGAGTTTAATTTTTTTAATGGAATCCCAAAATGCTTGTTAGCACAGATGCGATTTCTCAGTTCCATCCACCCACACCGAATGTGCAGCAACTGCCAAGGCTACACAGTACTTCTGTTTTAAAAAAAATTCTCCAGCTAAAAATAAATCACAAAACTGTCAACCTCACTTGTCAGCAACCAACATGCTGTTCAAACCATCGTCCACAGCCATTCTCTTCTCTTGAACAAAGAAGGGGACTCCTTTATAGAGTATTTACTTCATTTGACTAAAATACCCTTGCGATCTTGCCTCCTCTGAAATACATTTATCTTAGAAAATAAACAAGCGTTTCCTTTCCTCCAAGGAAAGCCAAGCTTTAGCACGAATACTTGCCCAAAAATTGCATGCCGTGCTGTTAACTTGAGAACCAGGGAAAACTCCTAAGGTGGAAAGCCCCTGCCATCCAGCTGAGCCCTGGCTGAGGGAGGTTTTGCTGTCTTGCTCCTTCTCAGCCCTCTGGGCTGATTCCCTTTGGGGGGCAGCGGGAACGTGAAGTCAGAGGAACAAATCCATGGCACTAAACTTAGCTCCGGCTGCGGAGCCACTTCCTGTAGGCGAAAGGCAGACACTTGTCATTGGCTCCACCGGGCAGACAAGGGGCTCCATTCAGCAGCGCTGCCCACCAGCTGCCCAGGGACCAGGGTAACTCGAGCCCCAGCCTCTCCAGACGGAGGATTTTCAGGCTGTGTCACCACATTTGCTTTTCCAAATCTAACTGCAGTGTTCAGCCCTCGTGCGTCTGAATTCAGTATTAAGTCAAGAATGTACTCACTGAAATGATGTCTCTGGAAAATCCTTTCTGGGTTATGGCATAATTAATACAGCTTCGAAGGAAAAGAAGCTACTGTAAGACTGAGCAAGTTCAATATTCCTAAAAGTACTTAAAGCTACAAAAAGGTCACTGTTTGACTTGCTGATATAGAAATAAAATCAGTTTTACTACAAAGAAAGATAATGGCAAGCAAATAGACAAAATTGTGAATAAGTTAAGTGGAGCTGGATTGAAAATGTTTATATAATTTAGTAGGTTTGTAAGGGATATTATTCAGTAGATCAGATATTTTAAGAAAGAATAATAGAAGAAACAATATGTTTTTAATTACTTCAAGAGAGGTAAGACTAGCCAATGTATTAAATTTGATGGAATTTTATGCAGCTAAGATACAAACATGCATTTTATCTGTCTGCTGCTAAAGATGCTTTACATCTACAGCAAAGTCGTGAATTATCTTTTAGAAGTACAGTACTTTTTGACTGTTAACATAAAAACTACAGAATATTTAAAGGAAGTATGATAGGAAAAACAAGTCCTGCCCCTTGGATTTAGCAGAACACTTAAGAATGTCCAAAGCAAGTCAGCCAGCTGACAACTGGGACTCTTCAGGCACACAACCACTGTCCTGAGTCACTTACAGCCCAGCATCCTGTCTGGGGAAAGGGTCATCATATTATTCCAGAATACTTTCCAAGACTCCAACATGTTGTAGCTCGAGGTGTTTCTGAGCCAGAGCTCCTGTTGTTGCAGTTAAACTTCCTGACAGGCCTTATTTTGTCCAGTTGCTGTCTGAAGTACTGCAAACTAACCTCACACATAAACAAAATCCTGCTGCCACAGCACCAAGAGCTCACAGCACCTTGGAGAACAAGGCTCTGGCTGGTTCTGGACAGGACATCTCCTAGTTTCATGTGATAATCCTCAGTCTCTACAGGGCAAAACTCAAATGCTCAGTACCTGTAGGTGCTTTCTCTGCTACTTGTGATTTTTATAAGCCCTTATCTCATTCTACCTCAGCCACCTCTCCTCCAGGCTGAAGAACTTCTCTCACGTCTGATGCTGTTGCCTTTGAGCACCTTTAAACATTCCTCCTTTGGGTTTTTCCAGCTCTACCCTACACCCTTCCCCACAACCAGATCAGAATTACATGCAGGATTCAAACCATAGCTTTGTACAGTAGCAGAACTACAGATTTTTCTATTCCTAATGCTCTGCTTTTCAGACTGTAATTCTATATTTGGACTATAATTCTAAATGTTGTCATGATATATCTTATTACAGCTCAGAGATTGATTCCTATTGTTACAGGGGGCAGCTCAGAACTTAACACCTCACAGGCAGAGACAACCATTTTCCTGTGTCCCACCTTCTACGTGTTCACACTGAATCCTGTACTGCTTTTTCAACCTGCAAGCAAGTTTACCATTTGCCATTTGTTTTCTTCTTCACATCATTTGTAATAGCTGGTTTTAATTTAAAAAACAAACAAACAAACAAACAGTTGAATTGAAGGAAAGCTGAGTAAATTATTTTATTCTTGTTTGAGAGTTGCTTAATTTCTAGACCCTATTCACTAAAAAAATATATATAGGTTTTCTAACAGGTTATATACTACAACCAGTGGTTAGTAGTGTATGGTCTGGTTAAGTCAGCAGATATTGCTATCCTAAGGTGAGGAGCATTTTTAAAAAAAAGACACAAATTACCTTGCAAAGGAGATTAGAAGACTGGTCAAAGAAAGTGTAATTTGCTCTAGAGAGAAACAACCCAGGAGAAGGAAAACTTGACTGTGCCTGGATGCCAACAGAGCATCCTGCAGATGATGCTTTTTCTACTAATTTGTTTTCAGAGCAGTAAAGAAAAGCAAACAAAGTACAACAGTGTGGAAATGAGTGACTTAATTCCCCAGAAACATCAGGCCACATCTCTTGCCTAGGTTCATGACTGCCATTTCGAAAAGCAGAAATTGCATGGAAAATTCTTAGACTAACCTTCAATTTGGCTAGCAAGATCTGACTAGCAAGGACCGAATCTGGTCTATAGACAAACAAACATCATAAAGGAGGTAGCTACAATTTCAGATTTATCTAACAATTTGTCAAAAGACAAATCCCCAAAAGAGCTGAGAGCTGTTGCCAATTTACAATGCTAACCTGAATACTAATGGTTTGTTTTTCTATACACTGCCAACATCCCCTCCTTGTGCTGGGGAAATATGAAAGAGGGTAACAGTTGTTTGGATTTATCTAGGATCACAAGGGTCTGTGAGATAATACTAACGAAATGAAATCCTATGTTATTGATTTGGCACCACAACACCTGCTATTCACCTGGAACAAGAAGAGGCAGACAGTGTAAGGTATGTTAAGAGTAAGGTTTTTCAAGACTGGATTATGAACCATAATTTAACCACAGGCAAAGATTAAAAACGATGTGGAAGGGACCAATGCTGCCTTAGCCCCCTCAAAATGCAGGTTTTCCAAACCCAAAACCTAGACAAGTGTTCTTGTGGAGTAGCCAGTGATGAAGTTCAATAGAATGCTACTCCCCTGATTTTAGCCAAATCTACTCTCCCTTTGTTCTGGTATTCATCTGCTGCTTGGAGGTTTTTGAATAGAAACGCAAAATGACAAGGAAAGTATCTGCTGTGTGCTAAAACAGATCCAGCAACTAGAAAAAGCAAAAAACATTATTTCATTTCTGTCACTCGCTTGCCACACAATTACTTGACTAATTTTTCCTGTTCAGAGAATAAAACAACAACTCAGTGTTGACACACTCAGGGAACAGGACCCACTGGTAGTTATTTAAGGAGCCTTCCTCCCACTCAATACCAGCATAGCTGTCTGAGACATCTCCCTGCAGCCAGTACGGGTGGCATGATTGGGATGCTCAGAGGATTGGTCAGGGTATTGTCAGCTGCTTTTAACTAGGGCCACTCAGCCTCTGCTACAGCTTCTGCCTTTGGGTGCCACCTCCCCCAGTGCTTAATTTAGTGTATTTACTATATATATTCTGAGGGAGGAAGGAAGAGGGAAAGGGCTGGAAATTCCCAGTGGGAGGTGTAACACTGCGGCTCGCTCAGCGGTTCGTTTCCTCTCGCTCTGGAAAGCACTGGTTAGTTCCTAAATTGCATCCATCCCCAGCATCAGTTTGTGTGGATTTTACTGGGGACAGCAAGATGCTTTTCCACAGAGCCAGTAAGGTCTCTGACAAAAGGACATTGCTACACTCGGTTTCATGGCAAGACTTTTGCCGGTTGTGCCATACAGATGGCTCCAGGGAGCTATGTAAGACTGCTTCATTTACGAGTGTTGTTTTATGAAATGTGAGTTTTGAACTGAAACTGAGACCAAAGTCTGGCTGTGCCAACTTGCAGCATCCCCACATCTTCTGTTATGAAAGGCCAAGAAAGGTCCCTTTCTCTTGTTCAATTAAGATATTTTCTTTTTTCTAATTCGACAGAGTTCCACCTCATTCCTTCTTCCTCCCACTCCACAGAAAAACATTCCCAGTTGTTGCTGGCCTATATTGGCTGTCAGACAGCTGACTGCTTGGATTACACAGGACTGTATTGTATCCCTGCAGGAACCAGCCACACAAAGTGCTTCCTTTGGGATCGGGGCTCACTGCTGGGCTGTAGCAGCACACCAGGTGCTGTCTTGAACCTGGAAATCCCAAGACAACAGGCAGTCCTCCATATGCTCCTCTCAAAACATTCTCTCTTGAGCCTCTCAGAGTACAAACCTACTCCAAATCAGCTACCTAAGCAACCAAAACTCATGGCGAACTTGCACTCAGCTCTGACTTAGCCTCTTGCAGCAAAGGGATCCTGTCTTCTGCCTTCTGTCCAAGTACCGGAAATTAAAGCCACTCCAAAGCATTTGGCAGCTTGGGAGATCTTTCAGTTGCATTTCTGCTATTAACAGCAGTCACCTAGGGCAATCCTGCATTTTAAAGACATTTAAATGACCATAGCTCCCCTCAGTAGAGTAGTTAGAAAGCAGAACATTTACCATCCCAGGTAGATCCTGTTTCCAGCCAAGGGCTTCTCTATCCCATCCTTATGGACACCTCTTATTTAGCACTACCACAAGACAGTCAGTCACTGCCAGCTTCTGGAGATGCCACTAAACCTGTCTTTCAGGGCATTTCGCTTTTGGAATTCCATCCTGCTGTGACGTGTTACTTAACTTGCAAATTTCTTTGGAAAAAGTACCCTTGAAGCAAACTACAATTCATGCCTCAGCCCAAGAGTTGCTCCTTGGCAAGCCATGGAGCATCCAGAGGCAGATCCCATTAACTCCTGACTGAAAGCTGCTGTGCTTGAGGTTTAAAATGGGTTTTCAGCTTAGAAGGACCTAATAGAATCAGGAGCTAAATATTTGAAAGTTATTTGAAGGGTCTTTAGATTTAATGACATTTCCTGCTCATCTACATCACTGCCAGAAACAGTCTTCTCTCCACTTTCAAGCTACTTTAAGCACTTAAAAGTCAATATACCACAGCTGCTGCTTAGAAGTAACAACCTCCTGGATAGGTTACAGAACTGAGCAAGTGCCAAAACTGCCAAAAACAGCGAGGCAAGGAAATATGGACATGTTATAGCTTTGAGACCCAAGTCTCTAAGTCTAAAATAAACTGCACGTGCATAACCATGTTAAATTTTTTTAAAGCCTGTATGGTCAGTCCCCAAAAAACTGACCCAAGAGCTGAAATCTGGAAACCTGGAAGCACCCAGCACACTAAGTTCCTCCAGCAAGGATGCTGAAGTTCCAGCATGATGCATCAGCAGAGGCTGTGGGACCAACACCCCTTAAGGTCATGCCTTCATCGTGAATAGTGCCCCAAAAAGGGAAAACCTCTGAACAGCACCCAAATCAATGACTGATACACAAAAAATGAGAGCCTGGAGAACATCCAGCAGGGACCTGCATAGAGAAAGATCTGCCCCCGCCAACCAAAAAGATCAGTAAATTAAACACGCAGGGTCACACCTTGGGTTCTGACGCCAGAGACTGAGTAATGGCAAACACCAAATTGTTGTGATCAAATACAGCAAGTGGAATCAGCCCTCAGAAGGACTGACTAATCTGGGATGGCAGCCCCTCTTCCTGGCAACGTCAAATGTGACTGTTCAGTAACATTTCTACGTCTGAACTGGGTCTAATGAAAATGCAGTGAAAGATTACCAAGGTAAGAACTTCATTCCTAATTACTACAAAACTAGACTAACAGATTCACTGGCAGAACTAGACTCTTTGGGCAGAAATATTGGTCTCTTTTGACAAGTTTCCATCCATTCAGCCTTATCACCTTGCCATTCAGATGACCAGGATACAAGCAGGCTATATCCTGAAAAAGTTTACTTCAAGATCAGGTATTTTCTAGATCAATTTATAACTGCCTCCCATCACAGGGAAAAAAAAAAAAAGCTACTGTTCTTACTTTGAAAACTCCTGGTGAATCTTTAGGAAATTATGTATTGTGAATACTGCAGGCAGATTATTTATAACAGGCTTCATACTACTGGTTTTGCTACTGTTGGCCTCATTGAGGGGAAATCACTTTAGGCACAAGAGAGAGGTGCTGCAGAAGCAGGGTTGAAACTACATGACTCAATATATGGAGTCTAATGATTCTGTTTCAAAGCAAGGGTAGGGCGCCCTACACAACGAGAGGTAAAATAGAATAACAGGGAAACCATCAGTCTTGGCTTTGTTTTTAGTGCATGAAGGTGGCTGCTGTAATCTAAGACAAATACATAAAATACAGGTTGTTCCTTCAAACTGGCAGGGAAAAATAATCGGGTCTGGGTGTGGAGGTCTCAAACCAGTTTTAGTGGGAGCTTTGCCAATGTTATAAGAGCAGTTTATTATGTAGGGTGGTACCCTCCTCTCAAAGAAAAAATACAAGTGGAAAAATCAGCATGTGCAAAAACATGTAACTTGGGCAGGGAAAAAGAGGAAGGAGAACTAAGAGCACCCTGGTAGGGCACAGAAAAACACTACGGTCCATATAAGCATCATTTATTTTTAGAGGGATGTGGCACTCACACAGGCTCAGACCACCAGAACTCCTCCCCTATAAAGACATTAGCATTATCCTGACACCCTGAACTGGGATAATGAGTCCTTACAACCATCACTAGAGAATTATGAAAAGAAACATCTCCAACAACTCCTAACCCTAATTAAGATTCATAAATGGAACCTTCTGCAGCTGTTGAGATTCATCTCCTGTTTTTGTCTGGAGCTTTGGGGTGGGGATCACTGTGGAGAGCGCAGACCCTGGCAGGCACACGTGCTGACTGTGCAGCTGTCTCTGGAGGCACGCTCCAAGGACCCGGCATTCCTCTTTGGAATGAGGTGTGCAGGCACATTTTTTTCAGATTTAAAGTTGCATGAGTGCTACCCTACAAAGTCGAGAGGGCACACATGCCACCCGGTGATGTGCCTGTTCTTTAGTCAAGAGGCAGTCAGGAAACAGCAGCATGACTATTGCATCCCAAACTGTGAGGATTTTCTAAATCTGGATCATTGCTTTCCAGGTTCGTGACAAGAGGCAACAATGTTTTTCCATTGAGGGCATGAATTCTAGTAAGATTTATTTCTAAACCCTCTAGTAGGTAACCATCTCCCCTGCTCAGGTAGCTAAACAGTAAAATCCACAATTTTTGCTGAAACCCTTTATTAGCAATTAAAGGATGGAAGGAGCAGGAGGACATATTAAACCCCAGCCTTCTGCTGAGGACATACCTGCCCTGTGGGTGACTCCCTCACTGCTGCTAACCATGCTCTACCCAGCAGTAAATGCCTATTCTCAGACACATTAAATTCACAGCCTACACAACATTCTCAGTCAGGGCATGCTAATATTATGACTTGATACTACACAGGATATTTTTGTAGCACTTGATATATCAAGTGTCTTGCAGTTTTGGTATTTTATTCTTTTGACAGCCCTACAGAGTAGTAGGATAAATTTGTGCTATGAAGAAGGTCTAAAGCAAAGCAAAAATCATTTCCTAAATATCTAGAAGCTATGGCAGACCAGGACTCAAACTAGTGTTGATCAGTGACCCTTCCTGAAGTGCAATACTCAGAGCTTCCATTACAAAACCCTCAGTGTCTAACTAATAAATAACACTTTCAATCAAAGTCATAAAAGACTCTGAAAACAGCTACTGTCCCAACTACTGATGTTCTCTGAATAAAAACTCCTACTCTTACTCACACTAACGAAGTAAGATTAAAATAAATAGCTTTGAGTTCAAGCATCAAAAAAGGTAAAAAAAAGCTATCACAGGGCAAAGCATAGTAGAAAGCCTCTACAGTCAAACTTGGAAAAGAGAGCATGGGCCTGTGGAAAGGGTGCTGCACCCATAGTTCTGCTAGAGCCCTGTTGCATAAACCACCTTGTGTGCTCATGCCTCACTTATCTGTATGACAAAATGGTCTCCCTTTTATAAACTTACTACTCTGCCAATGCAGGAAAAAAAATATAGATTAAATAGCTAACTACTATGGAAAATAGCTTTCCTAACTGCAAGGATTTTTACTCGTGCCTATATATACATATCTATCCCTATATATGTATGAGATGGTACCTTCACAGGGAGAAACTATTCTTTCCAATTCCTGCATGTCTGTATTCCTAGTTCTAGAGCTGACATCCTTTGCCAGCAAAGGCAAAGAATTTGGGAACAAACTAAGAGCAAACGGAGGGAAAGACCTTGTGCATCACCTGTCTCATTTTCAGAACAGATATGGCTCCAAATAAGACACCAGCTGTGTAAGAATGCTAAATGAGCTGGGGAAAGGAAATTGTTCTTCCTACTCAGTCACCAGCACCAATTGCTGGACATTCAATTCTGTTTCCCTTAAGCCTCAGACACCCGCATTTCACACAGTATTGTCCATGGAATGACACTTGTTCCCAACACACAGGACAGTTATCTAATTTCTAAAAGCACCAGAGCAATCCTTGGAGTTGCAACCTCACTTTGGTGTACCAGAACAGTTAATTCTATGTACTAAAACCTACTTCTCTAGTAACAAACAGATGTTGTTTGTGTAATAGCTTTTCTGAGGTTTTGAAAATCACAAGCCCACCTCCCTGCAGCTCAGGGGGTAACAGTGTGATGAAGAGTGTTTTTCTGTGAGGGGAAAAATAGATGGGGGGATGTAACAAACCAGATGCCAAGGCCTGAAATGCACCTACGATCTCAACTTCATAGCAAGTTAGGATCGTTTGTGGGAGAATAAAAGGACAGCTACAGCATACCAGAAGCCATGCCTTTGCTTTGGCATGGCAGTATGCAAGACAGGAAGTCTGTCTTGGTTGTATTTTAAACAGGTTTTCATATCTCCTTTCTAGGAGTCTGTTTTAGGACTGATTAATGTGTTTCTTTCAACATGGCCTTTCACTGGCTTGTATTAAAGGGAATGATAAGTGACTTTCAGAAAAACATAAATGAATCCAAATTTACTGTATCAACTACCCCACAGCTCAGCAACCAATGGCTAACGCCACTGTAGTGTCAGGTGATCTTATTTTTTGATAATTACATGCCCTGAACACCAGGTTTGGGATCTCTCTGCAGAGATCCTGTCTCCCAGCCAACAGCCCCAGTACATGAATGCTTACTGCAATTCCCTTTGTATTGCTCTACTGCTAAATAGCCAAAGACATTATTCCACAGCTCTCCCTCTGCTGTTAATTCACCGTAGCTTCAGTCTCTTTATGGATTTTTGAGAGATAACATTGAGCAAAGCACAGCGCTTTGAGCTTCCTTTTCAAGTCCAACAATTAACACAAACATTACCCTTCCCCTGGAGCTATTACCAGGCCACAAGTGTTTTGAAATACAGGCTAGAGCCACAACAAACACATTTCTCCAAAGTCTACAGGATGAGACAAGAGTGTACGCCTGAACATTTAATTTAGCCTGCAGACAGCTTTCCTGTGTTTGTTTATGCCAAAATTAAGTCTAAATAGCTCCATAAACCAAGCAAGCATTATTGCAATTTTACAGATGAGAAGTGCACAGAAGCAATGAGAAGTGACTCTTAATTTGAGTGCTCAGATTACCTAGCAAAACTATCACATTTAATGTCCTTCCATGCACGAAAGCCGTCTGCATACTTATACATAAACAAGTTGGGAAACTTCCCTTGCTGGCAGATGAAGTTAACTAGGATAAAGCCCAACAGAAACAAAACAACTAAAAAGGAAGCAGTCCAGCTCTTAATGGCAAAAGCAAAATAAACACGCACTGTTACATCTTAATACAGCCACATCTGCCTTTTGCTGTGTGGATCCTGCCTGCTTTCATAACCCAATACTTACTTCAAACACTGCCCTGTAACACGGTAATATTAAATAACACGCCGCACTTTTCCCAGTGGAAAAACCTTTTAGCAATGGATAAATGAAGGCATTGGAGCACCCTCTCGCGGCAGGCTGGAAACAGCGTTCGGCATGGGCAGCTGCAATCGATCCTTTTACCTTGTTAGCTGGAAATGTAAAAGTTTAAGCTGAAGGCCGTGTGTGCCCGGGCTCCCGAGGCAGGGCAGCACTGGTGCCCTCCCTCTCCAGCAAGGTGCAGAGCCCGCCGCCCTCCCCAGCACAACAAAGTGGGCTTTGTGCGGAGAGGGGGAGCTGCACGGAGCGGAAAGGCAGCCCGAGAGGCTCCTCACGGCCAAGTGCTGCCCTCGCTCAGAACAAAGCCCCTCTCGGCATGCACAGCCTCAGTGGAGCCGTGAAGCAGCTGATGCACAGCAGAGAGCAGCCCAATGACCAGCACCTGGGGACACCATTCCCTCACGTGGGACACAGCCCAATGACCAGCATGTGGGGACACCATTCCCTCAGATGTGACACAGCNTGACCAGCATGTGGGGACATCATTCCCTTAGATGTGACACAGCCAGACCGGCACCTGGGGACACCATTCCCTCACGTGGGACACAGACCAATGACCAGCACCTGGGGACACCACTCCCTCAGGTGGGACACAGCCCAATGACCAGCACCTGGGGACACCACTCCCTCAGGTGGGACACGGCCAGAGCAGCAGAGCCCACCTGAGCCCCCACAGCCTGCAGTTATGATGTTGCCTTGAGCATTCCATGCTCCACAGCCCCACAGCGAGTGTAAGAGCAGGGCTGAGTCCCCACCTGGGGCAGAGCAGGCACAGGGAGCCCAGCTGAGCATTGTCCCAGAGCCAGGCTGCACCTAGGAGCAGTTCTAGGCTTTGCCACCAATCACTAGATGTGAAAAAGGTGTTTATTTAGCAGAAATGCTTACATGGCACACAGAAAAAGCCACTGCACCTCTGCTGTCACAGTGCAAGCTTGAGTGCGGATGGAAAGACACCTACCAAGTGTCTCGTCCAAATTTAGCTTAACCCTCTGACAGCAAGGTAGATGGAATCTATACAGACACATTCACACCAAAATAAGAATTTTAATTTCTGCGTGAGACTGCAGACAACCTCAGCTTTGACAGACGTAAGCCCTGTGGCCTATTTCAACTTTTCAAAGCACATCTGTATTTTTAACCAAGTGCAAGAATTACCACACAATGAGTCTGATTTAGAGGACACTGCCTTCTTTACGTATATTTTACCCCTAAGGAATTCAAATATATTTATTTATGATGACCTAAAAGTGAAAACATTTTCTAACTAAACAGATGTAACAAGGGTTAAACCTGCTAGACTCCTGTCTCTCAGGATAGCTATGGCAGGCCAGGCCACTTCAATCACCATCTGAGCACCTACGGAGTTTGCAAATCAATCCTAAGGCCTGTAATGCACCTCTGGAAGAAAAATAAAAATATGAAAAATGGGCTTGTTGTTCTTCTGTAGTTCATATCAGACACAAATTTATTAGATTAGTTAAAAAAAAATCCTAGTTTCTTCTAACATGAAAAATCAGCTCGTTCCCCACACCTATGTTGCAAACCTTATATCCCCAGGGGTTTTTTAAGATCCTGAATTTTAAAAAAAGACTAAATATAACTTGAAACACCAGCACTACAAAACACTACCATTTTCCTATTTATTCTAAGGATCTTATGTAGATAAAGCCTTTTTAATCTCATAAAGTACCTATGCTTTCTCTGTTTATTCTTGGGATTAAAAATAAAACCAAACCAAAAAACTCAACATAAATCAAAATTATGTAAACCCAACAAACATAACCCCAAACAATGAGCATACAATTGATGACCAGTGAAAAAGTATTTTGCTATGCTTCACTGAGTAATTAGGCCAGAGCACAGGTTTCACACTGGTATTGATTACACAAGCTCTGCTCATCCCTCCCCAAGCTTAGATATCTCCCTGCCTCAGAAAGAGACGACAAAACCTCCCAAAACCCCACTCATCTTCCGGGGCAGGGGAGAGCACAGGAATCCTCTGGGGCCTGCAGAGAGGTGGCTCTCACTACTTAGACATGTTACTTCCACAATTGATAAAGCTCGTCAGGCTTACTTGATGCCCATCCAAGTCAGTGAAAAGCAGGCTTGAAAACAAACCAAAACTGAGTGATATCATCACAAAATGATCAAACAAACTACTTCCAGGGCACCTGTTCAAGGTCTCACCTCCGCCCCAGCCTTCATGCCTTCATCAGGTTGCCACTGTGAGAGCAACTTTACCAAGACTCCGCTTATTAAAATCAACAACATTCCAAAGAGCACGCACAGGACACTCAGCAATTTACAGTTCCAGTTTTAAAAACTTGCTATTTTAACTTTAGTATCTAGGAACTGAACCTGAGAGCTGCCACCTATTAGACTGAAATTTTTTGTAAGTTTATAGATTAAAAAACTTAATTTACAAGAGAAAATGAACCACAAATCAGCTCTCAGACAATGGATGCTGTTTCTTTTTCACTTGTATTGAAGAGAATGGCGAACACAGAAAAAGCCTTACAATTCCAACCTGTCTTTTAAGAAAAAACTGCATTAAACACAAGCATTAAGTCCATGTTCATGCAAACCAGCTCAGGCTTGTATAACCTTGAGTTCTGCTGCACCCAGTGACCTAATGGAGGAAGGAAGCTATGTCACTGTTCAAAACATCTTCAAGGTTATTCAGATTTCTTAGAGTCCATTTCCTTCTTCTGAGATGACCCGATTTGTATCAATTTTTAAAAGGTTTGCATAAACAGGCATTTTTACTCTAAACAGTCACTATACTTTCATTAATTGGCCAGTTTTGACAGATTGCTGGGTGGGAAATAACACTTTAAAATTCCTTCTTTTTAAAACCCTTCAAGGCTAATCTAAATAATCTTTCCAGTTTCCTCGTATTATTAAGCAATTTTCAGAAATACCAGTGTAGCTGTACCTTCTCTGTACTTCTGCTCTTGGCTTTCCTAAGCAGCAACGCAAAATTGATATTCTCATCAGCCATGCAGCCTCCCACGGCATTTTGAATAGCAGCAGCAGAACTGAACAGTCTTGTTAACTCTGTGACACTGCTGGTTAGCAAAACCAACCCTGAGCAGCAAAGGCTTGGAAATAATCTTGAGAAACTGAGCTGACCCTGCAAGCTAAGGAAGGCCTCATTATATTAATTTACACTCCAGCTTGGGTTTGAAGGGTTATCTTCACAATCCAGGGGCTATGAAATTAGAATGTACAAATATTTTGAGGTTTTGTCTAGAAAACAGATCTGTGCTCTGTAAATACCTTTTAGACCTCTGATATTCAGGGTTAATGGAGGAGGTAATACCAATCTACTTGGATATGGCAATATTTAAACAAGCTCCTACCCTAGGCCATGGTGGAATGTACATAGATTTGTGATGGGGGAATGTCTCTTCACTTTGCAATTCCTGTGTGTTCTGGTGTGTTTACTGAGGCACACTACTCTCTGCAGCTAACTTTTGGAAAAAATACAAGTCTAATTGAACACAGAATCTGAAAAACAGGAACACTTCATGATTTATGCTACATGCCCCAATATGTATAATATTCATATAATTTAGCCAATACTCACACGATTTATTTCAACCAGAAGGAAGCCTGATACCTGTTTCAAAATCAGCCATGGTGCTGATCGTAGCTGAGATGACAACAAATAGGAATAGCCAAGACATACCTGATGCTTTGTTGTTGGGATTATCATAAGAGAAACAAAGGAGAAGTGGACAGGGAGGTGTACAGGGTCACAGATCCAGAATGTTCTCATCCTCTTATCCTACAATTCAATTGCTAATTTGACCCAACAGCAGCAGGACATGGCTCCTTTGCCTTTGCCATATGTAGCTTATAACAAGAAGCAACTTCCGTTTCACTTCAACAGTAAATAAAAACAAGAAAACACCAAACAAACAAGGAAAGAGACCAAAATCCAACCCCGCAGCATTATAAATTAAAGGATGAGGCATGCTGTCCTATAGAAAAATGAGTGTTCCTTCATTTAAGAGCTACTTTTCTTACATAATTGTAGTCCCAATTCTTACATCACTATTGTCATAGAAAACTTTCAAATCAATGTAAGTGAAGCTTCAAGTTTATTAACACATGTAGTTATTTTTAACTGAAGTATTTTAGTAATATTCCTAAGACCCTAAGGACAATGTTTGGGTAGGAAGGAAAGAAGAAGAGGAGGGGAATTCCTTGAAAAGGTCAGTCTTAAAAGAAGTATGTTTAACTGACCTCTAAAGAGCACCAGAAAACTGAAATAACACTAATTTATTTTTTAGAGAAGTATTTTTTGGACATCTTTGTCTCTCCCTCAAAAAAGGCAAAGTTATTTTAGGGCTGCTTTTTTAAAATTCTTCTGCTGAATTAGCTGGTACTGAAAGCCACCTATCAAAAAGTTCATTTATAGACAGCTGCAAACAAGCAATCGTACTGGGAGCTGCACATGTCTCTCTACACAGCCCACAAAGCACAGGCAGCTTCCTAAGCAGATATGGGTGATATAACTAAGCTTTGTTGTTGTGGTTTACAGCGTAACCAACAGGAAGCCTCAATGGTTTTGTAAGTGTCACTTATTCTAGAGAGAATAATCTCTATGGGTAATACCAAGATCAGCCTTTAAAATAAAGTATTTCATAACCACAAAGCCAGAGAAATGTGAAGGGTGATGCAGTAACGGTGAGAAAACCATGACCTCAGACCCAGCAAGCCAATGCTGTTACCCCACAGCACAAGCTTTTCTTTCCTGCTGTGTGGAGGCAAAGAGGCTGCTAGTGGCCCAAACAACTATGAGAAATATTTCTTTACCAGTAAATACTGCTCTGAATGCTGTTAACGAGAAACTCTAAGCCTACATTGCAGAATCACCTGCAAAGCCAGTCCTGGGGCCATTTGCACAACAAGCCTTGCGTCACTCGTAATTAAACCAAAAGCACTGCTAACGGTTTGGCAAACAGGGATTTGGGAGATCAGGTTGGAAACAGAATGCATGTGAGGCTTTGGTCTGTGGTCATCCAGCCCTGGCTTTCTGAAATACAACCAGGTGAAATCGAGCTCTGGAAGTCACCAGACAAAACCCAACTCCATTACTTTCAACAACTTCCACACGCATCTGCACTGGAGTAAGTACAAACTGCTATTTCTTGGTTTGTATTAGTTGGATTTTGATAGTTTCTTATGACTGTAAATTAGTCAGCTGTCAGCAGTACTTAGAAGGCAGTTTATGGATAGTAAGTATCCTGGAAACATTAAGTTGTGACAACTAAGAGAAATGAGCTAGAATAAATCATGCTAACGATCGTCAGGCTTTAGCCATAAAACAAAGATCTAAAAAGTACAGTTTGACTTCAGCAGGGACTGGCCTGCTTTAGGAACAAACAAACATGATATATGCTGAAGTGGGTCACAGAGCAGGTCACTCCTCCCGAACGCCAGAGAAAACATGATTTCAAGCTTACTGTCCCAGAATCTGTAATCAGTACCAGCCAGAAAATATTCCTGAAGCCAACCCTGCTAGAGCATCTCCAGGAGATGGTCCAACTCTCCCCACTCTGATTATGTGAGCTGGCGATCCCACTAGATTAAAAAAAGACGGTTTAAGCCACTTGTAACAATTTGCTTGTGTGTCCAGGTTCATTTCCCAACGATTTGTTCACTTAGCCATGTCCTTAATTCCAAAAAAAAATCCCACAAATTTTTTTTTGCAAAACATTGCACTTGCAAGCAATGGCAAGTTTGTGAAATATTGCTAGAACAACTTGTACCACACCATCTGCTACATGGGGAGAACTGAGAAGCTGGAGATATGTCTGGGCTTTGAAATTTGATTTTTAAGTTGGTTCTGAGTAAAACCTTATGAAGTAACTTCATTTCAGTCTTACCTTCTTCAGACTATGTTCCCTGTCTACGTGAAAAGAATTAGATCAGTAGTCAGTATTATATTGTCCCTTCCATCGAGCTGGTAGTCTCCTCTCATTTGCAAAATTCATCATGCAAAAATCCCAGCTTAACACGAGATATAAAAATCAATATTTAATGCAGTGGATCTGCAGGAATAATTTAGATATCACGGAGAAGGATGCAATAGAGAACACGCCTATAAATTCATGTTCTACACGGGATGTTCCTCCAGACACTCAGCTGAACTATCCTTTATTCCCCAAATAATTAGTTGAGAGTTATTTATACATTGTGGTCCCACAAGATTTCTGATTTACAGTACAAAAAGCCAGGCACTGAATACAGTGATTATATTCCATCTGCACGGGGCATTTACTGACAGGAAAGTCTGTGGGCAAGTAGCTCTGGCTCGAACTTGCTGCATTTCACTGGGATGAAAAATAAAGAATATTTTAGGCAGCCCACAAAGTGCAGTTGTTAAACTGACCCTATTTCCTCTCCTTCTTTCCATTTTCCTGCATCCAGCCCTTCAGTTTCACTGAATTTCAAAGGGACAGTGTTATTTATGTTTCTCTCTATTTTAGAATGTTTTTATCATGTATCATAGCACTCTGACTGCCTTAGGGGAGCTTTAATGATAATTTTATTTTTAAAAGTATAGGCTTATCCTGCCTGACCTTGATGCACATAGTAAAAGGTTGCTAAACTCCTCCTCTAGAAAACAAAACGGGGAACAAATGTCCTGCGCCTGCTGGATCAAAAGCTCAAGTGTGGCAGAGCCTTTCACTACCCCAAAATATATCACCAAGGCAACTGTAGCAGTATTGCAAACAGGTATTGCAAAGGCTTCCCAGGCAGGATTTAAAGAATCTGATTTTCCCGCAGTATGTGCTCTACAACACTCAGCAAGTCTTTCTGGAGATGAAAAGCATGCTAACACCATTCCAGAGAGTATCTTGGTGCAGTAGGCTGTTATCAGTGCTCTTCTGAAAGAAAATTAGGAGTGCCGCTGTTCAAAGGTCATACGAGGAGCTGAGTAGAGTCTGTGCAACTTGGAAGCTGTTGGTTGTTGTTGCTTGTGCCCTTTTCCTCAAACAAATCTCTGAAAGGATAAGGAGATAACCCACTTCTCTCTTCTCTCCCCTGTTCCTCCTCTGGAAGGGAAAGCTCATCCTGGAATGGCACCAAGTACTTCTCGTCTTTTCTGGTTGCACTGATCTGTAAGAATTTGACTGTAACTACTGCTCACTGCAGCTCTTCCCTCTCGATTTGTTGTCCCTCGTGAATTCCGATGGAGCGCTCATGGGAACGCCAGTGTTTGAACAAGCCTTGTGCTCACACTCGTCCTTCCTACTACACTAACAGCAACCAGCATGCTTATGATCCATTGCCTGCTTTTCTAAGTCACTGACTATATGCCAGGGATGCTCACAACGGGGCGTTTTGAAGGGCCAATTGCAGAAGACTGTAAATTCCGTTATTATCTTTCTGCATCCTGGAGAACTCTGCTCCACAACTAATGGATCACACCAGTGTATCGGCCTGATTAGGACTTTTCTGCTCAATGTCACAGCAGTGCTCACAGAACTCAGTACCACAGTGAGATGAAAGCCCCAGCAGTCTAGGTGTCTGTTCTCATGATGGAATAGTGGGGTGCCACAACACAGATCTCCTTGTTCTTTCCATAAAACAGAAAACATCCCCAAACTCCTTGCTTGTTCCAAAAGTACATCCTGAAGTGGTGCTTCTCCTGTAGAGCTTTCTGCCACACAAACTGTAACACAGCAAACAAGCATGGGACAAACTGGCTCTACTCAATCTCTTGATTTTTCAAGGACATCTATGGCTCAAGTTAGCTGGGTGAAAATGTTTGTCTCAGGTTTCTGGTAGGTTAGCAAAAAGGGTTTTACACTTCATCGATTTGACTCAAACTGCTCTTCAAAATCCTGTAGCAAAATGGGTCTGAGGCTGAAAACATTGTTTATTTCCACCCTTTTCATAAACAATCCAGAAGAAGCAACCCCTCAAAATTAACTTTGGCAGGAGTACTCAGCAAGGTTTGCTGCTGGCACAATGTGGTAGGAAAGCTGCCAAAATGAGGTAGAGATTTATACCTGCAAGGCTCCCACACAGTCAACAGGTTGTCTTCTTCACATCCATGACTGCATCAAGGAGAGCCAAGGAAGGGAGATAATCCAGCCTCATCCTGTGACTGGCTGGTTTAGCCACTGGTCCAAGAGTGCTAACCCACAATCCTGTGCTTTTGTCATCACTTTCCATACACTGTGAATACATGTTCCAGAAATAGGATGGAAGGTCGAGTTCAGAAAGAAATTACTAGAAAAGAGGAATCTGGATCAAGTAACACCACCAGCATCTCAGCAGCAGAAGCATATGACTCACTTAAAGAAAACCTGGCTTGCTGCTGGCTAAGTAAAACAGGAGAGCAAGGTCATTAAATGAAAAATAAGAATATAAGTTTATGGTAGAAATTTCCCTTGGACAAGGAGAGTCAGGATCACAGGAAACAGTTTCTCTGACAAAGGAAGTGAACTCCAGATTCAGGAACACTACACACATTCAGTTTTTGCCCAAGACAAGTATTTAAAAAGGTACCCAGCTTTTACTAGCATTTGCAACAGATTATTAATACTGACTTGTTCACTCATTCCTAGTAAAACATGAATGGAATTGGGGAACAATGTAACACAGCTGAGGCATTCACCAAGACGGAAGAGGAGTCTAAAGCCTGCTCTGAAACTCTCAAAAACTGGGTTGCCAAGAAGTCCCACCCCTTCTACATAATCTAACAGAATGAAAAGCTGTATCTTGTTTTTAAGACATGCCTTCCTTTACAGTCTGCAAAGAAAATAACAGAAACAACAAGACCCTAAGTAAAGCTACATCCATTATCTTACCACTGAAACAGATAACCTCAGCAATATAAATAGTAGAGAAATTATTTTGAAAGATACCATCACTCTTATCCCAGAGCAATGGGTTTTTTTATGTGGCACTGAACAGTTTTATTCAGTGAGTTGGCCTTCCAGGCTCATTCTTGTTTCTAGTTCTACGGAAGATAGAGCAGAAGGGCTGGCAGGGCACATAATTTGTCTTCTCAGTGTGCGTGCACGCTTCAGAAAGCTTTTCCTCTCCATTTCCCGGCCACTACACGTAAATAATTCTTCCTACCTTCTACCTTTGAAATTTAGTAGGGTGGAGGGAGGAGCTAGAAGGATTTGTTCAGGATGCTGAACTGAATTACTACCAAACATGCAGCAATAACGAAAAGAAGCGCTTGAGTCAGTGTCAACTGTGTTATTGGGAAGTCACTACATATCCCCACATACTGTACTGCACTTCCCACAAATGTCCCTGCTGTCCTTGCCTTGTAAGAGCAGGAACCAAAGAGTCATCTTGCTACCAAAACAAGAAAACACAGTTTGACATTAGCAGGAGTGTACATAGCAGTCTCTACAGCATTCTTGCTCTGCTACTAAAGACTTAGACACACCCCACTGAAAGAAGTGGGGCATGTGCATAACTTCTGAGATCTCCTTAACACTGTGAATGTGCAGTCTATGATAGGAATGTTTTAGCCAAAGTGCCTTTTAACGTACAAAAATACAGAGTAAAACGTGAAGTTGCAATTAAATAACTCTTAGTTTTAATTCTGGGTCAGGCACCCAGCAAGCATGTTCTCTTTTGGTTTTAAAGCTGATACTGCTTCCTGAACTCAAAAACTGCGATAATACTGAGATTTTTAAGAACCAGATTCAATGCTGTGCTCTTGTTTTGATAGATACTTACATGTCAGCAATCACGGCAGATGATATTTACTTTTAGACTGCTGGTTGCACGTTCCCTAATCTTTTTGCCTGAGCTCATTCTATTGAGCAAAAGAAAATGTGTATTGTCAGAAGCAGCCTTGCTTTATAAACACTGACATCTCTCTCTCCACTTAAAGCCAAGGCAGCCAAGCTCTCCAGAGCTGATTCAGGTCTTTAGGATTTGAGATGCATCCGCACATCTACTCTCAACATACTCGTCAAGGCAGACACGTTTCAGTTGATTTTACCTTCCAAAACTTGGCAACATCTTAACATAATGCACAAATAGGTATAAAAACAAAAAAAAAAAGAAACATGGTTACAAAGGGAGGTTTGAAGTTGCGGGGGTCCTTCTACGGGAGGTTACAGAAACGTGTGCGCGAAACATTTCCGGTATCGGTTTACAGCAATAAGAATAGAAGTGGACAGGCAAAAACTTCAGCTGAAAATCAGATGGCAGCTCTAATACCCCAGTCAAAACGAATTTGTTTGCTCTGTCAGGAGCTATACAGCGTCTCACAGATCTAGAATGGCAAGTCACAAACGCCTCGGCAAACAGTCAGACAAGGCACATGTTACCTTTACCTTTGTAAACAAAACCAGAGCTCGGAATCGCCGCGGTGACAGCGACCGAACCCCGCAAGTCCTGATCCCCGGTGGTGCCACCTCGCTCCCGCTGTGCCTGGCGGGCGGTCCCAATCCCCA
>VZTH01017155.1:41803-57896 GCA_013397815.1 Aleadryas rufinucha | reverse complement strand
CGCTCCGCCGCTGCCGGCCCGGCAGGCGCGTCCCGGCCCTCCCGCGGCCGGTCCCGGCGGCTCCCGCGGAGCTCCGGGCTGGGGCTCACGGGCTCGCCCCCGCAGCCCCCGCCGCCATCTTAAACCACAGAGCGCCGGCGGAGCGGGGACGGAGCGGCTCCCGCAGCCGCCTCCGGTCCGCCCAGGGAGGGGAGGGAGCGAGGGAGGAANAAAAAAAAAAGAAACATGGTTACAAAGGGAGGTTTGAAGTTGCGGGGGTCCTTCTACGGGAGGTTACAGAAACGTGTGCGCGAAACATTTCCGGTATCGGTTTACAGCAATAAGAATAGAAGTGGACAGGCAAAAACTTCAGCTGAGAATCAGATGGCAGCTCTAATACCCCAGTCAAAACGAATTTGTTTGCTCTGTCAGGAGCTATACAGCGTCTCACAGATCTAGAATGGCAAGTCACAAACGCCTCGGCAAACAGTCAGACAAGGCACATGTTACCTTTACCTTTGTAAACAAAACCAGAGCTCGGAATCGCCGCGGTGACAGCGACCGAACCCCGCAAGTCCTGATCCCCGGTGGTNGAAGGAGGGAGGGAGGAAGGGAGGCTGGGATAGAGGGAGGGCGGCCGCCCCCCAGCCCAGGCCGCCCCGCCGGGGCATGCAGAATCCCAGAGTGGTTTGGGTTGGAAGGGACCTCTCTGGATCACCCAGGCCCAAGGCAGGGTCACCTGGAGCAGGTGACAGGAACGCGTCCAGGCGGGTTTGGAATGTCTCCAGAGAGGGAGACTACACGCCCTCCCTGAGTAGCCTGTTCCAGTGCTCTGCCACCGTCAACGTAAAGTTCTTTANACCTCGCTCCCGCTGTGCCTGGCGGGCGGTCCCAATCCCCAACTCCAGCGGGCGGGGTGGGGGGGGGAGCTCCTCCGAAGGCGAGCATCCCCCGGNCTCTGGGCACCACTGAAAAGAGTCTGGCACCATCCTCTTGGCACTGTCACACGCGGCCACACCAGTGGGCACAGCCACACGAGGCAATGCACATGGACATGGGCTGAGGGGCAAGAGCCCACCCGGGTGACTTGCCCCAGGAGAGGCCTCCCATCTTGGCCACGAGCAGCAGCCCAGNTCCCCCAGTAAACCCACCACAACAAAGAGGGAGGGGAGGAAGGCCGATCGCGCCCCTTTCCCCTCTCCCCCGCCGCTCACCGTGCTGGGTGAAGACATTGAATCCTCCCTCTCCGGAGCGCCCGGCCGCCTCCCNCCCAGGAGAATCATGGAATGTCCTGAGTTGGAACGGACCCATCGAGTCCATCTCTCAGGCCTACACAGGACAGCCCCAAGAACCCCACTGTATGCCTGAGACTGTTGTCCAACTACTTCTTGAACTCTGTCAAGCGATGGCCGTGGCCGTGGCCTCAAGGCTGCCCCAGCCGAAGCACCACTCTCCCTGTAGGCTACAGCCAGGCTGGTTTGCCTACAAACCAGAGCAGGCGTGAAGGTGAAGCCAGGGCCACGTGCCCGGCTGTGGGAGGGAGCAGCAGTGGGCTTGTGCCAAGCTGTGCACCAGGAGGTCGTTGTAGTGGGGTGAGGGTCAGCCTCTTCTCCCCAGCAACCAGGGACAGGGCGAGAAGACAAAGTCTTAAAGCTGTGCCAGGGGAAGGTTAGGTGGACATTAGGATGAATTTCTTCACAGCAAGGATGATTAGACGTTGGAATGGACTGCCCAGGGAGGTGGTGGAGTCACCGTCTGGAGGTGTTTAAGGAAAGACTGGATGTGGCACTCACCATAGTCTGGCTGCCATGGTGATGTCAGTTCATAGGTTGAAATCTATCATCTCAGGGGTCTTTTCCCATCTAATTGATTCTGTGATCTCCGTGGGTTACCAGGCCCCAGGTTGACTCCTTGGGTTCCCGCCAGGACCTGTTGTCCTGGCCAAGGGCATGGAGGAGGAGGAAAGCACTGCTGTGTGAATAACACCAGGAGTGGTTGTCAGTAGCATCTTGCTGTTGGGTGGTTGAATATACACTCAAGTCTGTAACTAACTAGAAAACCATTTTCTTTCACCTTCTGTAATATTAGCGTAAGGCGCTCCAATTCAAAGCAGAAGGCAGGAGGTTTTGTCCCAAAAGATACTGGTGCTTGTCACAGTTTAGAGGACCTGGGCAGTTGGAAGTATTCCTCTCTCCATGCTAGCAACTATTTCAGCAATGTCTTGGTAATGTTGCTTCATCCTGGATGAGCCACAATGCTGCTCCCCTCAGATGCCTTTACCACTGAGAACTGATGTGACAGTGACAAATTGGCTTGGTAACACTCAGAGCCAGCCAGCTTCCAACCTCTGTGTCACTGTCCTATGGTGGGAGGTGGAGAAACATTCCTCTCAGAGCTCTGTGAAAATCAGCTTTCAGTGACAGGGATTCTAAACTCATGTTCTACCTTCCCAGGGTCACAAGGTGCTGTCCATACTGGTGCATGTACTCAAACTGTGCCCTGCTGCAATAATAATTCTGCCTAAAATGGGGGTGGCTCATCCCACTGGGCTGATGTGTACTCTGACACAGGCTGGATGGAGTAAATGGGAATGAGAAGCACGTGGAGCCAGAAATGCCTTAACTCACTAAATTAATGGACTAAGAACACTGGGGAGATGAGGAATTACAAACAGACTTGCTAATAGCACACAACAAAACAGTTCTTAAAATAGAGCTGGGAGCATCCAGGGTGCAGCATGGGGCACATGGTGCCAAGTCTGGGACCTTGTACGGACATGGTTATGTGGATGTGAGCAGAGGGTGTTCCTGCAGAATGGACAGTCTCAGGCAGAACCAGCCCATGGTAAACTCTGCAGTGGAGCTATTTCCTGGTCTCGTTCCAGCTAGAATTTGCAGGATTTGGCATTTATAAATGGTTTGCCTTGTAAACAAAATAAGTGTTCTCTGGAGACTGTAGAGACAACAAACACAGAACTCCCTCATGCCATTTGCAGTTGCCATGTAGCATGGAGCCACTCTTTAAAAATCAACAGAAATACTGTTTTTCTTTCCTAATGCCTTTTACTTGCTGATCATGAAGAGCTATCCAGAGGAAGGCCATTAGTATTTTAAAAGAAGATACAAGTGTCAAGAGACTGTTATATGCAAGTGCACCAAGGAGAATTGGATTTAAACACTGTTCTTATTCTTCAGATCTCATGAAATCTCTCATTTTCTCTCCCAGCACCTTCTGTGCATAGAACAGCTTGCTGTGGGTTACATTAATGTCCAAATGCAGGAAACTCGTCTGACACACAAAACCATCTTTCCTGGGGATGGGGTCAGGCAGGGGCTTTCTAAGAAGGCCTGTTTCAAGGAGAAGAGGGCAGCAGCATGGGGGTTTTTGCTGTTCTATAATAGCTTTTTAAGATCATGCTGTACCCTGTAAAAAAGGCTTCAAATCCAGAGCCCCGGCCATGGCTTCTTGTGTGCTAAACAAGCCAGACCCCCAGATTTTGCCCCATTTGGTCCCCTCAGCAACATCATTTTTATGGTGTCATATAAAAAGGGGATGCCCTGTTGGTGACAGCTCTTCTAGAGTCTCTGCTAGAACAGCAATGGGGATATAAACAAGAAGCTCCCCAAACTGAAAAGGACTCTGTGCTCTGAGCCTTTAACAGTTCCTTACTGTTAAAATGGAAGCTAATAAATATTTACTTCACAGAGTGTCATGGTTATTAACCATGCAAAGCCAAGAGGTAAAACCTGCACCAATGCTATCTATTTTTATCAGCTGTGATGTTATCAGCCTAATGAAGCATCAGGAACAGGTTGTTTCTCAAGGGTAACTTCTTGTGGAGAGGTCTGGTACCGTGCATTAATGAGCCATCAGTAAGTTACTGTCCTGGCGATTTTGGGTTTCCAGTCAATCTGCCGTTCATGAGCTGTTCAAGTAAGGGATAAAAAGGACCAAGGAACTCAGGCAGCACTGAGGTTACAGTCATGTGCCTGACAAGAAATGTGATATTTCTAGAAACACTTCTGAACTGACTTTAAATATTGATGGTATATCCATTTCTTGAAGCTTCTTCTTGCACTGGCAATGCATTTGCTCCCCATCCACAGCATGCTCCAAAAAATCACATAAACTGCTCAAAAAACTGCTGGCTGAGCAGTCTTACGTCATACTGTGCATGACAGTCTCACTGTCATCTGCCTGAAGTATGGGTTCTGTGCCAGAAGGAGTCTGTGGACAAACTGGAGACTCCTGAGTGTTGAGTTAACTGGGCAGTTTCTATTTGTAACTCAGGAAAAATTAGCTAGCAGTATGCTGGTGACAGCTTAAAAATTAGTTCTAGCAGTAATCTTTGCTCTTCTTTCAGATCATATACCTTCTGTATACCAAAGCTATACAGAGAAACAGATGTTTGTGAAATATTTGACTGGTATTTAGGACACAGATGTATTAGTTAAGGTATTTGCTAAGTGTGGAGGACAGCAGAGGCCTGATTGAGGCATTTGGAGGGATACCTGTGTACAGCATGTTGGGATTTTTGTGCCTTTATTGCAGTGCCAGAACAAGTTGTGGAGCTCAGAATAGCTGTAGCTCCCCTGGAATGTCTGCGAGGCAATGGGTACTGCCCACCACATGGCCCGGGGCAGTGCTGCTCTGTGTTCCTCTACCACTCCAGGCTGCAACTGCCTGATACCAGGCAGCCACCTGGTTTCTGGGGTTCAGCCACCCAGGGGTCCTGGGGAAAGGCTTTAAATCAAAAAAGAAAGATTTAAGAAGGCTTTGTGACACAAGGTTAGTTACTCTGCAGTGAATGTTGAAAGCTTGTAAGTGCTGAGCCGTATCAAAGGAGGACGTAGTTTCTTGGTGTAACATGTTCCAACGCTCACCCTTTCATCTCTGACTGACAGCTCTTAAAGTGTCTGTACAGATCTGTCATGGCACAATAGGTACTGTTTCAGTGTTGTCTTAAAAGTTATTTTGAATCCTTACTATGGTTTAAATTAGAATTTATGTACAGTGCATGCAGGATAGTTTGGGGTACTCTCATGCCTGTTCAGTGAGAGTCTATGAAGATAAAGACTTTCTGGGGAAGTAACAGTTTTTGCCCAACAGCACAGAAGGGTTCACATACAGCCCTTGGCAGATGAAATTTCCTCTGTCAATAACTCTTCTTTCTTCCACCATAGATAAAACAAAAACTACACATACACACTCCCACAAATGTTGCATCCCACCACCCAAATCACCCTTCTCCTCTGTGCAAGCAGCCTTTTGTTCTGTCTTTTCTGCTGTTTCAGCATTGTCCTCATTCAAACCACTCTTCTGACACTGCCACAAGTCTAAACACTGACACCAGCCAGGAGAGCCAGCAAACGAAGGGCTCCATGCATAGGGGAAAAGGGACTGGGCACACGGTGTTGTAGTGGAAAAGATGGGTTTGCAGAGACAGCCAGCTCACCACAGCATCTCAGGCATCCCCATTCTTCTTTTATTTGGACCTGTGTTTTGGGGTTAGGTATGGTGTGTAACTAAGCACCCTCACGGATCAGAGCCGTGGTAGCTTGTGCATGTATCTGTCAACTGTCAGCAGCAGCACATTAACCGTGCTGAGGTTCTGCAGGAGCTGTACCCATCAGGGTATAACACATAACCTTGCACAGCCTCCAGCAGAGAGAAGCCAGAGGTGGGGAGAGATGGAATTAAGGAGATTATAGGACTTCTTCAGGAATTTCTTTCCCATCCAATATATTTTTCTAAGTACTACAGCTGCACCACCCTTCCCAAGCATCTGTTCCAGGCACCAAAGGCTGTAGAAGAGTATGCTAATAAGAACATTAAGAATGTTGTTTGTTTGCCTTTTTCTGTGGAAAATGTTGCCTCTACCAAACAAAAATGATGACAAGTCTCTGCATCTGCTGGGAATTGCAGATTAGTACTAAGCTTACACAATGATCACTGATAAAGTACATTTGCTGAGGTAATATGAGGTCGCTCGACAGCGCTGGTGATGATTCAGGCTTTTAGGCATTCAGCTGCAGGTGGGTCAATAGGAATGTTTTGCCACCAGTGTTCCAGGGTTGCCTTAATTTATGTTTAGGAGCCTAATTTTTATGATTCCTAATTTAAAATCTTAGTAGCTCATTGGACAGTGAGGGGGTTCTCTCAATTTGCAGATGGAAGCTTTTCTTCATGTGTTTTCCATTTCCTCTCCCTGAGAGGTTTGTATCCAGAGAGCTGACATTTAGCTAACTGATAGCAAATGCTTCAGAGCACAACACTGTACTGCAGTTCCTCCACCAGTGCCTTGGAGAGCAGCCTCATCCCAGAGTAGATTCCTCTGATGACTGCTGTGCTGTGTGTGGATTAGCATAACCTCTGTGATAGTCCAGAACAAAATAAAGCTACATTAAAAACAAGATGTGAAGCTAAAATAAGATGGAATTAGAATCATAAAGCCATTTAGGCTGGAAAAAAGCATTAAACTCTGGAATCAGCAGTGCTTCCGCTCCATGTTCTTTGCTTCTTGTTTCTCCCCTGATATCTCCTTCCCCTCCATCTTCCCCAGCACCTTTGCTTCCCTCTTCTAAATCATGCTGAAAACCGTGTCTTCAGAAGATGCCTTTGTTGCAATAATGAATCCCACAGTGACTGCACTCCTAGTATTGTTTTCAGTTGTACACACTTCTGAATATAATCTTTGATCTCATAAGGAAGCCTGAGGATACAGCTTCTTGCAGGATTGCTGCTCTGTGTTACACGTTTAGGATGGTAGGGATCCAGCCTTGCTCTGGACCACTTGTGCCCTGGCCATGGATGGTGTCATGCCCTATGCAATGTTCCTAAACAGTTAAATCACTTTAAAAGCCAGAGTTTGTTCTAAAATATTGTTACTGTTTCATTCCACAAAGTCTGGAGAGATTCTTCCTTGACAGGCTTTTTTACTTGATTATGCAAGAATTCTAAATGCTTACTTTATCTTTCAAATGACACTGTGTTCCTTCCTCACGCAGTTATTAAATAGCCATGCTTTGCAGTTTCTAACTTTAATGTTAATCCTGTAAAAAATGCTTACTAGTGTGAAACTAAAAAAAAAATGTAATAGTACAACTGAAGTAGGAGAAAGCACCAGAGTTTTGTAAGATGTTTCTGTGAACGCATTTGTGTGTGTGTGTACAGAATAGACTGGTACTCAAGAGAGCAGCATATACGTTTGTAATCAAATCTCACTTAAATGTAAAACTTGTTCCTTCTGTTAAACATGCAAATATTTTCATTCTCTTTGCAAATTCTGCCTCTCTGCTCATTACCAAACCTTTCAGAAAAGATATAAGCCCAAATCTTCCTCTGATCAGGCTCTTAATGTGTTCTGTGTGGTCTTTATTTAGACTGTAAACTTGCTGAAATAGGAAATGTCTTATAAAAAACCCAACTACACTGTCTCATTTCACATCCAAATTCTTCTCCCATACCAGCTGTGTGTGTTTGCCTAGCAGCAAGTCTCCTGTTAATGAATGACTTGTTCTCATTAGCTTGTCAGGCTGGATGTGTAGCTTGTAGTTCCCACTCATACAGAGCAGCACTCCTTCCCTTGTAGCTTCTGGTAAATCAAACAATGGGATACACAAAGCCTTGTGTCTCTGAGTGTGACCTTTGTACTAGGAATCATTAACTACCACGGAATGCCAAAATAAAGTAACTAGCTGCTGGTTAAATATATTTAACATAAGCAGAGCCTTATGGACTCCCTGGTATGGGGATTGTCACAGGCTTTACCATGGGCTGCCGCTTCTAAACCTCCCTTAAAAGAGAGGGAAATGGATTCTCTGATCAGCAGAGCCAGAGGTGTTGCGCTCAGTATATTTGTTTTGTGCAGCTGAGGTCCAGAATAGATTCCTGACACCTCGGAGGTTTTCAAAATGAGGTCCTGAGCAGCCTCATCTGACTTTGAAGCTGGCTGTGCTTTCAGCAGGAGACTGGACTAGCGATCACTGCCAACTTAGATTCTTATTTCAAAAAAAGTTTCCTCCATTTGGGGCATTAATTAAGACTCTGTCCTCTAACTAGGCTGAATTTTTCACAAAAGCCATTGGAACCGAGTATTCCTTGAACCTTCGTCTCACCATCCGATTTGCATAAAACTGGCCAAGAGGTTCAAAAGTTACTGGGAGAAAAAAGCTGGGGCAGAGACAGACACTCCCTTCCTCGCACACATAGGACAACTGTATAAGCCTTGTTTTGTTAAAAAAACCTTTCTTCCCTTTATGTTAGTGCAGAAAACTTGTCAGGTGTGCATCTAATGAGGCCTGAAGTCATGCTACATACTCCCAGCTGCAGCCAACCTGAAGTAATGCCCCCCCCACCCCCGAGCCAACAGCACATCTCATGCAGCCAAGGCATTTACTGTGCAATCCGAACTATGCAGAGAAGTTGAGACATTCAGGAGTGAAACCCGGGCATCGTCTTTCTGATGGCAGAGATTACATGGTTGTGCTCACACGAGCGTGTGTCTCAGTCTGCCTGGTGCCTCGCCCATCTCTGCCAGCAGACACGGGAGTGTACCTCTCTGTTGTCCTCAACTTTCCTGTAGGCGAGAGTGACAGAAAGGGGAATTTGACCTCAGCGTGCTAGAGACCGCCTGGCTGTCTCCTTTCCCTTTTTGTCTGCTCTTTCTGAGGATGCAGTCACACTACCAAATTACCTTGAGTCATCTGTCCTGGAAGTTTTTCCCATGGGCTGCCTGTGATAAAGGGTGGAGGTAGTAGGAGCATTTTAATCTGTGCTGTGAGGGGAGGCACTGGTGTGGTGTGAATCCACTGTGGACCCTACGTGCTTCTGAGATTTCCACATACCTGAGCCAATGTCATGTGTCTCCCCAAAATCTTCCCTGAAAGGGACAGGTTCCATAGCTTCAGTCCACACAGCTTGCTAATCAACCAAGAGCCTCCTTTAGCAGGCACGGCAGCAGATTATTCTGTTTCGCTTTCTCCCATATTGCAGAGAACACACCTATCTTCCTCTGCTTTTGATGGCTTTGGAAAACGTTACTTCTGTGTTCCTGGGAAAGAGCTTCAGAGCACTTCTATTTTCTGCCTCACAGGGAAGCAGAAACTGTGAAATTATCAGCATCCTCTGGTTATACGTTCCCTGGAGCTGTTATACTGTGCAGTCTGAAATAGACATCCGGCCCCAGGGAATTGCTAATGATGCATTCAGTCTCAGCATGGCACATGCTCATTCCTGGGGAGTTACTGAGTTAGCATTTATAGTTCTACTCTCTTCCTCTGAGCAGATGAAACCCTCTGATTTTCCCTCAGCACTGAGGTCTTGGGTGTTGGATTCTCTTCTCATGACAGCTTACTTGGAATGTCACCAGAAAGCTTTCAGCCTGGATCCTTCCTCTGAAAATCATAGACTACAGTAGCATCATGCCAGAGATTCTTTCATAACTTGGTGTCTGATCAGCAGGCAACAGGAAACTGAGGTCTTGCTAGATACAGTTGCAAAATAATAAACCCAAGACTTCCGTGCTGAAGATGGGTGATGGGTACTGGGGGCACTGGAAGCCTTTTGCACCTGGGGGAATAAGCTCCCAAACAGAAAGCAGAGTCAGCAGCCACTAAGGAAAGCACAACTGGAAAAACTAGGGAGTGAGCACTGCTGGATGTTTTGATGGTGGTCCCTAGCATGGGTCCCTACTGAAGAGAAACAGCAGTGGTAAAGGATGAAGTGAATTCACTCAAGGTTTACCTTGTTCTCTGGTTGCTTTGTCAATTTATGTTTCTCCAGCCACTTTTTACAATGAGGGATTTTTTTGTGTGGGCAAGGGTTGAACTAACAGGAACACTTTTACTATATTTCACATTAACTTGCTGGTGAAGACAAGACCTCTCTTGCATGACCTACATGCCTGAACTCAGAATCCCTCTCCTGGGCCTGCCATCTTCAGATTTAAATCCTTTAAACAAGCTCAAGTTTTCATCTCCTCATCCATATTTCCAAAGCATGTAAGCCTCAAGGCACTAGGCCAACAACGGAATAGTGCTGAGCACAAAGATGTTTTTGTAACCACATCAACTCAGCCCAAGGCAGATCAACTGCAGCAAACCCTGCAGATTGCTTCACCTCCCAGTGTAGTTCCATTAGAACCTCCCATTTCTGCTAGTCCTCAGCTGATAGCAAAAATGCCTCTTTCAGCTTTGTAACTCCGATTTCTATTTTCTCCACTTTCAGTGAAATGCTGTTGAGAGCTGACAGAGAGTCAGCTGTGACATAGATCTATCTGAATTCAGAGGTTTGGAAGTGTTCCTTCACGTTTGTCATCTCCTTCAATAAGCACTGCATTGTACCAAGTCTGTACATTCTTTACTGCTCTATTTGTTGCTATGGCCAGCTGTGCCAAGTTTCAGTGTGATTCTTTTGGGAGACCAGACAGAAGTCTGGATTTTCTTTCTTTCTGCTTTGTTTATGCTCCTGGCCCCTGCAGTGTTCTCCCTTACCATCATCCAAAACCTCTTCCCAAACAGGAAAGCACTGCCCTCTCCAGTTCCTCCACTTGTACAACCAGCAGCAGTCCCTCCTTGGCCTGAATCATTACAGCAGAGAAGCAATGGATAGACTCCCTCTCGGGCCAGGTGTTTCCAAAATCAGGGAGAAGCAGGGAGGAACAGATGGGACTGCCCTTGAGCAGAGAAAAGGGAAGTTTTTGGCAGGGGAGCTACAAAGGCACGGCATTGTCAGTCCATGTCAAACTTGGGAAAGGTGCTCACAGAAGGGAGAGCAGCAGGATGTGCTGCCTCATTGCCATGGAGACAGCCAAAGAGCTGGCTGGGCAGATTTAGAAATGTCTCCTGCTTGGGATGGCTTTTGGTACATGTCATCTATTTTTGCAGAGATTAAAACAAGGTGGAAAAGAGGAAATGTCTGACACAGAGAGTAAAAACCTGATTTCTTTCTTAGTTTACAGCAGAGAGTCAATCTTTTCTGGCTTAATGGAGATATTTGTTCTCCTCTGAGAAATATATCCTGGGTTTGATAGGGATTATTTTTTCCCCCTGCCCTCATACTTTTTGGGGTCTTCCATCAATCACTTTTGGCATTATGATTCTAGCTCCCATTTCAACTTTTTGGACTTTTCCATGGTGTTCCCCACATGCCCCACATGACATTTCTCTGCAAGATCTCTCCTTGATGACCCCAAGGATCTCATACTCCCCCAGAGAGGCTGATCTGTTCTCACCATAGCACCTCAGTGGTTTTTTTCTCACATCTTTCCCACTTGATTACTGCACACAGAAAGTTATTAGTCCCCAGAGCCTGCACTTTGCAAAGTACAGAACAGGTAGAACCGCACGATTACCTGCAAATAGCTGTCTTGGGAATCATCCTGGATCTGTCATTCCATAAGCACTAATTCTCTTCCACATCCATCAGCAGTCAGCACATTTGTACTGTAGCAAATAAACGGGAGATAAGGAACTGGTAGAAAATACTGGCACACACTGTTTTCTCCACCTCAGCAGCTGTGGGGAGAGCAACAGCAAACTGGTTTGTGTTTATTTAGGAAAAAGAGAAAGGACACACATCCTTTTGAAATAGGGAGAGGCAGAGATTACCACAAGAGTACTAAGCCATCATTAAATTAGGCATAAAATGTGTGCCCTTCCACTTGCTGTGTCTTCCCTTCACAAGGAAGGGCCCCAGGTGTGTAACACAGCTGGCAGTCTGTGGAGTCACAAGGAACACGTACAGTTGCTGCTGTAGGAGTGGGAAGGAGATGCTGGCCAAGTTCAGTGCTGTGTTTCCACAAAAATATTTAGAAAGCCATTATATGCAGGAGAGTCAATACTGGTAACTGGATCTGTTTGTTCTGGAATGCATCTCTCTGAAGTCATTCTTCCAGGGTTTGACTGCACATTTAATTCCACGTATTCCTGCTGAAACAACTTCAGAGACCCTCTCCTTGAGGCAGTTCAATATCTTCATGCATTTTTAATAAGCAGCAGAGTATGCTGCAGAATAAATCTAAGGTTGGTTTGAGCTGGTGTCACAAGGAGAACAATGATATTATACAATGTGGTTGGGACCCAGGTGAATTGTTTCCGAGCTCAACAGAAAGAGAAAGATGATGTGTCAGAGAGGGTAAAGAACAGCTTCAGAAAACACCGTTCATCTTAGTGGAGCGAGGCAGTATTTATATAGGTTCAATACCTCTCATGGTTTGATGTTTAGCCAGACTAGAAGGATCTCCTCCTTTTTAAACATACTGAAGAAATAACCTCCTCAACTTAAACAAATAAAACCCCAACTATTACACCATCCCAGCTGGCAAGGTTCATTCTATTACCTAACATGGTAGGGAAAGGCAAAATTAATTACTCCTCAAAAAAATAATGCAAGTTTCCCTTTCAGCAATGGAATCACAGCAATTAAATCGGCTGTTGTACCTCCTGCTTGGCCGTGGCAAGAAGCTCATCACTTGAATTTCTGAGCTGGGAGAGGAAGCCAGGAACTCACTGGTTGGCAGTAGGGCTTCACTTTTTTTTTTTTCAAGGACGATTTCAGTTCAGTAGCAAAAAGCGATTTGATGTTTGAATAAGGTTACCACTGCCCTCTGCCGAGAGGGATGGGGGCATTTCTGTCTAACTCGTCTGACAGCAAAACCAGCAGCTTCATGGCTTGGAAAGGGAGTGTAACTGCTGCTGCTTCTGCCTTTTCTCCAAAGTTTGCTGATCTGAGTCTCTCACACCAAATATTCTGAAAACTCTATGCCTCATACAGAGTAAAGAGGAGCAAGGGTATTTATGCACAAAATCTTGACATGATGATAGCAGAAACTGTGAAAGCTTGAGCTGGAGTTTTTAAAAAGCAAACTTTATGATTTATAAACACTTCAGGCATCCTCAACAATGTGATATCTGCTGGAGCTAGTTTTTGTCTTTCCTGCCAAAATTCAGTCATGCATTATCAGATCAGGCTTAAGTCCTCCACAGTTTCTTAAATTATTTCCTTTTTAACTGTAGCACTTGCCTGACTGAGTTCTGGCCTCAGTCTTACAAGAACATCATTATTTCTGGTTGTGCAAAAATGGAAGCTCATTCAATGCTACATTTATAACTTGCTTTACATTCTAAATCTGACATTGCTGTCCTTTTCCTAAAGTTTTTAAAAGGAAAACATTAAAGTGGAATATGTAACAATATTTTTCACCACTTGAGGGAGCTCCTTCATTTATCCATCAGGATGTTCCCATTGCGCCTGCATATGGGGAAATTCTAAACCACACTTTTAAACAGTTAATTGTAGGATCTGCTGACATATATGAAAGCATTGAGGCTCTCAAGTGACTGACTTTAAAGCTAAGATAGAATTTTTAAAGGAATTAATCATCCTGGTCAATAAATGTGGGCATCAGAAAGAGCGACAGCTGCTCATTCCCTAGGCTGACTGATACAAAAAATGTTGAAACAGAAAATAAATTAGAGTTACACAGAATTAAAAGTAGGCAGTGTTAATCACGTCTATTTTACAGCAGTGCCAAAAATAACAGGAAGCAACAGGACCCAGCACAAAAATAAAGAGAAGGAAAGAAAGAATCACAGAATGTCATGAGATGAAAGGGACCCTCAAGGATCATCAAGTCCAGCTCCTGGACCTGCACAGGAGACCCCCAAAAATCACACCTTGTGCCTGAGAGCATTGTCCAAAGAAAGAAAGAAAGAAAGAGAAAGGAGAGAAACAAGCAGTGCTGCTAAAGTCAAGTTGCTGCCTGGCACTGGGAAGGTGAAAGCCAGTGAAGCTGAGGCAAGAAATTGGGTATCAGGGCCAAGGTTCCCACGTCAACAATGGGAACGACCACGCGGTGATTCAGCCAGGAGTGCTCAGGAACAGCTGTGGTTGGGCAATCATTGAGCAATGCAACCGTAGGATTAATGTACAACACTCCAGAAAATCAGGAATACAAGCACCGTGGTGACAAGCAGGGTAAACGATGCCGCTGATGAAACAGTGCAGCAATTTAAGAGTGGGAAAGACAATAGCAGCTGATGGGTGTGAGTGGCAGGAAGCAGAGGTGGCAGTGCCTTCTCCCAGTTGCTTGCAAATAATGGGAAGGAAGGTAATGAGAGCAGCCACTTTGTTTTTCAGTGAGCTGCAGGTAAACAGCCTCTAAAGAGAAGGGGAAGGAAGGCTGTGAAAAAGCTCTGCTAGGGAAAAACCCAGAGACCAGGGAGGGAGCTCAGTGCTTGTCACATTGCGCTGCTTTGGCCTGAGAGATTTGTCAAGAGCTGCTAAAAAAACCTGGTGGCACCTCTGTACAGCCTCTTTAGGGCAAAATAAGCAAACTTGTTCTGAAGGTTAGCTGCACTTTCTTGCTGTTAAAGGAATCTCATTTTCCACCCAGAGTCAGGCTTTTACTAATTGGATGAAACAGTTTCAACAAGAAGTTGTTGAACTTTGGGGTATTTCTGTACATTGTGCATTGAGTATTCTGTTGGGTTTTCGGGTTTTTTTTTTACACTTGCTCTCCCCACAACTTCATTGTAAATAGCTGGCACAGAAGTTTTGGCATGAGGGCACCACAGATCAAATACAACCTGACCTGAGAGTATCTCTAAGCAGCACTGTGGTAAAGTCAACTTCTTAAGAACAGGGACAAGTTTATGTGAAAATTCCTGCTGCTCTCACCCATTGCATTTCAGCAATGATAAGGCTTTCAGTTTTTTCTTTTAATTTTTACAAGTTTTTTTATTAAGCAGCATGAAAGATGAGTGATGGGATAGTAGTGTGAACACACATTGCAAAATAAATCAGTTTCGGAATTTTTCACTTAGTGGCTCTGCTCAGAGTCCCCACAGATATTTAAAACAACTTCTGGAAGTTCCAGCAGTTACAATTTACATGTGGCTGGGGTGTGTGTTGGTCAAAATAAATGTTAGTAACAGGTCTAATAGGTGGAAAGTGACAGAAATATTTTATTACCCCATTGTAACTTTGTACCTTGGTTTGGGGTGACCTTTCAAGCTGCACCTGGGGACATATTGTGCATAGCACAGCCCTGATGTTGTGAGGAGGAGGAGAGACATGTACTTGCCGGTAAGAGATTAGTGGGTAAGTTCTCCTGGCTTTTGGAAACCTTTCCCATTTGCAGTGTGAAATGCAGCTCGCAGGAGGTTACTAGAGTTTGTTTGCTGGTGATGTGTTCTGTGACTCACCCTCCATCACGAGCCTGTGTCTGTCTGGGGAGAGAGAGAAAGCAAGGTACAAACCCCAGCCTTTGTCCCATTTTCAGCCCTCTGGAGCAGCCTTTGTCCCAGTTTTTGTCCCTGTGGAGCACAGCTGGGACTAACAGGACAGCCCTCCAGCCGGGCCCGTTCTCAGCTCCTCCAAACTGGTGAGCTGAGCTCCCACTCCCCAGGGTAACATTTGTGAGGGAGAGCACCACCTTGACACCACTTCTTGGGGGACTACTCGAGTTAGGGGACACCCCATTTTTACTTCCCTGTAAGATACCTACCCTGGCTACCGTTTGGAAGCACCTCAGGGGGTAGGACACACATTTGTGCTGAGCCTGAGTGCGGCAGGAAGCACTTGTTGAGCAACCCGTATGTTCCCGCTGAAGGACGAGCAGAGATAACCCCACTGGGCCCTCCCGGCCTTGACTTCGGTGTTCTCCCAGTTCTTTTAAATAAATTTTCCTTGCACCGGGGGTGTAGGGAGTGGAGGGGGGTCCTCAGGGCGAGGACAGGCCTTGCCCGAGGGGGTGACTGAGCCCACCTGGACCTTGGACTGGGTGGTCACAGCCGGGATCAACACCCTGGAACCAGGACTGACATTCCCTCAGCTGGATTGAGGCTGGAACCAGGACTGGTAATCTCTACTTCTTTCTTTTTTCCTCTCTCTCTCTCTTTCCCTGTTTCTCTCTTTCTCCCTCTTTAATTAATCTCTTTCTCTCTATCTTCCCTTTCCCCCTACCCCTTTATCCAAAACCCACTGCCGTGTTCTTATAGTAGGTCAGGGACTAGCATACCAGTTCCCATGCCAAATATGTAGCTTACTGATAAAACTTTGATTGCTCGCGGCCCCTCTGACATTGGAGGATTTACCAGCTTTGGGAGTTCCC
>VZTH01017155.1:0-41781 GCA_013397815.1 Aleadryas rufinucha | reverse complement strand
CCTCTCTTCCCTCACTTGACCTCCCGCCTCAGGAGCGCCGGGCGAAGGCGGCGGTGGCGGAGGGTGTGGAGNCGGGGCAGGGGCTGGCTCAGAGCCTCGGCAGCGCTTTGGCCAGCTCCCAGCGGTATCCGTAGGCTTCGGGTAAAAAAAACCTTTCGTGCCGAGTGTTCTACGCGTTGGGGGTGAGCTGTGGAATGACCTTAACTTTGGTTTGCGGAGTGACCTTAACTTTGTTTTGGCCCCTGTCTGGTTCGCTCTGCAGATACTGAGGGTCCGGGTCTGCGAGGTGATGCTGTGCCGGAGGGCCAGGAGTCGAAGGAAAACTTTAGAGATCTGAAAGTCTTTGGGACGGGGTTGTTATTTACTGTGATTAGTATTGGGGGCAGGGGGTTGGAACTAGGTGATCTTTAAGGTCCCTTCCGGTCTAAACTATTCCATGGTTCTTAGCTGTTCCTCACTGAGTGTTTTGAAATGCAGAGATGAACTTCCTGTAAAATGTTGTTTTTCTCCCAGAGCATCTTCTAATTAATTATCAGTGTGTCGAAAGGGAAGACGGAGAAGCTCAAGGTCTCTGAGCCCTTTCCGAGTACCGTAAATCAGGTACCAGTGAAAGCAGGGAGTTTCTGCTAGGAAATCTGTTAATGGGTTTGTGGCTCTACAGACCTACATCTACAGATGTCCTCAGAGTGGGTGAAAGGAGTGACTGTTTACTAATTGTGAGGAGCGATTTCCTCTTGTGAGGGGGGTGGTGAACATCTTGGAGTTATCCTGGCATTGTGTCAGGAATGACTCGGTTCTAGCAGATATTGGAGGGAAGGGCTGATGCCCTCTTTAGGCTCTGATGTGCTGATAATTGCTTAGGTACTGTAATGCTGCACCTCTGTTCATGTGGGAGCTTGACTAGGAAAATGTTTGTTTCCATAGATTGCCCCTAGCCGACTTCGTGATTCGGTGTGAAAAAGGCTGTGCTGTGATAACTTAGCCTATCTGAATTATTAACTCTCTAAGTTGTTTTTACTTTTATTTCACCCCCCACATGACTTTTCCTTCCCCCATTCAGAGATTGGTTATTTTTAACTCGTTTCTGTTAACCTTTCAATGAGATACTGTAACCACTCTGCACTGGTGAGGAAATAGTGCCTTCTTAACCTCTTGAGGAAGGTGGAAAGTGTACTGAGACAAGAATTAAACTTGTGGTCCTCTGTTAGAGCTGGAAAACTCACCCAATTAGTGATTTGTTGTGTGGTGGCGGGTGTTGTTTCTCCCCTGTATGCTGTGAAGCCTGAAAGGAGAATAGGAGACTGTCCTACTAGAGGGACAAACACAGGAAGCTGAGTTCTGGAAACCTCTGGTCATAGTTTTATTTCCCTTTTGCAGATGTGCCTCCTTATTCTGAGGAAATCCATCCTTAATTAGTTTTTTTACCAGTGCATGAATTTTCCTGGCCTGTCTGTAACAGCTCATCTGTGCTGATGCACGTATGCTGTTCACTAGTAGCTAAACACATCTGCTGCAGAGTTTGTGCCAACATGAAAAAATATATCAAGTTTGAAAATATGGTTACATGCATGCCTGTGAGGTTTTCTGGAAAAAATCTGCAAATTGTCCCTGGTTGTAGCTACATCTCCAAGAGATTCTTGAGCTGAATTTTATGGAGAATGTTCTGGTAAATCACTTTGTGACCAAATTAGAATCTCCTTGTCCACTTCTCATTAGCTGAGAATTTTGTTTTCATCCTGCATATGGTGCTTCAGATGTTCCCTACTGGCAGCTCTGTCCCCAGCAGTGACCTTTGTCACTGGTGTAGTTCAAACCTGGTTCTCTTCCTATTTTCCTTGATTTGCAACGCAGCCGTTGTCTGGCCAAGCAGAACTCAGCAATCCATTAAGGAAGCTGCTCCTGCCGTAACAGCTGAGAACTTGACAAGGGAGGGGCTTGGCTCAGGCCAAATATTGCTGGTGATTCCACAGAGTAAACCTGCCACATCTCACAGAAGACAAGTCTTGATGTTCACCTGGCTGTCAGAAAGGATTGCAAGGGCTTTTTGGCCTTTTAAAGATCCTGCAAAAGCTTAATTTATTTTGAGTAGTTATAAAGTCTGTAGGGAAAAGAGGGAGGTGTGGGCAGATGGATAGGGGAACTTGGTTACTTTGTTCCTATACTGCTTGTAGTAAGGGAAAGGAAATGTGATCAACAGTAAATGACTAATTCAATTGTGTGCTGAATTTCCTCTATCCTTGCTCTGAATTCATAACGAAGGGAAGAAAGTCTAACTTCAGTGTAAAAAAGGCTATGCAAATATATTACTGAACAATAAATGAGTTTTTTGTCATTAATTATTTGCTCTCCTTTTCTGATCTAGCTAGGTAACCATGGCAGGTGATGACTGTGTACGGAAACGCCAGTCTGGCTCCACTGCAACCTGCAAGACCCCTGAGAATGAAGAGACACAGAGGAGACCTGAGAGCGAGAGGTCCTTTCACAACTCAAGCAATGGTGAGACTCACTGGCTCGGCACTGGTTGCATCTCTGGCATGTGATCTCCTCTGAAGTGCCCTTTCTGCTCATGGCTCTGCCTCTTCACTCCTTCATTTCTGTTTTTCTGTCTCTGGAAAGGCTGAAGGTGGAGCTCCCTGTGTACCAGCTGCACCCCCTCAGCAGGTGTGGGTTGTTTGGGGTGCTGTCCTGCAGAGCTTTCCCTCAGGAGCTGTGTACTGCAGTGCTCGCAGGGGTCTAAAACAGGGATTAATTGTCACAGGAGGAAGAGATGCATCAATGCTGTAAACGGTGCAAATGCATCCTGGCAACATTTTTGAGTAATCCTGCTAAATGCTTTTTCTGGGACTTCATCTCACTTGCTTTACAACCTATAAGTATGTGACTTCTCAAGATGGAAGAAAATGGTCTTTAACACACCAGGCTAAGGTGGTGTATCCACCTGACACACAGGTGGAGGTAGGATGCCACAGAGAGTGATTCTCTGCTGCTCTGGGATTCTGTTCATGTCAGGACAGCTCCCTTTTATTCAGACTCGACCCTGGCTGCCAGAAAACAGAACAATAAACAGTTGGGTTTGTGTTCATTTGTTTGTGCTCACCTTAAAAGTTACGTGGCTTAAAGTTGGCTTTGTGGAAGGATCACTGCTGCCGTGCCCTGTCCCTTGGGTTGCAGGGACAGTTGTGTGCCACTGTGAGTGGTTTTGCCTGCAGACTTTGTGGCACTCTGTAGTCCCTGGTTTATGCTGTACCACATTCCTGCCCGGTGATAAGAAGGTTAGAGGTGAAACTGCAGCTCGGTTCCTTTCTCATTGTGAGACAGATTAAGCAAAAAGCTAAAGTAGTTTATCACAATATGCCATGTGAGTACAAGATCCAAAACCCTGGTGCCAGTGACTCGAGGAGATAATTCTTACTGATACACTTCTGGATATCATCACTATTTCATAGTACTTCTTTCAGCTGAAACCAAAGTCGGAGCAAGTTTAAGGTTAGGACAAGTCAGATTTCTTATTGAAAATAAAATACATTGGAGAGAAAGCCATCTCACAAACTGCTTGGAGAACTGGGATTTTAAGATGTTGGTGGCACAGTAACTTTAATTGGATCAGATGTGACTGTATTAAGAAATTGCATGGAGTTGTGTCTACTGGAATCCAGTGATGCTGGGCTTGGGAGTAGACTTGTACCCTTTTAACCTTTTCATGTGTGGAAACTCATTAACTGCTATGAATGAAGGGTAAGTAATAAATAGAGTGGTGATAATTAGGACTTGATGGGTGGGTGTGTCTTTAAAGGTCTTAAAGGTTCATTTTAACACCTCTGAGATGTGGCGAAACATCACTGCAGGTGAGATACTGTGAGTATGTAGCAAATAAACATTCCGGGATAGATCTCCTGAAGGTGTCCGTGTACCTGGTGGGTTGGTTTAGAACAGTCAGTGTGGTTTTAATCCCATACAAACTGCAGTGAAGGACAGCAGGGAGGAATCCTGGTTAGTCAAGACCAAGTGCACCTTCACCTGCCAAGGTTGCTGCCAGTTGAGCAGAAGTGTCACAGTGTTACTTTGCTCAGCTCAGTGTTGGTGCCAAAAGGAATAACACAGGGAGGTAGGAGGCATGAATCTGATGCCTTGAGGCATGGGAGAAAGATGCATCCCTCTGGTCAGGAATTCCTGGGTACAGGGGAGTTAAATCAGCAGCTCTGTGACCCAAAGGTTGAAGATTTATGAAGCTGAAGTGTTCATGAGTTGCAGACAGTGGCCTCTTCGTGTAGTCCAGGGTGCCTGTGTAACTAGGTAGGGCTTTCACGGCTGAGGTGGGAGAATCTCTCAGAAGAAGCAGCCATAGATGCTTTTTCTCTTTCTTTTGTCCTGGCCATTCACTCCTGAATAGCTGTTTCTAAGGGATTAGTGCTGATGTGCACAAAGGCAGTGTGAGGCTAATGATCTGCTGTCTGGCAACAGCCTTTTTGTACCGTAACAGCTTCATGCTGGGTGTTGCGAAGAACTTTAGACAAGATGCATGTTTGTTGCAGTCGAGGGATTCTAGCCAGGTGAAGAATGTATGCAAGTAAATATTGTAGTGTGTTCGTGGCAGTTATTGCTGTAGAAAAACGAAACCATTAATGATTACCCACCCTTGATCCTCTCTGATTACAGCAAACACAATCGACTTTCTTTGGTAAGAGTTGATATGGCAAGGGCCTCCTGACTTGTTTCCAGAAGTGTGTGAGCTTTCTACAGAAACTTTTGGGCCCTTAATCCTTTCTTCATTAAAACTCAAATGCATTGGCTGATCTGAAATTGCTTAGAGGAATAATTTTAATACATGTATTGGCATTAGAGCTGCAGTAGGTCTGACTCTTCCATTTGTACAGTTGAGGTTATTTTTTTTCTTGACTCTTCAAATGCTTCTGAAGACTCTCATTGCTTGGGTTCCAAGATCAAATAGTTTTTACTCAGGTACGCCCAATTTTATAGAAGTGTGGAAATACTCATAACTTCTGAGATTGCCAGAAGATATCTTCTGTGCCTTGATTTGTTTCTATCTTGTAATTATTCAGCCTGTAATTTCACTTTGACAGAGTAGCTGAACTTCAGTCTTGCATATCATTTCTCCTCCTTGAGTTGGCTCCAGTGTTGTAATTAGACAACTAATTTGGTCCTGGGTTAGAGTCAGCAGATGATCTAGGTGGCAGTAATCCCCTGTCAAAAGCCAGGCTTCCTTAATAAGATTAGTCTTACATGTTTTCAGCAGGCGCTACAAAGAGAAATATAAAACTGTTCTGCTTAATGGGATATTGGTATCGGACACTGATTGCAAGAAAACTCACCTGGAATGAGCATAATAGAAACTGCATGGACAGCTCTTAAAAGGCTAGAGAGGACATGGATCATAAGTGTGCATATGAATGCCTCTAAAATGCTCAGATTAGTCCACTCAGAGCAATAAAATGGTGGGTTTGGAGTCTGTTCTTGTTTCCCCAGAAATCAGGAAAGGCCTGGAAGTGTCTCTGGTGGCTGATTTGCAAACAAGCTATGTGGCATATCTGTTCGGTGTGAGTAAGCCTGTTTGGTAATGCTGATCTTAGAAAGGGGCTGTTATCTTCCAGTGGAGAGGTTACTATGGATCATCCCTGGTGCAAAAGTTCATGGTGATGCACAAATTGTGTGTGCCTACGGAGAGATGGAGGAGGAGAGAGCTCTCCAGCAGGGAGCAACTTGGAAAGATTTAGCGTTTGCTGTGTGACTCACAGCAATGAGTGTTCAGTGTTTCAACAGGCTTCTTGCAGATTAAGCTGCTTGAATTGAGTATCTGGGATGTGTTTCTGAGGGATAGATCAAAAAGCTGTTTTGTCTAGGTGGATTCTGGCAATTCTAGGGGCTGTCATGTTTTGGAACCTGTGGGTTGGGTGAAGGCTCAGCAGTTTCTTGTGAAGAGCCTGTGGACATGGTAGCATAATGTAGAGAGTGCTGGTGTTCCTTCCTGCTAGTGAAGAGGCTGTTTGGGTTCCATGTCCCTACAGAACTGACTTTTTAAGCTAAATACTCGCCCAGCTGCAGTGCAGTGACCTATGGCCTGTGAGTTCTTTAAACACATCAGCTGAGTCTAGTCATAACTTGACTCTATTTGCTGAGTGGCCAAATAAATTACCATAAGTAAGAATAGGGCTCATCAGCATCAAATTATTAATGTATGTTGTATTGTAGCAATATGGAACTCCTCCCCGCTTTACAGGAGCATTGCACTGGACTGGTTTTAATATTGCTTTGCTTCTGATAACATCTTCAGAGTTTTTGGAGAGGGAGCCTTTAAATCCAGGTGACTGACAGTGATGAAGTCCTTCTGCCTGTGTTGCTTTAACCTCTTGAATGGGAAGTTGCCTTATCAAGAAATAACAAAGCTGGTTTTTTTTGGATCCCAAGCTCCAGCACCAACATCATAAGAGTGATTCTGTGTTATACCCATCTCAAATGTCACTTATCTGTAACATGTGCAAGAGTGGGTTGAAAAAGGGACAACAGGATCCTTTAGAGAAGGTACATTGTCAATCTTGTGAAACTTTAGTTGCTCAACTTTTCAACAATGAATAAGCTTTCTCAATCTTCAGGTGATTTTTTTTTTATTAGCTTGGTTTTCATAGGGAAACAAAGCTTACAATTAAATTGCTCATGCATTTTATCTTCTGACTTTTGAACCTGCTTGGAATTTGGTCTGTACAGAGGAGTCACATCCTTCTGGATCAAGCCCAAGACAAGTGGTCCTCTAAAGATCTTGTTAATATCCTTGCTGATGGGAAAGGAACCCAAGGCCATTAAGTAAGGACTTCTCCCTTGGAACAAAGCTCTTCCAAAGCAAGCCCTGCTTAAGTCTCCTCTGAAATTGGCCACTATTTCATACTAGTCTTCAAGACAACTTTCTCATGACTTTAAATATATTTTCTGCCTTCTGAAGGCATATCTCGACTTCTTTTAAATGCAAAGATGTGCCTGGTTGTATAGTGCAGCCTTGAGTCCATTTTTATATAATACTATTGCGATCCCAAAGTGATACAGAAGGGTCCAGGCTTCATTTGCAGGGTCAAAGGAAAGTGAAGATTTGGACTTCTCAGCAGTGCACATTTCCTTTTAGACTCAAAATCATGTGCTGAATCTCTTTTCCAGTGACCTGGCAGAACGTAAGTGGCGTCTTGTGCAAGGGAAGATGAGTGATTGAAGATGATGTGCTTGTTCTCTGGTATCTGCCTTGTGACACAGCTGGGTTTATGGGGTGATGCAATACAGCAGAAGGGGTTGGTTTGGGGTGAGTTTTCTTCTACAGAAGATTTTGTGTTGAAAAAGACAAGCTCACAGGTGAGTTTGTTTTGTCATGAGATGCTTATACTGAAGCCTTGGAGATCTTGATTTTAAAACCTATTAAAAGATGCTGTGTTTCTTATCTTTTCCATGCATGCACCCTAGTATGAGGGCAAATAAAGTGACAGGAGGACACTGCATCCAATTTAGCAATTACAGTATCAGCAGGTCAGAGACTGGCCTCATTTCTTGTACAACCATTAAAGCTGGACATTTGGTATATGTAAAACTATACCCAATTTTAAGGCCTTGTAGTCTAAAATGGTGTTTTATTTCCAAAGTGAGCCATTCCTGGGTAGTTTTTAATGTGAGTTTTTAATGACTGAGGCTTCAAAGGCAAGATCTGACAGGAAATATATGGTCAAAGAACTGGTTATTTTATTTTTAGCTTATCTTAAAAAGGAAATAATGCCATTCCTGAAGTCCCTTGTGTCCTGTTCTTTTTGGCTGTGTTGGGTGGCTTCAAGCAAACTTGATAGCATCTTGAAGACTGGCAGCTGGTTAAGAGACGCAAATTGTTAGCTTTTTGAAGGGGAAGGTTAGTTGTTCTTTGAGCTGAGCAGCTCTGTTCTGCTTTCTAGCAGGTCAGCACAAGGTGGTTCTTCCCATAGTAGTAATGGAAGGAGGGGGCTAGGAGTACACTTGTGGAGTGGCACAGTGAGGGAGTAGAGCCACTGAGCATATATGAAGGGGGCACAGTTCTGCTGCTTGTGGAACAAGTTTATTTATATTTTTTTTTCATGTATTGAGGGAGAATGTATTTGGGACTGGCAAAGTTCGTAAGCTGAGTGGATCAAGGGTATCTTACATTCTTCTCAAATTGTTTTCCAAACTGCTGTTGTTCTGCAAATGTAACAGCACAGTGAGCTTAAATGCTGAGGTTTGGGGTTTGTTTTTTTTCTTTTGTCTTGGAGGTGAGATGCTTAGCAACCAGGAGTTCTATTTTTGTAGAAATGGATCTTTGCATGCAGCCAAAATCAATGGTGTTAAGCAGTTTCCTTGTTTGTTGTTTCATTAGATGTCTGCTAAGTAATAGGCAGTTGTTGCTGGTCTGTCCTTAAGCCTATAGCTTGTGTAGCAGATAGACAAAAATCAAAATTCCTGCTTGATTGGTGGGAAGAGGAATTAATGCTAACAACTGAGCATAGCTGCAATGAAGGTAAAGTTTCTTGTGGTGTTGTACTCTTTTCCAGTACTGGAATTGGAATCACCTCTGACGCAGGTCTACCTAAAATGCTTGGAACCAGTTGCTCAAACAGGTTGACTGAGACTCCTGAGCATCACAGAAGCACTTCCTTCTGTGAAAACGAAACTGCATTTTGTGTAGAGGCTGTACTCGTGCAAGGAGGCCACGTTGTGCACCGTGATAGTGCTATCAGTCTGTCTCCTTGTCTCACAGCAGCACAACTTTGGCACCTCTACAGCAAATCTGTTAGCTCATGCTTCCCTGGAATCTTACTGGGGAATCAGTTCAGTACCTTCTTTTTCTAAAAGTGGTAATGTTGTCTTAGAAACCAAACACGCAAGTTGTAATGCTGGCTGTGCGTCGGTGTGTAAGGTGGTGCTGGAGCTATAAATGCCAAAGGATATGCACAAGGCAAGGTTTGTTGCTATCTTTTCACTCTGACTAGTGTTTTAGGGGGGTGGATGCTGCTGCTTCAATCTTGATTTTCCTTCATGTGAAAGACTCTGCGTTTTAAGTAACTTTATCTTCTGTGTTGTTCTTACTGGAGAAGTGAAACACCAGCTGGTGCGTGTCCTAAAACTTAGTCTGAAATGTCTGACCTCTGGGTGTTGTTCCTCTCGGTGTCACAGAAGCATCTCAGATGTGTGGTTTTTAATGCAAAAGAAAGGTGGCATTTGAGGCTTTACCTATTGGCCAGTGGTGTTAGTAATGACAAAAGTCAGATTATATGGATGGCATGTTACACTGGACTGTTTACTTAAACAGTGAAACATGTTGAGGAATACAGTCACACTGATACCTAGCACTTCTCCTGGGAGATGAAAAAAGTGGGAATAGCCAGGTTTGAACACAGGATAACTGTCCAACTCGCCATTCAGCCTGTCTTAGAGCTGACCATGGTGTTTTACTGACAGCTGTGACTGACTGCCTTGCCTATTGGCGATGGAGAGACCTCCAGACAAAATAACCTTACATCTGGTTAAGATAAAACTCTGATAAAAAGTTAGCACACTTGGATATGACCTTCTAAGGGTCCTTCTGTTTGCTGCTTCAAGGCTGAGTATGTTTAGGGACCTTGAAAGATTTGCAGAGTTGCTGATGAAAATAGAATCCAGCATGTTATCAGCTGTTGACTGCCTTACAGTGCTGCAATCCTAAAATACGTGGTCATAGTTCATGAACTTCCTGCAGCTTTGATTTGAGTTTAGTGGGACTTAATTAGAAGTCAGAAATGCTATTGAAAAATTGGTGTCTGAGCCACTGTATGCTGTGCTTTCTGTGTTTTCAGACATGCACCTAAAAGTGTTCAATGTTTGCTTTCCTTCTTTAGGCTGGGTTGATGTCGACCACGTGGTAACGAGGAAAATGCAGCTAATAGCAGAAGCTGAGGTAAATACAATACTTGCTTATGGTGGGGAGCAGGACAATTGACCCTGGATGTCTTTTGGAGAGTCTCTAGCCCTGGAACACAAATAGCTCTCTTCAGTCCTAGCTTGAGCACAGTGACTTTTCCACAGCCCTCTTTCTCTCTCCCACTTTGCACAAGAAGGGTAGTGTTATCTAATGAGATTCTGTCTTACTTGACCCCAAGAGGTTGAAGTCCAAAGATAAGAATGAACTTTGAGACCTGTAAATAAAATGGAAATTGCCTTACCGCTAACTTTTGGCAGTGTGATGATTAGCCAGCCTGCTTGCTTATTGAGCCTTTAAAATGCTCTGTGTCCTGCCATCCATTGAATAAAGGGCAGCATGGAGCCTGTATCCCACAGCTCACAGTAAGGAGATGACCTTCCTGAGCTTTGGTCTCATTCTTTTTGTCAGTGAACAATATCCTCAAAGAAAATTGCACTGGGTGTTTCTGACATCATCTGCATCTGTGTGGGCTGCTGTTGTCTTAGATCACATTAAGGTAATTTATGCCCAAATTACATGAATTGGCTAACGATGAACTGCACCCTCCTTGTTAACCATTGTTTTGTGGCACCCGTGTTCTCCAGGGCGAATCACCCTGCACTCTTGCATAATTTTATTGCAGAAAATTCCGTGGTAAATCTGAAGTGATCTAATTGTGCCAGCTTGACATGTGTAGGAGGGAGTGGATACTTAAAAGACACAGAAAAATACCTTGCAGCTTTGAGCTATTTTCCTGTTCAGCTCTTTTTTTTTTCCCCTTTTTCCCCCCCACCTCCATAGGAGGTGTCATTTGTAATAGGTACAACTAAAGTGTATTTAAATGTCTTCCACAAAGCGTGTGCTGCTTTTTTTTTTGCTGAAACTCCTAAAATCCAGCCCATTAGAAGGATAGTCAGCTCAGAATTTTATTTTGGATGTTGTCTTATCCTGTTTATCCTTGCTGAGAACAGATCAAGCCTGGTAACTTCTCTGCAGACAAAACAGCCACTGTTAATCGCTGTGTTGGCAGTGGGTGTTTGCAGGAGAAAGCTTTCACTGTAAAGCACAAGAAGCTTTGGAAGTTCCAGGGAGCACTAGCTGGTTGCAAGGGGACAGCTTGACCTTGGATTTCTTTCTTCAGGAGTGTCTCTTGTTCCTTATTTTTTTTCCTGGTCACCAGCTTTGAGACAGAGTTTGTAGACAAAGTGATTTCCTACCCACAAAGAATCCTAGAAAACCAGTAGGTCAGTGGTGTTTTAATTGCTGAAGTTTCTCCCAAAACCCAGGGAGTTCAGATTTTAAGTCCTGAGTCATGCGGCTTGCAGATTTGTTTAAGGTGCCTCAAGGCTGAGGGGAAAAAAAGACACCCTACTGCAAAATACCTGAGAATTCTTGCAGTGCTGGGCCCTTTTGTTGTGGGAACCCCTGAAGAGAGGCTTGGATTGCAGTTTAGCTTTTCTGTGATAGGTATCTGAATTGTAGGCAGGTGCTTGACTTGTGGAAAACCTGGTCACTGCCAGCTCCCGCAGGTGTAAATGGGATTTGTAGGAGCCTGGTGTTACTCGTGCAGAAGAGGCCTTCAAGCGACTGCAGTCTGAAAGTCCAGCCCTTTGTTCATTCTAAAGGGAGCTGAGAATGGGGTGTTCTGTCACTAGGTCAGGGCTGGCTGTTGTCACGTGTCAGTGACCAAAATTACTAAATCTGTTAGAATGAGGAAAAGTTCTGGGGAACTGTTGCAACTTTATAAGGAAGGATTACTTCCCTCAGCTTTCTCTGACTTGTCATCAATTCTTACTATTGGCCAGCTTCTGCTTCTGATGGCACAGCATTCTTTTAATGGTGTTTGGTTTCCAATTACACTTAGTTGCAATTACTGTAGGGTCTGTACTCTGATTTGTATTTTATTTAATCCATTAAGAGCTCATGGCCTGCTCTCCCAATCCAAACACATGCACATGTTGGTATCAGCCCTGGAGGGCTGTGTTAGGAGGTGGCAATCTCAGCAGGGTGCCAGCCAAAGGGAAGAGCTACTTTAAGGAAATACCACCTGCTAAACCCTCCCTGAGGAGAGATTAGGCTAAAAAAGGGGAGACACTATTAAAACAAAAAAAAGGATTATGATGGGAATGAATAGTGCTTTGTTTGGCATGGAAATTGGAGCAGCCCAAGAGAAGCAGGAATTTCTCTTTGACTTTTTGGTAGGGATACGTGCATGCATGCTGCAAAAATTGGGCTGTACCAGGGAGCACCAGTGTCTTCTGTTACAGGTTGTATTCACAAGTACTCAATATTTGTTGTTTGGGGTTTTTTTCCTGTTTTAAAGGAACAAATTCATCTCTCTTGCAGAGACAATCCTCTGCCTCCCAGAAAAGCAATATCTAAAAGTAGCCAGATCATAAGAACTTTTTTAAGCACTGGTGAACCTTATTTAGTCTATTCTGGAAGCTGCCAAACAGGGGAAAAATGTTTTTTCAAGTTAAATATTAATCTACTCCTTCTCCTACTGCAGCTTTTGTTTCAAGAGATCTGTCTGGATCTGGCCACTATAAAACAGGAGGAATGTAGAGTTCTGGTCCATCTTGACATCAGGGTCTTCTCCTTGTATGTGGTCTCACTTCAGATTGTCTTGTATTTTCTGCCAGAGAGTTAAACTTACTTGGCTGTTGTCACATTAAACAGGAGCATTTTGTAAGACTACATCATCTGTTCATGTATTTTGTAGGGTCATGGAATAGTTTGGGCTGGAAAGGACCTTAAAGATCATTCATTTCCCCCCCCTGCCATGGGCAGGGACACCTTCTGCTAGACCAAGTTGCTCCAAGCCCCATTCAGCCTGGCCTTGGACACTTCCAGGGATGGGGTAGCCACAGCTTTTCTGGGAACCCTGTGCCAGGACCTCCCCACCCTCACAGGGAACAATTTTTTCCTAACATCTGATTTACACCTACCCTCTACCAGTGTGAAGCCATTGCCCTTGGTCCTGTCACTACAGTTCCTCACGACAAGTCCCTCTCCACCATCCCTGTAGGTCCCCTTCAGACACTGGCAGGTGCTGTGAGGTCTCCACACATCCCTCTCTTCTCCAGAAACCTCCTTGAAAACTGTTTTTTTCCTTTTCAACCTTCAAGATGAAAAAGTAGATAGGAGTTGGGAATTCTGAAAGTGATCAGGAAACATATGTGTTTCCTGAGCAGCTGATCAGTAGGAAGACCAGATGAAATGATGATATGTAGTTATCAAGTAGGAAGACTTGCACCTTGAATCTGAAGGCAAACTGGAAGAGTCCCAGGCAAAGGATGGCCAAACAAACATGGCTAGTAAACACTCACATGAAGAAAACAAAACATAGTGTGCAATTCGATTTTAAGTAATTTCTTGAAACTTGCCTTTTGCCTGTGCTGAGGGTAATGGCTGTCTGGCAGAGTGTGCAGGAGCTCAGGGGTTGGCTCTCAGCTATGCTTCATCACTAGGCTCATCACATTTGGTGTTTGAGAACTAAACATTAAGGAACTGACTTCTCAGAACTCTGATAAGCCTTCTAAAAGGCCAGAACAATTCTGTGTTGAATCTGATGGAGAAGATAAATGTTATTCAAAGTCCTTTGGCCTGAGGTGTGTGAACAGGCCAGGATAAGCCCCGGTCTTATCCAAGTAAGCTCCAACTGTTGGCAGATGGTACAGAAATGTTTTCTTGGTGCCTTGCTCTGTCCTACTCCAGGATAAAAAGGAATATAAATATTTTATGGAAATGTATCCAGCAAGTTAAACAGTTTACTGCTGTGTTTTTACTCTGTCAGCAACTGAAGCCAGCTTTCATGAAGGAGGTGGACAGTCACTTCACAGAGTTTGTGAACAGTTTGGTGGCAAAATCGGCACTCCTGGATTCCTCATCTCCAGCCTCCCTTTTCCCAGCTTCCTGCGCCGAGAAGGAACTGCACAAAGCCAAGTAAGTCCCTTTTAAGCTGTTGCTATAGCAAGGTTATGTTTCCTGGAAGCTTTATTTCCTTTTTTGTCTCAAATGTTCTCTTCTTTCTTTGCAGGAATTCGAGGGCCCCTCCAGAACATGGGAAAATATTTACTGCCAGGAGGTCCCTCTTGGAGTGAGTAACTTCATCAAGTTAATTTCATCAAATTGACTGAAAATACCCTTGATAGTAAACTAATGAGCCTTTGCTTTGAGGTACTTTCCCTGCCACCACCCACGGTCTTATGTTCAAATCCATGGGGACTAATCTGTTCAACCTTCTCTCTTTCTAAAATATCTGCAAATATAAACCTTAATTACAGCCCTCTCAGTACCACTGGGATCATGGCTAATTATCCTTTGTCTGAGGATAAGCTAAGGAAGTGTCTGTGTCTGTGGCACCCCGACTGTACCTTAACTCTGGTCTCTCCCTTAGTGAGCTCTTTGAAGTGAGTCACATCAGGACAATCTACCACATGTTCATCGCTCTCCTCATTGTCTTCATCCTCAGTACACTTCTAGTAGACTTCATTGATGAAGGAAGGTAAGAATGCTTTGGGAAGACAGGGATAAGGGCTGGGAACAGCTCTTCCAGAGTGCCAGATGTACATGAAACTGCAGAATGGTGCAGAAAGAAGGGGGAATCCTTGGGATATTGTTGGAAGTGTGGGTTTCAACTTGGCATACTTAGAATATATGCTGGGATTCCTATTGAGAGGGTATGACCATTTCAAATCAGATAGCTGGATATTAGGAAAAAACTGCTAAGTGACATGTTACATGAGAATTGTGGCCAGCACAGCTCAGCCCAGCGTGCTTAGTTCATCACGAGGCTGGAAAAAGGGAATGTGGAATACTTGAGTTGAATATCTTCAATGAGACAGTAGCTTTCAGCTGCTTGTGTTGCTTGAAGAAGGACTCTGCTTAGAAAAACTTTAAATACTTCAGCAGTCCTTCCTCTGTTTAAAAATGACAGTTCTGGAACACTGTGTTTGTACTTAAATAAAAATAGAACTTTGTTTTTCCTGGGGAAAAACCTCAAGGCTATTGGCACAGCCTCTGCTAAGATAGCACTGTGCAGGTAGCCAGTTGTGAACAAGATTGTGAAAGACTGCTTTCCTCACACTTACTTGTTGCTTAAATAGTATTTTGGCAAGCTATATCTCATGTACACAAGTAGGATTACATGTTTATCTTGTTGATTATTGGCTCTTCAGTGTACAAAACCAGAGCTGTATTTTGATTATAATCATTGTCCCTTTGGTCTGGGTATAAGAACAGGCTCATGTGCTACTGAATGTTGTGTAGCTGATCCTAACTTACTGGTGTATGGACACTGGGGGAGAATAGGTATTTATCTTAAAATCAATTAGGGCTGCATTCCCTGATTACTTTAAAAATAATTTTTAAAATTATATCTGTGGTTTTAGCTAGATCTGATCATTTGGATCCAGTTTGCAATTGAGCTTCCACCTGAAAGAAATAACTTTTGCTGGTGTATTCTGTACTGTCATCTTCTCTGATCTTAGCTTAGAAGAGTTGCTTATTGTAGGAGTAAGCTCTGATGAGTGTGAGAGGCAGTAAAGTTGATCAGCCTTTCGTTGATGTCCTTATGTTGTAAGCTTGATTAATGGACCAGTTGATCATATTTGACCTGACCTTCTAATAACCCTGAGCCTTTTGGGGAACTTCTAAACTGAATCCATGTGGAATGCCCACAAAGAAGGATTAAACTAGGTTTGAATGCTGGATGTTAAAATACCCCATGCCTATAGAGGCAGGGAAAAAGCCTCTTTAGGCTTAAAACCCTGGGAAGAACTGAGTCTCAGTGCAGTAGTGGTGGTGTCCTGGGAGAGTTCCCCAAAAGCTCTCACAGACCCTGGTTTGGCAGTGGATTGTTCAGTCACGTGCATGTTCTTAGCAGGGATGAGCTTGAGCCCGCTCTTAAAGCACATGCTGATCTTAGAGATGTGCTTAAGCCCTGTGGGATTTGAAGGTAAGCTGTGCCTGACAGCACTGATGGCATCAGTCCTGCTCTTACTTTCTGGGATACTTGAGAGTGGCCACTTGACACTGCCACAGACAGCCCTCTGTTTCTGAGCTGAAATGGCCACGGTCACTGCTGTCCAGACTGTCAAACAATTATGATCTGGAAGCTTTATGTGTTGTAGTCACTTAGTGGAGTAGAAGTATTTCTAATCAAACAATGGACACCGAAAACTGTCCCTTTCCTTGTGTCTTCTAGGCTGGTCCTTGGATTTGATCTTCTGGTCTTTGTCTTTGGAAAGTTTCCCATTGTCTTCTGTACTTGGCTGTGCATGTTCAGTGCCACAGTAGTTGTTCCATACAACCTTTTTGTCTGGTGGGCCCAAGGCTATTCCAGTTCCTCCCATCGTGCAATCCACTCTTTCTTCTATGGGATGCTGTTCACACTCTTCCAAATAGCTGGGCTTGGATTTGGACCAACCTACATTGCTGTATCCTATGCCCTGCCTCCAGCTTCCCGCTTCATTGTGATACTGGAACAGGTGAGTCCCTACCCTGTATCCTCTGTGTCCTAGGATACACTGACTATTATTTTCAAAGTGGAGAGGGTCCTTTCTCCTAAAGGAGTTAAATGTTACTTATATTCATTAAATTAAGCCAGGGCCATGGATGCAGTGTCTCTGAGACTTGAGGACAGTTACATGCAGCGAATCTAATAAGGAGTAGAGAATAAACTTTCCATTTTGACATGGAAACCACTTGTGGGTTTTTACTGTGTGTTTAAGATTTTACTGCGGGTTTTTACTTCAAGGCTGAAATTCCATTTATTTGTGGTTGTTCTGTGGATGCTAAATGCTTAAAACCAATTTTAAGAATGTGTTGTGCCATGGTGCACAAGGAAGCTGTAACATTCCTCTCTAAAAAAAAAAAAAAACCAAACCAAAAAAGCAAGTACATAGTCAAGGAGAGGTTCCTGTTTGCATTCCTGTTCCTAAGAAGCAAGTATCTTGGCTCTGCAGTCAGAACTTGTTTGAAATTGGAACTGGTTTTTGTGGCAGGAAGCAGGGGAAGAGTGCAAGAGTGGAGGTCTGGTCAGACCAACAGGTTAAAACAAGGATGGTCAGGGATGAGTGTAGTTTTAAGAATTAGCTTTGGACTGGCCCTACTTCTGGTTCTTCAGTATTAAAACAAAATTTTTAAAAAAACCTGCTCAACAGCTGTGGACTACTTATGTGGGGCACCACCTTATACCCAGGTGGTGATAATTGCTGTGCAACACATGTAACTTCAAAGAGTCATCTAGACTTTGAAACATCCTGGCCTGCTGAAATGGAGAGGAGTTTCTCTCCAATTTTAAGTTAGTGTTAGCTGATTAGTGGTTTGCTGGTGTTATTCAGAGTCCTTGTGTACAGTCCTGCAAGTGTAGATGAGATGTGTTCTGACTCTCCTGAGCCACGATTGCTGCTGCATGTTTCCCCTTGCAGAGTTTGAAATTCATGCCAGTTAAACAGGCTTGTGGGCAGAGGAAGCAGCCCTTCCCTTGTAAAAGGGCTAAATTGGAAAGAAACCAAGATGCTGAAGGTGTTGCTGTAAAATGCTTGATCCAGTCTTCACTGGAAAGCCAGGTAAATGAGAGCACTAAGCTGCTCTTCTCTTGGCCTTACAGGTTCGTCTTGTCATGAAGGCTCATTCCTTCATCCGGGAGAACATACCCAGAGTCCTGTCCTCGGTGAAGGACAAGCCTGGTGAGTGACTTGCCCTGCTTCACTTCACATAGCCAGCTCTAGTTTTCCCTCCATTGCTTTGAGCTGCCCTCATGCACTGGAGAGGTGGGACTTGAATAGGTGACTTTGGATGGGGAGGTCAAAGGTTTTGCATCACAATTTCAGCCTGAACCCTTTCATTTGTGTTCAGTTGTATTAGACAACAAGCTAGGCTGTTGTTCAGGTCTAAGTCCTCTCTGGATCTTAAGACTTTGTTCTCCAGGATTCCTTATTTCTGCTTTTAGGAGTGAAAGGTGTCTAGATGTTGCCTGCACACTTCCAGCTCAGCGCTCTAGTTGAAGTGACAGCAATCATAGAACAAAAGGTCTTCTAAGCAAGGCATGCTAGAGCTGATGGGACGGAACCCAGGTGTTGATACAGGCCTTGCAGCTTTATCTGCCCTAGGAGGAAAGGAAATGTGATACCAAGGTGTTAGCAGATAGTTAGTTACCCTCACTTGTGAACTGTGCTTCATGCACTCCATCTGAAAGGTCAAGTTTGTTTTATTCTCTGCAAATCCCATACCTTTAGTTCCAGACTGAGGTTTCTGAGGTGAGAGGGGTTCTGTTTTGTGATAGGGTACTGGGGAAACTGAACTGTCAGTAAAAAGATTGCAGAGTGTTCTTTTGTCTTTCCCCCTCTTCCCAGGCACAGTACATATTCCCAGAATTTCTCAGTACCTGTACTTCCTCTTTGCTCCTACCCTCATCTACAGAGACAACTATCCCAGGTAATGTGAGCAACAGCACAACATTAAAGTAGTCTGAAAACTGAAGCCGACATTGAGCACCCCTGGGTGTGATCAATTTATGAGTTAGAGCTTTCCTAAAGATGTGGTTAAGCTGGCAAGGGCAAGACTTGCTCATGGAGTTCTGCTTTTATTTCTTTGGGAAACTCACTTGAAGTTGAACAAATTAAGAACTTGCTACAGATTTTGTAGTGATAGACAGTTCCTGCAATTGGAACTCGAGAGTTTTATGTGGTCCTAATAAGCAGCCCTGTCCCTGAGTTTGAGGCTGAAGCCTTTAGAAGTGGGAACTCCCAAACTCTTGTGTATGTGGCTGGGTTGCACTTGGGCAGTGTGAAGCCAGCACTCCTTCACACGACTGTCGCGAATCCCCACCTCCTACAGTGCTGCCCTCCAGATACCTTTCCATTTATGGAATTGCTGGAGTTCTGCTGGAGTTGAAAGTGAAGAGCCAGTAATTTGGGCAGACATCCCTTGCACGTCAGGAGATGAAGACTTCTGGAATTCAAAAGCCATTTTTTTTCAGAGAATATGTCAGTAAAATTGTAAATTCCTTCAAGTAATGGAAGGGAGGGGTTTGCTGCTTTGAGGTCCTGTTTAGCTGTGGTATCCTGTTCTTTTTCCTAGGAATCCCACAATAAGATGGGGCTATGTAGCTACCAAGTTTGCACAGGTGAGTAGTGCAGTTTTCTGCAGAATACACTCTTGGAGATCATCTCAGATATGTTGCTCAACAGCTCTCTCTTTGGCATCAAATCACTCTGCTTGGTGTGGGCTTACCCATAAAGAATACTTTCCAGTGACTAACAAATAAACTGTGATCTTGCTGCGCTAATGGTTGTGCCAAAGAAAGAAAAAAATTTAAAATCTTTGCTTAAAACAAGCCTCCAGATAAAAAAAAACCTCTGTGTGTGTAGAGCAACACCCATGCCCTCTTCACCCTGACTGTAGTGCACTGGCACAGCTTCCTCTCTGCAGATATTCAGAACAATTCTCAAGTAATGAGGCCTGGAGTCCAAATCCTCAGTGCTTGAGTTCAGGGTTGACTGGGTCTTCACATTTGTGGCCGTGAGCTTCAGTAGCTCCTTGTGGCTGTGTTTCCAAGTAATGGATTTGTGTGACTGAAACCTTCAGTGTCACACAAGGCATTTATGGTTTAAAGAGCAAACCAATTTTTTTTGAAAAAGGCAGCATGAACAGGCCTTTGGCTGCTTGCTGTTGGTCAAAAGATGGCAGAGCACACACCTGCCTTGCATCAGAGTATTTAAACAGTGACTTGCATTTTCACCTCAACATCCACAACATCCTGGCTTCATGAGCCAGAGAAAGCTTGAGGTGCTTTGGCCTGTAAATATCATCTTTGGGATAAAAGAAAAATAAACTGTAATATTGGATTTAACTGCAGTAAGTATTTTTCAATTATTTCTGCCCTTATCCTGGATGTGGATCAAGGGTACTTTCCTGACTTTGGCAGTGGCATGTGTTTTTTGTGTCAAAACTTGTGAGTTGATAGGACGGGGAAAAACTGACAACTGCTGTAGTAGAAAAGAAGTTGAATTTGCTGCTGGCTGTCAGCATGCTCTGGGGATTGCTGTGGCTCACTCTGCCTGGATCCTCAGGGAGATTTATTGGCAGCAGTGTAAAATAAATTCTTTTGGCTTGTGTTGGCAGCTGCTGTTCTCTCCTAGAGCTGGAAAGTGTTGATGTTTTAATTGTGTGTTTCTGTTATGAAGTCAGGTTTTGGGGTATTTTTGTTCCAGGTGCTTGGTTCACTTTTCTATGCCTACTACATCTTTGTGAGACTCTGCATTCCCCAGTTTCGCAACAGCAGTCAGGAAACCTTCAACCTTCGAGGGCTGGTCCTCTGCATCTTCAACTCCATCCTGCCAGGTAGGGCCCAGGTCCACGAGTGACTTTTATCTTTGTGCAAGAGGTGGAAGGGAGAAGTGCTTCATTTGAGATGAGTTTGTGACAGGCAGAGATCAGCAAAGGAGATCTTGTGGGCAGGCTTCAGCGTTAAGGGGTAAAACTTCAAAACCAACAATACAAAATAAAAGCTGGGTTTGAATTTAACTGTCTTCAAATCAAGTTGCAGGCTCTGGGGCAGCCTTGCTGTTGCCCTCTGGGGCGACAGGGCCTGGCATGGTGAGAAACTGAAATACTGTTGTGCCACCTGTACAAAAAGTAAAGCTCATCTGTGTCAGTGTCTGTGAGACCAGTTTTGACTGTGTTAGGTGCTCTTGCTTATGGCTGAGAGAAAACACTACGAACTGCTCTGCATGTCCCTGTTTCCAGGTGTACTGATTCTCTTCCTGGTGTTCTTTGCGTTCCTGCACTGTTGGCTCAACGCGTTTGCCGAGATGCTGCGCTTTGCAGACAGGATGTTCTACAAGGTAAGAAGCAGGAGCTATCGTTCATAAAGCTTCTGAAAGTCACTATCATCATGAAAAAAAAGAGGAGGAAACTGAAGATTGTTTTACCATGGAATTTTGCTTGGTTTATGCTGTTAAGGCTTAAGTTTGTTGCTGTGCTGTGGGACAGATGTGATTTCTGCTTGGCAGTCTGAGTTGCTTTAAGGTGAAACACCCTGTGCACAAACAGAAGCAGCCACCAGACCTATCTGATACTTCCATTAGCCCTCTTTTTGTCCTTCTATCATGTCAGCCACTGCAGTTTGGGATAAAACCAAACCTTTATATAGCAAGTGGAATGTTGAAAGTGAGATGGAAAGCTTGGTCAAATTGTTATGTTGGCTTGGTGTTATTCTGTTCAATATTTTTCAAATTGATGTCCTAGGAAAGCCCTCTAGAAGGTTTTATAGTTAATTAGATTTATAGTCTTTCAATTGTGCTTTCAGGACTGGTGGAATTCCACATCCTATGCAAATTACTACAGAACCTGGAACGTGGTAGTACATGACTGGCTCTATTACTATGCCTACAGGGACTTCCTTTGGGTGAGTAACAAGCAGATGTATTCTTTTCTTAATTAAACATTTAACTATTGGGCAAAACAGTACATTTGTCAAGATGCAGCACCCTGTCTGTTTAGAAGCACAGAAATGTTTCACGTCAGCTGTTGTGGGGAGCCACTGTGCTTTTAGAGAGATCCAGTGCTCATTGCCAAGTCCTTAATGTGTGCAAAACGTGGGCCTGAGACGTAGGAATGCAGGGATTGGCTCAGCAGGCAGAACTCATGGTGCACTGTTTCTGTGAGCCGTGGTAGGTATTTACTGAGTGGGCTCAGCACAAGTACTTATGCAGGGAGCCACAAATATACCTGAAGAAAAACACCTAAACCCCAAGGTGCTCTGTGAGGCACTTAGCATTTCATGTGTGCCTCTCGGCCAGAGGAGAACTTTCCTATCTCTCAGAAGAAAACCCAGTGTGTTGCAACAACCAAAAACCACAGCAGAGTAGCTCCTAACACTTGGCATTCTCCTCTCTCCCAGTTTTTTGGAAAGAAGTTCAGAGCAGCAGCCATGCTGTCTGTCTTCACCGTGTCAGCTGCTGTGCACGAGTATGTCCTCAGCATCTGCTTCGGCTTCTTCTATCCAGTTCTCTTCTGCCTGTTTACGTGCTTTGGAGGTAAGTTCCAAGGAAGAGAGCGTGGGAATGGGGTTTGTGGCTTTTTTCAGAGAAGCATGCTTTGTGCTTTTGACAATGATGCCAGCTGTTCCGTAAGCACCAACATACAGTGGTGTTGTCCAAGGGGGTGTGAGTCCAAGCCTTGCGGATGGATTTTTGCAGCTCAGTAGATACACACCTGTATACACACAGAGGATTTGGAAGCCTGGGGCTTGGATGATCAAGGTCTTGGTGGAGAGGAAGAGAGATCTGTATGATATACTGCTGTTCCTGTGACACTGCACAGAGTTTAACAGCATCGCGTCCTCTCTGCCAAGCTGTGGTTTAATCGCTGTGTGTCAGCTGCTTGTCAGTCTTCCTCTTTAAAGTCATAGTGGAAGGCAAGTATTACTTCACTACTGCAGTGAGGAAGAGCCCATTTAGAAGTCAGAGCTCTTGCATTTCTTTTTGGGTTTTGAGTTAGAGGGCTCTAATAAACTCTAGGCCACTCCTGCCATGCCTTGTGTGTAGCACAAATAGCGTTGATCCCCAGAGGCACACAGCCAGGCCAGCATGTGGGCAAACTTACTGGAACTAAGTGTCAGAATCAGCTCCGAGTATTTGCTCTATTGCCAAGCATAATCAAATTTTCATGGAGTAGCCTTGTTGCCCCAGAGATGAAGAGAAAGGAGGGGAAGCTCCAGTAAAATCAGTTGATCTTTGATTTTTGAATCTTAAGTTTGTTTCTGAATAATGCTTCTCATTTCACCTCTTTCCAGTGGTCTTCAACTTCACCCTTAATGACCGTCGGAAAGGGCCCTTCTGGAATGTGATCATGTGGACTTCCCTCTTCCTGGGCCAAGGTGTCATCATCTGCCTCTACAGCCAGGAGTGGTATGCCCGTCAGTACTGCCCCACAGAAAACGTGAGTGCCTGGCCCTTCCTGTGGGATAACCAGCTGCGGGAGTGGCTGTCCTGTCCTGCTGGAAGAGTGGAAGTTANTGTTTCACGTCAGCTGTTGTGGGGAGCCACTGTGCTTTTAGAGAGATCCAGTGCTCATTGCCAAGTCCTTAATGTGTGCAAAACGTGGGCCTGAGACGTAGGAATGCAGGGATTGGCTCAGCAGGCAGAACTCATGGTGCACTGTTTCTGTGAGCCGTGGTAGGTATTTACTGAGTGGGCTCAGCACAAGTACTTATGCAGGGAGCCACAAATATACCTGAAGAAAAACACCTAAACCCCAAGGTGCTCTGTGAGGCACTTAGCATTTCATGTGTGCCTCTCGGCCAGAGGAGAACTTTCCTATCTCTCAGAAGAAAACCCAGTGTGTTGCAACAACCAAAAACCACAGCAGAGTAGCTCCTAACACTTGGCATTCTCCTCTCTCCCAGTTTTTTGGAAAGAAGTTCAGAGCAGCAGCCATGCTGTCTGTCTTCACCGTGTCAGCTGCTGTGCACGAGTATGTCCTCAGCATCTGCTTCGGCTTCTTCTATCCAGTTCTCTTCTGCCTGTTTACGTGCTTTGGAGGTAAGTTCCAAGGAAGAGAGCGTGGGAATGGGGTTTGTGGCTTTTTTCAGAGAAGCATGCTTTGTGCTTTTGACAATGATGCCAGCTGTTCCGTAAGCACCAACATACAGTGGTGTTGTCCAAGGGGGTGTGAGTCCAAGCCTTGCGGATGGATTTTTGCAGCTCAGTAGATACACACCTGTATACACACAGAGGATTTGGAAGCCTGGGGCTTGGATGATCAAGGTCTTGGTGGAGAGGAAGAGAGATCTGTATGATATACTGCTGTTCCTGTGACACTGCACAGAGTTTAACAGCATCGCGTCCTCTCTGCCAAGCTGTGGTTTAATCGCTGTGTGTCAGCTGCTTGTCAGTCTTCCTCTTTAAAGTCATAGTGGAAGGCAAGTATTACTTCACTACTGCAGTGAGGAAGAGCCCATTTAGAAGTCAGAGCTCTTGCATTTCTTTTTGGGTTTTGAGTTAGAGGGCTCTAATAAACTCTAGGCCACTCCTGCCATGCCTTGTGTGTAGCACAAATAGCGTTGATCCCCAGAGGCACACAGCCAGGCCAGCATGTGGGCAAACTTACTGGAACTAAGTGTCAGAATCAGCTCTGAGTATTTGCTCTATTGCCAAGCATAATTTGCTCTATATGGATTGTTTTGGTGTAAAACAATCGGTAGCATTGTTGCCCCAGAGATGAAGAGAAAGGAGGGGAAGCTCCAGTAAAATCAGTTGATCTTTGATTTTTGAATCTTAAGTTTGTTTCTGAATAATGCTTCTCATTTCACCTCTTTCCAGTGGTCTTCAACTTCACCCTTAATGACCGTCGGAAAGGGCCCTTCTGGAATGTGATCATGTGGACTTCCCTCTTCCTGGGCCAAGGTGTCATCATCTGCCTCTACAGCCAGGAGTGGTATGCCCGCCAGTACTGCCCCACAGAAAACGTGAGTGCCTGGCCCTTCCTGTGGGATAACCAGCTGTGGGAGTGGCTGTCCTGTCCTGCTGGAAGAGTGGAAGTTAAATGGCATGAGCCTTTCTGGCAGTGTGCTACATCCCTTCCTTAGGAGTTATTTAGCCTAGAGGCTGCCTAACAGAAGTGCTTCCAGCAGTGCTCCTTCTGTGCTGGTGGTATTTCACTACTTGAAACTGAGGGTGGTGTTAGCACGTTTCTCAGGATATGCTAGACCTCATTTAGGCTGTGGCAGTGGAACTGCAGCAGTTGGCCAGTGAAGTCAGGAGAAACTTTTGCAGGAGGCCCACAAAAACAGCAGCTGTTGTGCCTCTCCCAGGCTAGAGTGGGTGGTGGTGAGAAGTGGTGACCTGTAGATAGTTTGGGGTTTTGGTGGTGTTTTCTCTAACTCATTTTCTTGGTACCAGATTCTGTTCTAGATAAAACTTCCTGCTGTCCTAGTTGACTTCAGTTTTAACCAAAGCTGTCCTCTGACAGCCTCTATTTTAAGTTTGATTCTCCTCAGTTAAGAGTTTGCTATCATAAATTACTTGGCTTCTTGATACAACAGGCTACTAGGCACAGTGTTTACGTGGTGTAACAGAACTTCTGGCTGTAGCTACACTTCCAGGCACTGTTCAGTGAGGGCAAGAACAGGGTTGTAGGGTGCAGAAATGTGGTTTGATCTTTCCTGTTAGAGAAGTTTGACTTCAGCAGCTCATAGCACAGCTGCTGCTGTTGGCCTGTGACTAATTTACTGTCTCTCCATGGTTTGCAGCCCACGTTCCTGGACTATTTAAAGCCACGCTCATGGTCGTGTCATATGAAGATGTGAAAATGGGGTGCTCTGGCCATGTCATCACATAAAAACAGAGGTGTCCTCCAAGTCTTTGGACCAATGATCTAACTCACTACAGACTTTTTCTAAGGGAAGTTGTGCCTCCTGATTATTGGGGAGAAACTGTAATTTTTTTAAACATTGCTGGAGCAAACCAGTTGACCTGGATTGCAACAGACTTCAAAGGCAGCATCTATTACATGCTGTCCCACTTTGAGCCATTTCCATGCCAGTAAAACATTGAGCTGAAGGTGGAGTCTACTGGAATCCTACTCATCCAGGGGTCCCCCCAAGTTGCTGCTTTTCTGGACCAGAGGCAAGCTAGTCAGATTTGCTGGTAGCTCATTGTTGGTATCCGTCCATCTTTCTAAGCCATCCCTTTACAATTTTTTTTCTCCTTTTTGGTAACGGGATGTCTACAAAACTTCAGTTCTTCTTGATCCTGCCTGCCACTGAGACATGGACAAGTGGCAGAGCAACAGGGTATTTGCTTCCTTGCTCTGAAGATGGCCAAAGTTCTCCTGGCTGCTTCAAACTGCATCCTGTGTATGTTGGCTGCCAACAGATATAAAATGGGCAGAGGAAGAGGGGTTGTCACTGTGCTTGTGGCTGCATTGCAGAGTCAGGTTCAGAAGCAGGGCATGGTGTGTGCAGCCTTTTTACACCAAAAACTTGTTTTCTCTGTATTCATTTAGTTCCCAACTGCCTTACACCATTTTTGTTCTCTGAAGGCCCTTATGAGTTGAGGAGTACTTTTTCTTCTTGCTCTTCCTTTCTCCTGCTCTAGATAATCAATTCTTTTAACATGATTAACTTGTAAAAGAGCTTTTGCTTTCCTTTGGCAGGTGTTTAAGGTATACAGGTTGTTAAGGGTTTCTTTACTAAGAAAAACTTGAAATACTATGACCCAACTGTAAGAAAATGGGATCGACTTCACAAGTACAGAGCATGATCTTGTTTGAAATGGCCACATGCAGTCCAGTGTGCCAGCACACCTCGCCCTGTATGTTGGAGCAGCTCCTAATGCTGCTGGAGAATGAGGATTGGCACAGCTGCTTTTCACCTGCTTGTGTCTGCCCTGGCATCAGCGGGGGCTGCAGGTGGAGATCAGCTTCCTGGGTATTGCCCTCTTGGTGAGGAGGTAGGACATCTTCCCCTACACACCAGTAAGGGTAGGGGAAACGTGTGAGTTTGGTGTTTCCAAACTGTAGCAATCGATCAGAGTCCCTTCAGTTCCCTTGTTCTCAGGTGCTAAACAGAACAGGGAACTGCCAGAGTGTCTAGGTACGGATCACTCCAGTTTCACTGGAACTGCAGCTCTCATTATTGCAGACAGGGCCACCTGATGGACATAACTTTGGTGGAAAGAGCCACCTGGTAGAGATACCAGAACTTTGGTGACAAAGATTTTAGAATCACTCAAATGTTATCAGAAACTGCCAATAGAGAACAGCATTTCCTTACTACCTACAGCCCTGGGTATTTCATACCAGCAGTACTGGGACCATTGATGGACTTGTCTCCCAAGCCACCTCAGACTCTCCTTTGGGCTTTTGTTTTCACTAACCTAAGTCAGAAGGAATTCCATGAAAGCTAGGGAATACTTAAACTCTTCCAAGTTTTCAGTCTTCTGTAAGAAGGAATCATGCTCTTGAGAAAGGACATTGTGCCAGGTCAAATTTGCCAAATAGTGTTTGTGTGAGGTTCTCTTTTGAAAACATCTCCTGCTAAAAATTGTTTGATGAAATAGTTGAAGTAATTTCAGAGGACGGGATTCATGTATATACTCAAATTTGGCAGTATTAGTATATAAAGTCCTGAGAATTAAATGGATTACTTTATCCTCATTCAGCTTGAGTAATCTGAAATCTTTTACCATACTTTTTGTGGGAGGAAAGAACAGAAGTTCTGCAACAACTAAGCTTCCTTATTGAAAAAACAGACAAAAAAACACCCTTTGGCCAAACAGTTTTGTCACCTCCTTAGTATAGGATGAGATTCACTCCAATTCCTTTTTGTTTGGTGCTCAAAACACTTACAGAGGTAACTGCACTCAGAGGGGGTGGGATGGATTAGGAACTTGGTTTGACATCTTGGTATCTGTGGCAGATTTTGATACGGTCTCAGTGTTTTCAAAAAGAGACCAAAGGATGGCACTTTGTGCCCTGTTTTGGTGTTTCCCTCACACCTGGCACTGTTGTATGCCCAAAAGGAATATCAGCATTTACCATGTCAGCATCATCACTGTGTGAAGCCTGAGGGCTTGAGCATCTGGCAAGCAAAAGGCAACCAGAAAGGGATGCTCAGCTGCTGGAACTAGTCTTAGTTTTTGACAAGTTGAGGTTTTCAGCCTTGTAGATCAAGGCATCTGGCAACCGTGCTGTCAGGGCATTAACAATTTGGATTACTTTCAATTTTGTGGGTTTTTTAAACTGCTTTTGAATGTGGGCTTACTTTCATTTTTCTCAAGAGTGCTGGAGGGGAAATACTAAGTCTTTTTGCACATTGCTTGTTTAATTAAGAGTCAATTATACCATGTTTGAGTTTCTTAGACTACAAGTGCCAGAGCTAGCAGTGTGTGTTCGGGTCAGTGGTGAGGATGTGAAGGCTCCCAACCAGCCCATTACAAGCTCTTTATATAATGTAATATAATATATCCTGTTTTCTGTGGTTCCTTCCAACACAAGATCGGTGGAGCTTGCTTCCATGGTAACTCCCTCAGCTATGAGGTGGGAAGCCTCCAGCTTTGGAATGGCAGCCAGTACAGCTGCAGCTCCTCGCTCAACAACCTCACGACAATCAGCGTTGGTATGGTAAAATGCGTCCTGGTGTTCCTGCACAAAACGATTTGTTCCTGGGGAGCCCAAAGCTCTGTGGAGCCCTCGTGCCCAGTCCATCCTCCCTGTTGGGGTGTGTGGCTGCCAGGCTGGGGATGAAGCAGTCCTGCGTCTGTGAGCTCTGTGCTGTCCCGTGACAGCCTCCGAGCACAGTGTGTGCTGTGCTGGGAGCTGGGGGAATCCTGCAGGATTTGTCCGATCTGACGTGGCACGGATTGCACCTGGCCTGCCCGCTGAAGGCACACCGAGCTGCTGGAGCTCCCGCTTCCGAAGGAGCTGTGCCACAGGGGCAGCAGGTTCCAGCAGCTCAGGCGCTCCACAGCATCGGAACCGGCTCCCCGACACCTCGGAGCAGCCTCTGCTGTCCCTCGTCCTGCTGCCCCAGCCGTGGTGCTCTTCCCTGGCTGTGGCAGGGGACACCCCAGCCCTGGCCCTGGCGCTGGCACCAGCCATCCCACGATGCAACCTGTACATGTTCTGTCATGCACAAGAGCTGTTTATAATCTACTGTATTACAGCCGTTAAAATATATTTTGCTATTAGGGGAGGAAAACACATTGCTTTGGCCTGTTTTTTCTCTGAGGCTTCTGGTTTGGGGGCAGTTACAAGAGGGTGCAGAGCATGGGACTGGGAGCAGAGTAAGATGTGCTGTGGGGTTCCTCTCCTGGGAAAGGTGGCAGCTGTGGGGACATGTTGAGTAGAGCCTTGAGGAAGGGAAGCCTGAAGCTGCCTCCTGGGTGGGGCTGCAAGTGTCTTCCCACTTTCCAAGGACAGGGAGGGGAGAGGGATGGAGACATTCATGCCAGGCTTAGAGGCACCAGGCAGGATAACAGGATGGTAGAGGAGAGATCTTGGCTGGGTGTGTGGGGAGAAACTTTTACACAAGCCCTTCTTTAGGTCCTGGAAAGCAGCATGAAATGTCCAAGGTAAAGACCAGGTGAGAAGGGAAGTTTCCTAAGCTTTGTATAGGCCACAGCATCCCTGAGAGGGGAAAGGACATCCCTGAGGTGCGGGACAGGAGCACAGGGAAGGATTTGATGGAACAGAACAGAGTTTCTCACCTCTCCTGACTTAATGCACCTCAAATTGGAGCAGCTGCCAAATGTGTATCACATTGGTGACTTCTGCCTTTATTTTGGGCCTGAAAAGGGTTTGTGAGCCAAGAACTTAATGTGATATTTTTCCAGCTGTGTGCCACCTCCTCCCAAGACCTGTCTGTGTCCTTAAGCTGTAACAGCTACAGAACAAGGCCATTAATCTTCCCATTCTTTATGGTGGGAATATCAAGTACTGCCAAAGAGGTGTGAGATGGAAAACAAAACTTCTGTCAAAAGTTTTTAGCAATTTTTTGTATTTTCTTTCCAAGCAATCACTTGTGCAGCAAGACAAGAAACTACCTGTCAGGGTTACTCCCAGATTATATCTACACCCACAAACACGTATCTGAAGGCAAAGAAATGTAATTAACATAATTTAAACCCACAGTACAAGGATATAGCTGACAAGGAGGTCAAAAAGTCTTCATACCAGAAGCATTCATTAAAAATTACACATTTGGCAAGGTTGGTAGGGGAGAAAGGCTTCAGAAGAGAATTCATGGGGATTATGAGACTAATGAAAATATATTTTTTTTCACTGGGAAGATACACCTCCAAGAAGAAAGAGTGGTAAGATAAATAATTGGTGACAAATACCATTAAATCTCTGGCCCAGTCAGATCTATGAAAGAAGCACTTGGGCTTCATGCAGTTCATAGGTGGAAACCAAGCGCCCCTTTGGAGGGTGCAGCAAAGCACTGGGGGCTCCTGAACAGCTGCACAGTGTCAGGTCTAAGAGGGTTTCCACAATAAATAATAGCAAACCCCCCCCTTAACCCTGTGAAGTACAAATGTGGGTTTAATTCTGCTACTGGACCATTCATTACTGCAAATTTTCTTGGCTGAGCATTAAAAAAACCCCACTCACCATGCCTACAACTGCAGTGCCTGTTCCTGGCCCAAAGGCCAGTGGAAGGAAGCTGAGAGGAGCGTCGTGGGAAGGCTCAGCGGGTGAGGACTTGTCAGGTGGGTCTGGGCTGGGGGCAGCAGAGTTCTACATCTCACTCTCCATCCTTCCAGCTCCCCTTTAATCAAGGGATCTTTCCCTGCATTACATTTTGCCTTTATTTATGCAACTGCTGGTGTTTTAGGGCACTCCCAACTCTGCAGGAAGCTGGCTGCTAGCAGTCCGCCAGAAGGAAAATGGCCTTACAGAGACATGCAGACTGAAGTTGATGTAGAGCATCCTTTGGTGTCCGTGTACCCGGAGCTTTATCTCCTACAGGTAGCAGGTAACTTGTCCTAGGCTTCACCAAAGATCCAGCAACCACTAAGCACAGGATTAGCTACCTGTGGTTTAGATCCTGCTTTGGGCTAAGGGACCAGGAATTTTGTCACAGGTTTTCTCAGCCCCGTATTTTATCATCAGTTTTGCTTTCTCTTTCACCAGCAGAGTAAATGCTGTTGAAGTGGTTCTGATGTGCTATTTGCCAGAGATCCCCAAGCTGAGGGGTACCTCCAGGGTGCTTGACCACACCAGGCCTGTTTCCTTCTCCCTCGAGAGTAGTTTTGTTTCAGAGGAGGGTTCCAAAGTCTGACCTGTGCCAGTGCTTCTCTCCACAGCCTGGAGTACTTACAGTCCCCACAAACCACCAGAGCCCCAGGGGGCTTTGGGGTGAGTATTTCCATCTCCTGTCTTTTTCTGTGGAGAACAGTCTTCTCTAGGGCATATGTTTGTTCCCTGGGCAAAAGGTTTGCTGACCTCCTAAGATAAATTTATCCTGTATTGCATCACTTTGCTGACCACACCACTTGACACAGATCTGAAGTGCCAGCTTCCAGTCCCTGCAGACATGCTCAGAAATGCCCTGGTGCTGGTGTCAATCCCTTGCCAAGGCTGTTCTGTCCACACTGGTACCTTTATCCCCAAGAAATAACAACACAGAGCTCGTTTAGATGGTCACCCTGACCTCTCCCACTCCCTGACACGTTTCCTGCTCAATAGTGACAGCCACATGTGCCTTGTCTGCAGAGCTGCCTGCAAATGCCAGATCAGCTTTGGCACTATCCTAATCGCTGGAGCAAACTCAGACACCTGGCAGACCACCCTGTCAGTTTGACGGGCGCTGGACAGTAGGCAAAGAAGGGATAAGGAGCCCAGGGCAATGGAAAGGCAGAGCTGGGAACACACAGCAAGGTCTCTCCCTTGGTCTCTCCTGGTAGGTGGCTGTGCTGCCTCATCTGGCTGGAGGAACGGACCAGCTGTCCTGTCGGAGTGCGGGCCAAGAGATCTGAGGGAAAGATGTTTTGGGAGTACTTCCTAGAACCATCCTTCCAAAGGGTGACAGGCTGGCAGGGATGCTCTGTGATCCATGATTAAGAAAAGCAGCTCTCCTGGCTCTAACAGACGTAGCAGGGAACAGCTTTACATTTCTTTGTACACAAGTGATACTAGGAAGTGAGGAATGGTTTGGTTTGTAGGCAATAGGGCATTGGCAGCAGACTGAAAAATGGTCTTTGGCCAACCACAGGCAATGCAAGCTTAATCTGCCTAAAAACCATGATCTCATCCATCTCTTTTGACCCAAGGGAGGGAGCCTTGGCTGTAAGGCTCAGGCTGAGCAGGACAGACTGGTGCATGGCTTAGGCTGCAGTAAAGGAGTGGTGGGCTGCTGTGGGATGGGCTGGAGAACAAGATCTTCCCCTCCATTTCAGGGTGTCTCTTATCTGTGTGACACTGAGACTTGTCAAGAATCTAAGGAAGCAATGACTGGCAGCTCTTTTTCTGAGCATCATCAGGACCATGGTAGAGTCACACATGAGTGCTGTCACTCAGCTGTTTGTCTGGGTGTATCTCTAGCTGAGAGAAGGCACATTCTTGTACGTGTGTCCCAGTGTTACCCTGATTCTAAAGCTCACCAGCTCCCCTGGCATAGTTCAGGATTGGCTGTTTCCATCTGCTTTCAGATGTAGATTGTTTCTGTCGGGTTCTGAATCACGCAGTGGGGAAGGTAAAAGCAGAGTGAAAAGCCACTGTGGGAGCTTCCCTCTCCCAGCTGCCAAACCTGTGTCCTCTGTGGGAGGGAACCAGGACTATGTGCACGTCTTTCATGGTTTTACAAGGGCAGGTAGTGATAGGACAAGGGGGAATGGCTTCAAACTGAAAGAGAGTAGGTTCAGGTCAGATATTAGAAAGAAATTCTTCCCTCTGAGGGTGGTGAGGCACTGGCACAGGTTGCCCAGACAAGCTGTGGCTGCCCCATCCTTGGAAGAGTCCTTGAATCCTAACGGAGTTTCTTCTCAGCTCTCATCCCTTCTTTCCCGCTGCTTTAGCTACTCCCTGATGATGAAAACCTACAAGACATCAAGAAGTTGATAAATGCAAGATTTTGGGGGGTTGAACATATTATCGAGCAGTGTTTGCTCAGCAAACGACCCTGTGCTAGCTGAGCCCCAGAGAGCATCTAAGTCCATCACAAGTGTGAAAAAAATCACTTCAGCTCAAACCTTCTGTGCTGAAGCTCAGGAGTCCACACATGAGAAGTCATGACTGACCAATGCCATAGTTCAGCCAGTGCATTAAACTCAGCACTATCTGATCAACAGCTCTGGTGACTGATAAATTACATTAATCAGTAGAAATGCTCAGAATTGTCACCAGTAGATTTTCAATTTATTGTGCTACCTACTCACTGTGGCATCTTTGTGCTCATGGATTCCTCACACTTCTCTTACCTGATTTCCATCACCTTTCTGGCACAGCCAAAGGCTGGTCCAGCTTTTGGGGGCACGGCAGGCTTGTGCTCTTCTTCCAGATGCTAAAAGCAGACCTAGAGCAGCAGGGAGGCATCGTCTCCATGGCAGCCTGTCCTAGAAGAAATAAACCACAAGGTGTGTAAAGTCTGCTGAGATTCCAGAGTAAGAAAAAGTGGGGGGAATGGTAAGGAATAACCCATTTTGCAGTTCAGCCTTTACCTGGGGATGTCAGGAAAGCAGCAGGTAATAAAGGACCAGTTGACACAATGTGTACTGGCCTTTTCCAAAGCTAAAGTATGACCCCCAGATATGTGCTGGGAATTAAGAGCATTCAAGGGATGAACTCCAAGGAACTTGATTTGCAGTCACAGGTCAAGAGAATTTCTGTAATTTTAAATGTGATATAGTGCAAAGAAAACGCAGTGCAGATATGACACAAGGAAGTCATATGTTCAGTGGGAGAGTGGGTGCTTTGTGATTATGTGGATGATTTATGGAAAAGAAAATGAAAGGATGGATATTTCAAATGTAAAGTAAAACATCACTTTGAAGATCATTAACCAGATAGCACTCTCTGAGGGTAATACTTTTTGTACCTTATCAGTAATGCAAAGTTATCTTCATCTAGATACTGAATTATCCTGATAATAAAGTATGTAAATAAATGTTTTCTTTGTTGATATAAATTTATCATCTCCTGCGTGAGATAACAAACAATTGTTGAGTAATTTGCAGCTAACCTTCTCAGCCTTTGCCTCTGCATGACCTTGACTCGTTCCTGATTTCAAAAGTGTTTCATCTCTGCTGTTTTTTTAATCATCTTATTTCCTTTATTCAGACTAAAACTAAACTCCACATATGTTACTCAGGTTTGCTGAGCTGCTTCTCATGCTGTCATCTTATTCTTTCACTCAGGATTATCTCTACTTTTCCCTCCATTATGTTATGCTACATGCCATATTTCAGCCTACAAAAGGAGCTGAGACAGCTCAAGGAAATAAATAAATAGTTGTCCTAAGAAAGGGAGAGCAAGGTGAAGGAATGAGGCCAGAATTGGCCAGACACCAGCATGGCAAAAGGTTAACAGCAGATTGTCAGATTGTCCATGGTTAGCCATGGTCTGAGCACAGGCACAGCATGGATATCTGATCCAACATTGCTTCAGCCAGCAGAGGCCAGAAAAAGAAATCTTAGCTCATTTTCACAAAGACTTTGGGAACTGGGCCACAGGAAAGGTATTCTCTTGATCCATACAAGGCTTGGATTCATTTTTGCATTGTAGTGTAATGAATGGCCTTTCAGCAGAAAACACAAGGTCTCCCTTCTCTTTACGCTGGCTCTTTGGTAAGAAACAGTGAAAATGAGAGAGACTATAAAGAATAGGTAAGAGCCAATACTGAGAACACGGTAATTTTGTCCTGTAAGGCAAAGGCACTCAGTTACCTAAAGTATTTATTATCTTCTATAACCCAATTACCTGGTCTCAAGCAGCATGTGACAGAAATACAAAGGTTTTGATGACAAGGATGAGAGAGGGAGAGAGAACAATGACAGATGAGATTGTTTCAGAAAGGACATGTAAGAAAGTACTTCCAGGAAATGTATAAGGTTTGGCTTGAGGTCTTAGCTTTTATTCAGTCTCCTTTGATCACTTCTTAAAGCCTTCACAGAGTACCTTCATTGTGAGAATAAGGTGTGGTTTTACTCTGAAATTTGCACTTGGAAGTAGAGTGACCGCTCCCGCGAGCTCCATTTAGGTCTCTCTTTTGTTGGGTTTTAGTTAAGTTTTCAGATCAATGCAATGACACAGACAGCCTTCCCTAAGCAAGCTGCTATTTAGTAAGGATAACAAAACACTTGTAAGGGCTAATATGGCCAAACCCCATGGAAGTGTTCCCAAGCCCTCCTGGGACCTACCTTTTCTTTCCCCTTAAGATGATGCTGCACAGCAGGAAAACTTAAACAATCATTCCTACTGCTTCTCTTTGGCCTCCTAGTCATTCAAAACTAATGCCTGGTTGTGGAGTTCCCATTGTGCATTCTAAAAAGTTTCATCCTACAGAGGGGAAATTACTCCATTTCTTACCGGTCTGCACATCCCAACTCTGCTTCATTGCACTTCTCCCAAACCAGAGACGTTATCCAGCCCTACTCCACAGCTGTGCAGTGAGGAAACCAAGCCATGCATCAAAATCATTGAAATATAAAAAAACTGCCACTGCCACAATGTGCTTAACATGCCAACTTTGCTACAAGGTGTCATGGAGACCAAGACCTCCCCAGGATTTTAACTAAGGTTAAACAGTGACTATCAAGAGCAAGGGTTGTCACATCTCAAGTATATTCCCCAAGAAACAGGGAATATCCATGAGCATGGGCCAGGTAAGTGAATGAACAAGTAATTTACTGCCTTGTCCAGGCATTCTACACACACCTGTTCATACTGTATCACCTGCATCTTTGAAGAATGTGATTATAACTGCAAAGCTGTTTTGAAAAGAATTATATTAAGCCTTTATGCAATGAGGGAGCCAAATCTGCCAAGACAAGAAGTCAGGGCTTTACATCAAGCCTATTTTCTTTCAGCTTGCTTTGTATTCAGTGTTTATTAAACAGCTCATTCTTAATCCTAACTGTAGCCAGTTCCCACGCAGGCTGTTCATCCCTCTTGGCATCCCTCACAAAATCCAGCTTTATTTTTGTTGGCTGAAGGAATTATAATTAAAGGTTGTATTCTCTTCCCCTGCAGGCACAGCTAGGTTTTTGACAACACTGAGGAGAAGTATTCAAGGTGTGAAAGCTGAAGTGAGGTCCTGACATGCACGAAGCCAAGCTCCCACCATTTTATCACAAGATTCCTGCCTGACTGGCCCAGGTAAATGCAGTGAGGGGCTGTAGAGGCTTGGAAGTTGAGAGTGATGATAAACCACACTTCCTATAAGGACAGAGGTGTTAATTGGATCTGGGCTGACCTTGTACAGAAAACTATACTTGAAAAATGTCCTTCTGTGGGGCTCCTGCTTCAGGAAAGTGGCAGTGGGATAAACGTGATCAGCTGAAGTGTTAAAATGATTGATGACTGCCTTCCATTTGCTTTGGTTTGGCAATACCTGTGGATACAGTTGGAGATTTCAATATCCTTCCTGGAACACCCCCATCTCCCTCAGAACTGCCACCTGCTTTGGAAATCTTGACATTTGAATAAAAAAAAGCAAAATGAGTGATTCATATAGAGTCACATACGTGGGGGCATATTCCTCTCCTTGGTGCTCCATTGTCTTTAGTAAACATCATCAAGAAATAAATCACTTGCAGAACACATAGATAATGTGTATGTGCAAGATTCCTCATGAATGCCACGTTTGCCCACAACTAGAGCATTAACAAAAAAGCCTGTGACAGGTTTCCAGCATATGGTGTACTTAAATATACTGGGGGTTTTGAGCTGGCAAGCAAAAGATATCTTTGAGACAGGAGATCCTTAGGGTCTGGAGCTGTAGGGGTCACTTTGCTTCTGGATTTGGGGCTTTCTTCAGTGGTACCTAGGGATTTTTTTCAGATGATTCAGCAGTGGGTTCCATCCTTGAGTAATGATGTTCTTAATGAAAAAGGAAGTGCAAGACTGCAGTTGCTAGGGATAAGAGCATTCTATCTAGTATCCAGTCTTTCCTTTCATCTCCATCTGTCCAGAGCACAGTTATGAAGAATACTTGTTTCCCTTCCACACTTTCTTTCCTGTTTGAATTGTGGTTTTTGTCTGCCAGCCAAAGGAGCAGAGGAGAACTCCTCTAAAAATAGCTGCAAGGTCTCCAGTACAGTGCATGAGCACAAATTTATTGTTTCACCCTTAGTAAGCATTTCCTCTGGAATAACACTGATGTTTCCTGTTTGGAGAGCAGCTGTGCCTGCTGGTTCCCTGTGGTTTTGCTTCCTTCTCCTAGGGCTGTAGATTCCTAGGGAGTCTTTCTCCTAGGGTTGCGGTGTGGTGTGTGATTTTTGGTTTGTTGCTAAATTCTGGACATGACAAGGCACCACATGGCTGATAAGCAGCATGTGATCCTAAACAAGAACTGGCAGAAGGATAGATCCATAGTAGGGAAAGATACGTTTGTAATGAATATAGAAGAAAAAATAGTAAAAATAAACATTTCTGTCATTAGATCAGTTTGCAAATTGGATGAGGCATGACATTGACTTATGTGAAATACACTGACTTCAGATTACTTGGCAAGACCAGCCATTTCATTAGTGGTTTAGGTTTGCTCTGATGCTTCACACAGGTGACTGAACTGCACAGAAAACTGGTCCTGTGGCTGGTGGATTTGCTGTGATGTGACAGCAGACTGCTTGTGCTGTGAGTGTCTCAGTTTTACCCCCCTGGTAGATCAGTTCCCTATGGTGCATGATGACTTTTGCTTCACCCACTGAGGTGGACTTTTGCTGCAATCCTGGTGGTTGCCTTGCCCAGGAGATCAGGTTGAGCTTCTGATTTAATTCCTTATGCGGAAGGATGTTTGAGTCTGCGTGTGACAATGAGATGCACTGTATAGATGGCTGGCCCAGCATTAGCCTGCTTTCCTGAAAAACCAGGTTACATTCAAATGACAAGGAAATGGATTTAGATTTATGGTCTTGGACAATTTGTTTCCCTTGGTTCTGAACTCAATCCCAAGGTAGAGTGATGTTGTTCATTACTCCAGTGTACAGCCAGTGCTGCAGCTCTCATGCTGCCTCTCTTTTTTGCTGCTGATGTAATGTTAGGTAATTAGCATGTTCATTAGTGTTTAGAAATATCTATACTCAGGACTCCTGAGGTGGCTGGAGTTTAAGTCTAAATACGTGCAAGAGAAAGTCAGAGACCCGCTGGCTTTGCCTAAGTTATTTGGATGGGCAAATGGAGCACATCAGTAACCTGATCCTGAGAGTGCCTTACAGGAATTGCAACTAAAGCTTAAGCTTAGGGACACTGTAATTTCTTCAACTCAAGTAGAGCTTGAAGGGGAAGATGCCAACACTAGTGGGAAATCTGTAACAGAGAAAGAAATATTGTAAGTAAAAGAGGAGGTTGCTATTATGCAAGTGACTGTAGTAGCTGCAATGTGATACTTTCCAGCAGGACCTTTTTATTTGTTACTCATAGTGTGTGACACATGGCCCTACAGCTGCCCTGAATGCCACTAGGCCAGTGGTGTCTCCTACTTCTTTTCTCCTTTTTCCTTTTCTCTCTCAGCAGCAGCCAGGTGCTGGCATGAATTATCTGACCGAGGACAACAAAGCCTTTGCAGACATGATCAGATATGTAGGGCATGACTCCAACATCCACCTGAAGTCTCTGAAATCAGATGTCGTTTTGGTTACAGGGGTAGGAGTCTCCACCACACCGATGTTTTCAGCCTGTTGGCAGAGACTTGGTGCTGGGTTTTATCTGTCTACTCAGACTCTTGTGAGACCCCATTTAACACTCGTGTCAGGCCGGCTGGGGCAGTGCAAGATTCTGGTCTTCTCTCTGACTCCTCTCTTCTTGCAACTTTCAATAATCTTAGCACAGTTACCACAGCTGCAAGTTGTCCTCCTGACCCACTGTCCTAGGTTACAATGTAAGATGTAACCAAAAGCATGTATTCTATTACCATCTTCATAAGCTGTTCAAGCAGGTGGGGCAGTGTTCGTTATCTGCTACCATGACTCATCCTTGATAACTCCCTCCAGGAGCTCTCTCTGTTAATGGGCAATCAAGGACCCTGCCCCATGACTCACAGATAACTGGCTCTGGACTATCTCCTGTTAATGGGCCCATCAATGCCTGGCCTCATGACTCACCATCCCATTGTGAGATGCTCCACCCAGGAGGAGGAACTGAGCGTTCCCATCTGTATATAATCAGAGGTTTGGAACAGCACGGGCAGCCCTTACCTACGGGACTCCCGGAGGACCAGAGCTACACTGCTAGACCTTCAGGCGAAGACCAGACTCTTTTCTACAGGATCACTGCTTCAACAAGACCGCTTCATCTGGACTGACATCAACACCCTGACCAACAGGGTGCCAGGTTGTATTCTGACCCTGTCAGTGGTTTTTCTTTGTACTATTGCATTTATTTCATTTTTTTCCTATTAAATTGTATTTCTGACTTGGAGTCCCTCATTGGTTTGCTTTTCAAACCTTCACACCCACACATCATTGCCATGGCCCCAGGTCTATTGTGGGACCAGGAATGGGTGATGTGTGTAGTCTGAACCAGGACTATCTGCAGAGGCTGGGAGGGTGAAAATGGTTTGGTGCTGAGCACATGGGAGGAGCTGGAGAGGATTTAGAGGTTCAGAGGGATCCCACAACACAGGGAAGCAGAAGCTTAAGTTGTTGTGGCCTCCTAGGATATTGTTTTGTCCATTAGCCTTCAGGACGGTGCTCTTTGGTAAAGTTATTCTCCTGAAGTCACAGGGCCTGTCTTTTGCAGTCATTCCTTGGCTAGACAGTCACCTAGAGTGAAGCCAAGAGGTACAGGAATTGGAGATGTTTAGCAAACTGCCACTGGACAGTCCCACTCCTTAAGCACGCTGCATTCCTGAGCATGCCTTGCCCTTCGTGCTTTAGAGGTGTGCAGCTAGTTCTGAGTGACAGTGGAAGATGCAGGAGCATTTCTTTATGGACTTTGATTTGTTTTACAGAGATAAATCCCTGGAAATCACAATTACCTTCAAATCCCTGGAAATCACAATTACCGTCCAAAGCTTAGAGCAGGAGCCTCTCAACAGTTACTTTTACTGAAAAATCATGGTTGAAAGCTGACTTATGCCTGTTGGACCCTGTGAGGAGCTGCATCTTTCTGTCCTCTGAACATTTTGGGTGTGTGTTTTGGGGGTTTTTTGCTCCTGGTTGAGCTACAGCCATGTCCAACCTCTGTAACTCAGTGATTGCACCAGCAATCCAAGACTATGAGCCAGTGAGAGTTTCAGATCTGCATCAGAAAAGGATTTTAGTCTGTTTTTAATGCCAAGATGCATTCAGTGCCTGAACTAGCCTCTGGTTTTATATGTTTTGCTGACACAGAGCTCTTGCCTGGATTGGTACTGTGAACTGAGACACCAGTAGCAAACTGGGCACACGCTGCTGATGAAATGTGGCATTGTTGGTTTCATGTTCACTTAAAAAAGGTTTTCCCCTTTCCAACCAGAGGGAACTGTGACTGCCAACAAGTCCTCCACTCCCTTTTCTCAGGAAGAGTTTGAAGTCCTGGCAGCACTGCAATATCTGCAAGTGCAGCTGCTCTGAGTACTGGTCCTGTGCTGGAGGCCCCTGGAGCAGGGCAGGGTTTCATTTCAGGCAGGTGCTGGTTCTGCTCTCTGATAAGGTTCTGCTTCATCCAATATCTGATGGCTTCATTTTGTGTTTCCTTTCATTCTGAACGTCTTGGGACACTTGAGAGGTACTCATGATGGTTTTCTGCAAGACTTCTAATCCTTCAGGTCCTGTTTGCACTTGCAGGGTGCTGTGTGAATGCAGCTGAGCTTTTCCATGGCCTGCCAGTCCCCTGAAGCTTGGTAGGTGCAGCCCTGCAATATCGTGCCTCAGTGTGCGGAACAGAGTGAAGGGACACCCAAGCGTCTCTGTGCAGAATCACAACGAGGTTTGTGTTTGGTAGGGACTTCTTCCACACCTAAGCAGGCTCAGGCACTCTGAATTACATTCCCTCATACTTGTTTTGTCTGAGACCTTGCATTGTCCAGGGAAACCCCATCTCATTAGCTCTGCTAGTAGAATTGACTCTGCTCCACTTTTATCCTCTCACAGCGAAGATCAGCACCTCACCCTTTGCTAGCAAACACTGAATTTTAAAATTAATTAAATTTGCAAGGTTTACATAGATGTGCCATGAAATCCTTTGTAGATCTTTTAACAATGCCCTTCTCTGAAACCATAAGCATGTTTTATAGAGTCAGCCAGTCCTACCGGTCTCTTCAGCTCTCTAGATCTTTCCATTGGGTCACCTGCCAGCAGCTCCTTAGATTTCAGATTTTTGCATTAACTTTGCTTCTGTGTTTCAAAGAAAGAGAGAACTGTGCTCAGAATGCAGAGGAAAGATTTGAAGGTCTTGAAGAGAAGCAGGAAGAAGCTCTGCAGGGAATCAAGAGCTAGAGTGCGAGCTGCAGAAAGATGAAAGTCATCCAAGAAGCAACAGACAAGGAAAGGCAAAGTCAGGATAATCAATATTCTGAACCTTTCCCCAGATTTGGAGACTGAAGCAATCTGTGAGGACACCTCACTCATTTGTTTAATGCAGAACCCTCCCCTACTGGACACATCCTGGGGTTTTGTCTCGACTCTGTCAGTGGTCAAGCAAGGAGGCTTTTAACGTGGTTCTAGATCAGGGCAGAAAAAACTGCTGAACATGGTCTGGTTTTGAGAGAAACTAATTTTGATTTTGACATATAACAGAGGGTCTGTATCTAGGGGATCACTGTAAGTGGCATCATGTTCCTTGTGAGCAAGTATTCCCTGTTACAGTCAAGAAGATCTGTTTAGGATCACTGATTTTGGATTAGAAAAGAAATTATGTTCCAGAGGCCACAGACCTTTTGTGTTTATAACACAGGACACTCTTGCTTTCTCCAGGAGGTATATGGACACTGCTTACCTATTGTTCTTGCCCATATGGTGTGGCAGTGAGTTCCTTAGGTCACAAGCTTATTGTGCATGAAAGCATTTCCTTGTGTCCTTTCCCAACTAGACCCACAAGATTTAAATGTGGAGAAGGGGAAAGAATGGGAATTAAAATTTCTTCCCAGTGTATCTTGTCCCTTTGACTTCAAAATGGGAGGAGAAGCCAACTTGTTTGTTAAGGATGTGATACCTTGGGCATATTTTAACTCTGTGGTAATGTTGGGGTTTTAAGAGTTC
>VZTH01017154.1:12224-30433 GCA_013397815.1 Aleadryas rufinucha | reverse complement strand
CCCGGGGTTCGCCTGCTCCGCGCCCTCCCCCGGGACAGCCGGTGAGCGGGGTCGGGAGCGGGATGGGGGGGATGGCACCGGGATCGGGACCGGCTCTGGACACAGGGATCGGGATCGGGACAGGCTCTGCACAGAGGGATCGGGACTGGTTCTGGACATAGGGACCGGCACCGGGATCGGGACCGGCTCTGGACACAGGGATCGGGATCGGGACAGGCTCTGCACAGAGGGATCGGGACTGGTCCTGGACATAGGGACCGGCACCGGGATCGGGACCGGCTCTGGACACAGGGATCGGGATCGGGACAGGCTCTGCACAGAGGGATCGGGACTGGTCCTGGACATAGGGACCGGCACCGGGATCGGGACCGGCTCTGGACACAGGGATCGGGATCGGGACAGGCTCTGCACAGAGGGATCGGGACTGGTCCTGGACATAGGGACCGGCACCGGGATCGGGACCGGCTCTGGACACAGGGATCGGGATCGGGACAGGCTCTGCACAGAGGGATCGGGACTGGTCCTGGACATAGGGACCGGCACCGGGATCGGGACCGGCTCTGGACACAGGGATCGGGATCGGGACAGGCTCTGCACAGAGGGATCGGGACTGGTCCTGGACATAGGGACCGGCACCGGGATCGGGACCGGCTCTGGACACAGGGATCGGGATCGGGACAGGCTCTGCACAGAGGGATCGGGACTGGTCCTGGACATAGGGACCGGCACCGGGATCGGGACCGGCTCTGGACACAGGGATCGGGATCGGGACAGGCTCTGCACAGAGGGATCGGGACTGGTCCTGGACATAGGGACCGGCACCGGGATCGGGACCGGCTCTGGACACAGGGATCGGGATCGGGACAGGCTCTGCACAGAGGGATCGGGACTGGTTCTGGACATAGGGACCGGCACCGGGATCGGGACCGGCTCTGGACACAGGGATCGGGATCGGGACAGGCTCTGGACATAGGGACCGGCCCCGGGATCGGTCGGGACTGTCACTGGCATCGAGACTGGCACCGGCATAGGGACTGACATCGGGCAGGAAGGGTATTGGCACCGGGATAGGGACAGTCTCTGGAACGGGGCTCACTCCTTCGTGGACCAGCACTGGACTAGAGAGTGGCCCTGGACACAGGAGCTGACACCACGATGGGGACCAGAACCGGTGCAGGGATCAGCCCAGGGTTAGGGAGGAGGGGGTGTCATTCCACTGGGGACTGGCAACCTCTGGACATGGAACTGGGATGGCGACTGGCCCTGGGCATAGGGACTGGCACTGGGATGGAGACTGACCCTGGACCAACAGACTGGCACCAGCATGGGGGCCAGTACTGGGACCAATGCCGGACTGGAGACCACTTGTCTGGGGACTGACACTGTAACAGGGACTAGATTTGGATTGGCAGGTCACTTTTTGTGGGGACCGGCACCAGGATGGGGACGAGACCTGGGGTGGGGACCTGCACTGGACTGGGGGTCACTCACCCAGGGCCCAGCGTCATCCTCAGGTACTGGACCCGCTGTGAGATGGGGTCAGCCCACACTGACTGCAGCTCAGGGCTTTGGACTCAGCCCAGGAGCCGGGGGGAACCCCGAGATGGGCAGCAGCACCTGCCAGCTCCAGATGTCTCAGGCCCTCAGGCTCAAAATTCAGAGGGATGTGGCCAACACAGACACCTCGCCGGCTGCCTTCTCTTTTGATGAGGTGATGGGCCTGCTGTCCATTTAATTTCAATTAACGTTTGGATTTTTTGGAAGCCCATTGCCAAACACTCCTCCTGGTTTTCCATCAGCTGGAATTTTCCCTGCCAGAACGTGTAGGGTGAAAAGAAAAAAAACAATACCCAAGTGTCTGGCCCAGGCAGGCACTGCATGTGAAGTTTATCCTCCCCTTCCCTACTGTGGCCTCTCTGCTCCTCTTGGATCAGCCCTGCAGTCACTAGCAGTGATTTTGGGTGGTTTATTCATTTTGCCTCTCTGCTCCTCTTGGATCAGCCCTGCAGTCACTAGCAGTGATTTTGGGTGGTTTATTCATTTTGCCTCTCTGCTCCTCTTGGATCAGCCCTGCAGTCACTAGCAGTGATTTTGGGTGGTTTATTCATTTTGCCTCTCTGCTCCTCTTGGATCAGCCCTGCAGTCATTAGCAGTGATTTTGGGTGATTTATTCATTTTTGGGGTGGGAAGCAGCAGTTTCTCAGCCGCAGTGCAGCCTTGGAGCTGGCACCCCAGCTCAGGGGTTGCCCTGGATTTGCAGGGCACCCGTCATTGCTACAGTTCCAGGGAGAAGTGAAACTGCAAAGAGGAGCAGAACGGGCCAAAACCACCAAAAAAGAGGTTGTTGTTTTTTTCTAAACTTGGAGCAACCCCGTGACATGTCTGTGTGCTGCAGCTGCTCCTGACCACTTGCATCCTCTGTGCTGCCATAAAACCCTTCCTGAAGGCAGGATAGTTCCTTCAGAGATGCCCATCTTGCTCCAGAGAGCGCTAGATCCTACTTGGGTTTCTCCAGGCTTTATGTATCAGCTTTGATGGGAGCAGCATCCCCATATCCTGAGCCCAGACTCCCCCACTGCCCTGCATTTAATCCAAGCAAAGAGGATGAAATGGCTATTTGGTGGAGGAAGGGGAGCTGGTATTGCCTAGGGCATTCCACCCCCTGCTTTTTTTTCCAGCTTATCTTTGATTAACCCTGGGAGTGATGATGAATCAGTGCAGTTTCCACTCGTGACACCAGGAAGGCGCTTGCTCACCCTGTGTTTCGGTGGGATGTAACTGCTTGAGGAGGTGGAAACTCTGCTTGATGCTCCCCACGAAGCTCAGCTGATCTTTTTAAGCTGCATCCTGGACTTTTTTGGGGGAGGCTGTTCACTTCCTGACCAGCTCAGCTGAGCTGGTTCAGGTCACCAATCCAGCAGAAGAGCCCTGTTGGGTGCTGAGGCCACCCATCCCTGTCCCACAAACCCTGACCTCTCTGCTTCCTTCCTCCCACAGCTATCGGGGACTGACTCTGGTACTGACCTTCCTCTCCTACACCAGCTACCACCTCTCCCGAAAACCCATCAGCATCGTCAAGGTGAGCTCCAGCCTCACCACAGCTGTGGGGACAGGGAACCTGGAGAGGGCACATGGGGAGGGGGGTGCTGACAGCACCTCGATTTCACCGCCTCTCTCTCCCTGCAGAGCCAGCTGCACCCCAACTGCTCGGCCTTGGGCCCGAACCCCCACAATGACTCCAACAGCAGCACATGGTGCAGCTGGGCCCCCTTTGGTAAGGCTGAGCCCCCCCAGGCACCCCAAAACCCACGCTCGTGACATCCAAGCTGGGCTTCCCCCATTCCCTAAAACCAGGCCGTGGCCGGGGTTTGGCAGGGGGCCGGCTGCTCGTTAGGCACTCGGAGGTAATTAAGTGGTGAGTGTCTGTCCCATGCCCCTGGGCCGAAGGGCAGCAGTGGGTGGTGAAATCCAGGGCAGGACAGAACCAGGTCCCAGTGCTGATGGCACCCGGCCATGCTCCCAGAACCCCCTGTGGAGACAAGGCTTTTGGGAATGGGGGACAAGGCCGAGCCAACAGCCACGGGGAGGGGACACGAGATGGGGGCCAGGCTGAGGTGGCCCTAATATTTGTTTTGCAGATGGGGACAACTACAAGGAGCTTTTTGGGGCGCTGGATAATGCCTTCCTGGTGGCCTACGCCATCGGGATGTTTATCAGGTACCCAGGGCCTTTCCCTCCACACACCAGTTTGCACCAGTCTGCCGCAAACTGGTTTCCATTGGGATGGGGTCATGCTAACAGGAAAGCAGCCGGGGATCCGCTCAGGATTCGGGTACTGGCTCAGTGTGATAACGCCCATCGGTGGCATCACAGCTTCTGTTGTGCTCTTCCCTCTCTCTGCAGTGGCATTTTTGGGGAGCGCCTCCCTCTGCGCTATTACCTGTCGGGGGGAATGGTGCTGAGCGGGCTCTTCACCGCACTTTTTGGCCTCGGCTACTTCTGGGACATCCATGTCCTCTGGTACTTCATCGTCGTGCAGGTGGGTTGTGCTGGAGGATGCCCAGGCTTTCTCTCTATCACATCCCAGTTGTTCTGTGACCTTCAGGGATTGGGGTGGCCCAGTTTCTGAGCAGGGGATCGCTGAGCATTTCCACTCCCCGCAAAACCTGGCCGTGCGTGGCGTGGGCGTCGAAACCACCGGGTGTGCCCGTCCCCGAGCGGTGCGGGCAGCTGGTTTGGCAACACCAGCCACTCCCAGTTTAGCCATGGGAACGATGCAAACGGCTCCAGGGTTGCCCCAGCAGGGAAAAAAACCAAACAAACCCAGTGTTTTCTTAACAGCTTTGGAATAGGGGTGGCTATTTTCGAGCCCAGTTACCCAAAACAGTGCAGGGCTCCATGGCTGTAGTTGGTGCTTGCTGGGTGATGCTCCCCATCTCTTGCCAGGTCTGCAATGGGCTGGTGCAGACGACTGGCTGGCCTGCGGTCGTGGCATGCGTTGGAAACTGGTTTGGGAAAGGAAAGTGAGTTTTTCTCTGTGTGTCCCATGCCAGTCTTGGTCCCTGTTGACCCTGGCAGCCACCTCAGTGACACTGACCCGGCTGTGTCCCCACCAGGAGAGGTTTGATCATGGGCATCTGGAACTCCCACACCTCCGTCGGCAACATCTTAGGGTCGCTCATCGCCGGTGCCTGGGTTTCCTCTGCCTGGGGCCTGTCCTTCGTTGTGCCCGGCATCATCATCACCACTGTGGGCATCATCTGCTTCTTCTTCCTCGTGGAGTGTGAGTGTTGTGATCTGGGCCACAGCAGACAACCAGTGTAATATAAACAATTTTCCACCTTGCCCATCTCTAAGCATTTTTGGCAATCCCAAATACTTATTTTCAACCTGTGGCTAGCAGGGATGTGGATCTGACCACCACAGGGATGCTCAGTATCCTTTGGGGTCATCCAGGCAGGCTCATCTCCCGTACCAGTCACTCCTGAGCCTGTCTTTCTAGGAAATATCTGGGAAGTCCTTTGGGTTTTTACTGGGGAAGAAAGTACCCAGAGATGCAGCCTGGACCTGGGGGTTCCCAGCCCCTGTGAGATGCTGGAGGGGAAGCAGGGGGAGTGGGGCTGGTCCAGGCTCTCACAGGGTATTCCTTCTCCCTGCAGATCCTGAGGATGTTGACTGCAGTCCACCTCTGCATCACGTGAGTCGCGCTGATTCCCGGCGGGCTTGTCCTGGGCTGGGTGTCGCTCAGGGTACAACTGGGTCATCAGGCTGTAATGGCAGGAATTAGAGCAATGCTCAGTTGTCACAGGGGATGGTTGTTGCTCTTCCACTGTGAGCAGCCTCTGGGTCATGCCCCGGCAGCAGATCCAATGTTTCAGCCTCTTGCAGCCGTGACAGCCACATCTCCTGCTCTCGGCTTGCTTTTAGATGGCCTCTGATGAGGATCCTGGAGGAGTGACCATCAGTGAGAAGGATCCTGAAGCAGTCACCTCCAATGAGGACCCACTCAGCCTCTCAGGCCAGAGCAGTGTGGATCACTCCAACAGCCCCAAGGAGCCAGCTGAGGAGCCCGAAGCCATCAGCTTCCTTGGGGCACTTCGGATACCTGTGAGTGCTGGCATGGAGGAAAGAGCAAAGCCAGAGCAGCTCAGACCATCAACAGTGTCCACAGGGCAGAATATGGGCAAAACCCACTATCTGGAGGAGGTTGGGAGAAGGAGGCTCCTCTGATGTCCTCTCTTCTCCTCCCAGGGTGTGGTGGAATTCTCCCTGTGCCTGCTCTTTGCCAAGCTGGTGAGCTACACCTTCCTCTACTGGCTGCCCCTCTACATTGTCAATGTCGGTGAGTTTTGGGACAGCGAGGCAGGAGTGAGCCTTGCAAGGGAAGCATCTCCTCACCCTTCTCTTCTCTCTCACAGCTCATTTCGGTGCCAAGGAAGCCGGGGACCTGTCGACCCTCTTTGATGTCGGGGGTATTTTAGGTTCGTCAACATACCAGGGTGGAGGGGGTGGATCAGGGATGATTTAGGGACAATCCTTGCCTTGGCCAGCCTTAGCTGGTCCGCCCTACAGGCAACACCATCTCTTTCCCCAGAGAGGTTTATTCAGTGTTCACAGCACTCAGCAGGCAGCAAACACCCCTCACTGTTATTTTGGCATCCATTTGTTTTGATGACCATCACAGCCTCTTTCCTCAGGTCTCGCTTGCTCAGGCACTCCTTTTCCTACGCTTTGCAAGCATGGAAGAGACCAGAGCTTCATGGAACTGCTGAGAAACCATCTGCAGGGAGGGAGTGGAAGGGATGAATCAAAGCTCTTCCCTCTGATATTATTACATTTGACCTTGAGGGCACAGTGGTCGGAAGATGAGGGATGAAAGAGCATCACAGATTTGGGGCCAAGGCAGGGCAAAACTCTGCCTTTGGGGTGGTGTGACTGACACCTGCGACTCTTTCTTGCAGGGGGGATTTTTGCCGGCCTCATCTCTGACTACACGGGCGGCAGGGCCACCACGTGCTGCGTGATGCTGGTGGTCGCTGCTCCCATGGTGAGCTGTCACGCGGGCTCAGAGCCCTGTCACGAGGGTTTGCCATCCTCCAGCTCCTTTGAGTCACAGCTGCCTTCCTCTTCCCGGGATAAGCTGGTCACGCGCTCGGCTGAGATGAGAGTGGGATTGATTCACGTGCCCAGATTGTTCCTAGGAGGGATGTCCAGCTCTAGGGGCTGGGAGGGGATTGTAGAGTCCTTGACAACTACAAAAACCCTGTAGGTTTTTTTTTTCCCATCCTGCCATAACTCTGCTCAAAGCCTTAGGGGTCCCACCGAGCCGGTCCAGCTTTTGTCTCTGATTTTCATCCCAAAAGCCCCCATGCCAATGGCCTCATGCTCTGCTGGAGCCTGGCCTGGATGTCCTTCCCAAGCACCTGCACAGAGCTCATTTGGCTTTGCTTCCACAACGTGGCTAATTAGCTGTAATCCAATCCTGGCTGGCTCTGGGATGGGAGCCTCTCCCGCTGAAGGAGCTGGCACATGCTGGGAAGCAGAGGGGCCAGGTCACACCCACGGCCCCGATAGCACCATGGGGGCAAATGAACAAAGCACAGGGGCCAGGTCACATCCATAGCCCTGATAGCACCATGGGGGCAAATCAACGTCTGGCTGCAGCCGTGGGAGGTGGCGGAGCCTCGCTGGCCGTAAATCGTGGCAGCACCTCTCTTTGCCAGCTGCCAGGTATTTCATGGGTGGGATGCAGTGGTCAGGGGTGCACTCAGCCCCCCATCCCAGCTGGTGCTTGGCAACAGCAGTAATTCAGGTCCCCACATTCTCCATCCCATCCCCAGGGTACTGCTACAAGGAAAATGCTTGGTAAAACAGCTGGAATAGCCATAACTGGTTCTCCTTGTGTCTCTTTTCCAGCTGTTCCTGTACAACCACGTCGGTCAGAATGGCATTGGCACATCCATAGGTAAGGAACTCCGTTGTGCAGTCTGGTCCCATCGCTGAAGTGGTGATGGAAGACACTGTGGATTCACCTGCCTTAATTCCTCCTCCTGAGCCAGGCTCCTAGGCTGAGTTTGGGGGAGGGTGGTGTTGGATGAGTGTTCACTGCCTGCTGGGTGGGATCTCCATGGGAAAATGAAGATGCACAGGACATGGATGTGTGGGACAGTGATGTCCACGCACAGGCTGGGGATGATGGATCCAATGTCCTGCTGCTCCCTGCACCTAAAGATTTAATCTCTTCCCGGGTACCTCTGCAGCGATGCTGATCATCTGTGGTGCTCTGGTTAATGGGCCCTACGCGCTCATCACAACAGCGGTGTCGGCAGATTTGGTAAGAGGTTCACCTCAGACCCCGCCACGCTGCCCTTGCACACCCAGAGGCTGTTCCCTCTTTCCCAGAGGGATGTTTTGCTGGGATTTTTGCATTTTACCTTTGTTTTCGAATGCCTCCGAAGCCCAGTGGAGAAGGGCAGAGCTGTCACACCTGGTGCTGCACTCTGCACCCTCCCTTAAACGCAGCGGTTTTTCCTGTTGCTCTTTCACCTTGGCCACATGACTGTGTTTCAGCTTTGCTGCATCTCCCTCTGAGCACAAGCAGAGTGGAAATAGTGGCAAATCACCTGGGATTTTCTGCCTGCTGTTGGCAATCCAGATTTTGCCATGGTTTGGCTGCAGGCAGCATTTGAGTTTGGTCCTCCCATCCGTGGCTGGGTCTGACACATGGAAATTGCTGCCTGGGACATCAGCCTCACTCTGGGATTTGCCAGCTGTGCACCCCAAAGCTGCTTTTGCTCCTTGTGTATTATTCCTCCATCCTTCCAGGGAACCCATGAATCTCTCAAAGGAAATGCCAAAGCCCTTTCGACTGTCACGGCCATCATCGACGGCACGGGATCCGTTGGTGTGTATGGCCAGGGGATGCTGGTTCCTGGGTGTCCCGGGCCCCTCTCAGGGGGGAACAGGCGCTAACGTGGCTCCTGTGCCCTCGCAGGTGCTGCGCTGGGGCCGCTGCTCGCGGGCCTCATCTCTCCCACGGGCTGGAATAACGTCTTTTACATGCTGATAGCGGCCGATGTCCTGGCTTGTCTGGTAGGTCTCTCCTCAGCAGGACTCCTTTCTCTACCCTGGGTTTCACAGGCTCCCTTTTAGCTGCCTGCTTACTGGTGGAGGGCACAGATGGTTCTCAGAAGACATCCAGACACAGGGCAGACTGCAAAGGCCTGTATCCACTCCAAACATGAGCCTTCACTTGGCTTTTCCCAACAACCTCCTCCTCACGCAGATTTAGTTCCTATGATCTTTGCTAGGAAGAGCTGTAGAATTGATCTCCTGGTGATGGAAATACTCATGCCAAGGCTGGAGGCTGCAGTGCCACCAGCCTTGCAGCGATCCTCCACCCTTCCTCTTGCAGCTCCTTGCTCGTGTGGTGGTCAAAGAGGCTCGTGGCTGGTGTGGCTACATGGCGAGGAAGAGAGGGTACGTAGTTACCAACCTGGGGCAGCCTCTGGTCCCACAGTGCCAAAACCTGGTGTCATTGCCACTCCAGAAAGATGTTTGTTACCCCTTGCTGTCGCTGCTGCATCTTCGTGTGGGCATCGCCTCGGGCTTTGCGAGGCCGTCTGCCTGACACCTTGCTCCTGTGGCCACAGAGACATTTCCACCTCGAGCCAAGGCAGCACCTGGGGGATTTTAGCCATCTGCACCTCAAAAAACGCTTGGGGTGCTAAACACACCGTCCTTGTGTCTTTGTAGCTCTAGTGTGCAGCTAACAGAGTCAGTGATGGATGGGAAGTAGCTCGGTGTAAGTATCTCCACTTGAGCCCTGAGGATTAAACGCGAACACAAGCCTGATTTGTTCTGATTCCGAGTTTCACTTTGCAGGCTCACCCTAGAAGGAGTCACTCCCCCAATCACTTAGGGCCAAGATCAAGATTTGAGAATCAAAGGATCAAATTGCAAAGGCTGGGGAAGAGTGCGGGAGGAAGGGAGGAGAGGGGGATGTGGCTGGGCAGTGCATCCTTGTCTCTGGCTGACTCAGGGATGTTGGCCCAGATGCCCAATCGATTGGGATTGATTAATGCACTTGGAACAACTGAATTGATAGGCTTTGCCCACCTGTGCTACTGAGCTTGATTGCATGCAGCCAGGGCTCGCTAATCAAATCTGCAGCCGAATCACTGCAGCGAGTGTATAAATAATCTCCAAATCAGCACTGGCCTGGCTCCGATTGCCACCAACACTCCCATGGGACACCTTGAGGAAGGGGCCACAGCCAGTCCTGGCAGCGGGGCTGCCACACCCCGACCCCCTGCGAACATTTCGTCCCTTATGTCTTGTGTTTGCAGGTGAAAGACCAATAGTCTGGGCCTCGTGCTGCGGTAAGTGCGGCCCAAATCTCCTTCTCCAGCTGCCGGTGGAGGGCTGTTGGGCTCTGCTCTCCTGTGCCGGGGCTGGTTAGGGTGAGGACTGTCCTGGAGGGATTGATGGCATCTGTGTTTGCACCAAATTCCAGCTGGTTTCTGCTGGGGGAAGCAGCTGGCTCAGTTTGTGGGAATACTGCAATGTCTTGAGGGCTTTGGGGAGCGTCTCTGGAGCAGCTTGCAGAGAAGAGGCACAAACGCCGTAGGATTTTTGGGGACATTTCAGCTCTGGCCAGTGACAAAACAGTGGCTGGATCTCCTCCTTGCGCCTGCTTCTCCTCCTGGTGGTGCAGACGGGGCTGGGCTTTCCCGGCAGAGCTGTTTTCCCTTCCCGTCTGTGGCAGCATCGCAGTGCCCACCATCGCTCCCAGCGCCTGCGGAACGCTGCCCTCCGCGCTCAGCCGCTCGCTTCTCTCCTCTGCCCGCAGGTTTAAGGAGTTTTGATGTGCCCCCTGCGAGCCGCCCAAGCCCAGAGGGAGGAGAGAGGCCGGGACACACCGGGAGTGCGGGCGTCTCGGCAAAGCTGCAGCCCAGCCTCGGGCACGGCCCCGGGGGCTCACTGCCACCATAGGTTTGCTTCCAACGGAGGCAGGGGCGAGGAGCAGTCAAAGGGCCCTGGCCAAACGGTTTTCTGGGTCAATTCTTCACCATCGGCCGTTTTATTAATAAAAACGTGCAAAACCTGTGTGGCCACTCCGTGCCATGTCCTGGCGGGGCTCAGCCCCCCTCACAGGGGGCAGTGATCGCACCCCTCTTCTTGCTTTTCTCCACGTGCAGTCTCTTGTTCGTGAGCCTGCCCCATCCAGATGCTTGGTATTCCAGGGTCTGGATCAGGAGGGTGATGCCAAATCACTTCAGGCACTGCCTCACCAACAAAGCGCTGCTTATTCTACACAGAGAACATCCCTGGGCTGAGCCCAAATTAAGCTGGGTTTACTCTTTGTCTCATCCCACTGAAAAAAATGACCAAACCCAATTTTTCCTGATTATTAATATTCCAAAATCACACCATTTCACTCCAAAAGAAGAACAGGCATCACCCCCCACACCACAGTGAGCTGTTCATACACACTGGCTGCCCTCCGTCCAGTGCAGGCAGCTGATGATCTTCGTTAGACACTTCCTAATTAGGAGGGCCCCCAGGAGGTGCCACTGGCTGCCAGCCCTGCAGGCTCCCTGGGCAGGGACGGGGCTCAGAGGCCCCCACAGTGTCACCTGACTGAAGCCAGGGCCAGCTGTGCAGCCAGCTGTGTGCTCTGGGGGGGCCAACTCTGATGTGCTCATGGGGTGCTCGGAAGCCACAGAGCTTTGCCCCGATGTTTTAGGGCCCAGCATGCTCCCAGTCACTCCTGCCTCTTCCCAGTTGCTTTCAGCATGATTCCAATTGCTCACAGCCACCCCCAGTCAATCCCATTATGATTGCCAGTTCCTCCCAGTATGATCCCAGTTGCCCCTAAAATATTCCCAGTCCCTCTCAGCATGGCCCTAGTCACACCCAGTTGCCCCCAGCATAGATCCAGGTGCTCCCAGTTGCCCCAGGCGTGGTCCCAGTTGCCCCCAGCATGACCCCAGCTGTTCCCAGTGTGGTTCCAGTCACCCCCAGCATGGTTACAGACGCTCCCAGTATATCCCAGTTGCCCTCAGCATGCTCGTAGCCATTCCCAGGCACTCCCAGTTGCCCCAGTAACGTTCTAGTTACCTCAGAATGATCCCAGTCTTTCCTAGTTACTCCCAGTTGCCTCCAGCATGACCCCGGTTTCTGTCAGTTGCCCAAAATGTGGTCCCAGTTGCTCCCAGTATGATCCCAGTTGCCCCAGTTGTGGTCTCAGTCCCCGCAGCATGGTTCCAGTACCTTCCAGTTGATCCCAGTTGCTCCCAATGCGCCTGCATTTCCTCCCAACATGGGCCCAGGAGGTCCCAGGGATGTGATTCCAGTCCCTCACCATCCGGGGGTTGTGCCCGGGCAGGCTCTGGCTCCGTGCCCAGGGCGGAGCAGTGCCCGGTGCCAGGGGCTCTGCGTGTGCCTGCGATAAATTGGAGCTCTAATTGACTTCACCTCCTTGGATCTTGACCCGGGGAGAAAACATCTGGGCCTGATGTGATTTTATTAAGTGCTGATTTCATCAGCAAAGGGGAAAAAGGAGGGGGGAAGGGGAAAGGAGGAAACTTGCTAGGCAGTTGGATCAGCTCCCTGTAAACCTCTGAAGGTGATGGAGCGGCACAGGGGAGCAGGCAGCTCGGAGAGTGGCAGCTGCAGGTCTGAGGTGGCCAAACAGTGATGGCCCTCAATCCCCTCCACTCTGACCAGTGATGCTCAGTGGGCCTTGGAAACTCACTGGTGTCCTGGGAAAGAAAGCAGGAAATATGATGGAGCAGGCAGAGAAAAACACAATCCCCAGTTGCTCTTTTTCCCAGGAAAATATCAATCCTGCTGGGCTAAACCCTGATGGAGCCATAGGGAGAGGTGTCACGACAAGGTCTGTGCTCAGCAGAGCCCAAAGTCTGACCCTGCAGTGTCCCCAGGCCACTGGCTCGTGGCACATGTGGCCTCTGAGGGCAGAAGGACCTCGCTGCCAGGAGAGATCCGTGTGCTGGGCTGGGAAAGGTTCTCCCAGTGCACATGTGATGGAGCTTTCACATTGCTTAATGACCATTCTCTTGTGGAGGAGGGGGCCTTGAAATACATGTTCAAGCAAAAAATCCCATAAGTCCTGACACACATGGGGGCTTTTTGCAACAGCAAGTTGGTTTGGGGTTTTCCCCCCTTTCTTCCTTTTTTTTTTAGCCTTTCCCCCCTCCTGCTTGTTCTTTCAGCTGCTTACAATTTTTCCGGGACAAATTTAGGCCTGGGCCGTGTCCCACTTATGTTTGGAAAGTCTGAGCAGCCTTGGCTGCGCTGCCAGGAGCGAGGAGAAAGGGCACACAGCCCATGGCAGTTTTAAACTTTAAATATAAAGAGCCAAGTGCCAAAGAAAACTCCAGATCTCACCGAGCTTTGGAATTGAGGGGTGTGCGGGAAGGCAGAGAGTGGATCCCCTGGTTTGCCTTAGCCAAAAAATGGTTTAAATGGAGCTGAGCTCCTCTGGGAAGAGTCTGGAAGACAACTTGCCTTGTTCCTCCTCTGCTGGATAAAGGGCTGCTGCTTTTCCTCTGCCACGAGCCCCTTGGGCACCGCATGGCAGCGAGGAGCTGTGCCTGAGAGCACGGACACGTGTGCACCTCCATCCTGTGATGGGACAAATCCCACCTGAAATGGGCTCTTTAGGTTTGCATTGGGCTCTTTAGGCTTGGGTTTTTCTCTAGGTGACCCCAGCACAGCAATACCACTCACCAGGAGGCGGATTGGGAAGAGGTTGCACACACGGATTTTGGAGGAATGCCTCTGGTCTGCTGGGAAGGTGAAGAGGTGGCTGGGGCACGGTCTGTAATTACCTATGCAAGGAGCAGCTGGCAAAGGCTGAAGGGCTTTTTAATTAGCAGCCAAAGGCAAATCAGGATCCAGCAGCGGGGAAGCTGAAGTCAGCAAAGTCAAGGTGGAAATCTGAGGGCAGTTTTTCCAGTGAGGGTAATTAAGTGCCAGCAGAGAGCAGCGTGAGACATGAGGAATTGCCGTCATTCAAGGACCTTAAATCAAGGAGAGGAGTTTCCCCTGCAGACACTCGTTCTCCCTCCACCTCTGCTTTGGCGCTGCTCCCTGCCCGGCCTCAGGCAGGAGGGAGCAGCTGCCCTCGGGCTGGTGAGCCTGGGGCTGGCTGGGCACCGGCGTCGTGGTGCAGGAGCATCCCTGCTCGTGTCTGACGAGCCAGGCAGAGAATTTAGGGGGAAAAAAAGGCTGTTTTTCCACCTGACCCGAGGGCAGCCGGTCTGCCCTCATCCTGGCACATGGTATCTTTTAGCACAATGGGCTTCTTGCTCTGAAATTCAGCCCGATTTTTTGCCTGCGTGGGGCTTGCACCTCGGGACACGGCGGATCTGGTTCTCTCATCCTGCAGGAGGAAGGCTGGATCAGTTTGGGCTGGAGCAGGGCTCCTTGGCCCAAAGGAGATCCCAAAGGACATCCTCTGAGGTCCCAAAACCCTCACCAGCAACTGAGAGGTTGGGGTTTAAGACAAACCTGCCCTCCTGTGGCACATTAATTCCAAAATAAAGGATCAGGCTGCTAGCCGGAGGCAGATGTGCTAGCAAGGGTTATCCTCCAGAAGCTGGAGGTTTGGGATGGGGATGGAAGCAAAAAGCCCCAATTTGGGGCTGGTTGGGAAGCAGCTCTGGCTCATACCAATTCCTTGACGTGGTCTTTCCTTTTCCAAAAATAAACAGGAACCGTTTGGAAAGCCCCTGTGTGGGGAGGAGCAGAACTCCCCAGAATAAATAAATACACAGAGAGCCCGGCTTGAGTTCATCCAGCTGGTTGTTCCCCACTGCCAGGGGTTGAGAAGGATGAGGATGGAGCTTGAAATGTCTTGGTGGGGGTGAGAGCACATGAGGCTCTTTTCCCTCAATTAATGGGATTTTTGGGAAAATGCAGAAATGGCCTCCTTGAGCGGGAGCTACCACGTCTCTCTTGCAGCATGGCTTTCTGCTCTCCCCAAAATAACTCCTGCACTATCCGCCTTTCGACTCACTTTAGTCACAAACAGTTTAAGGGGACAGAAAAAGCCTTTATTTGGGTTTAATTAGAGTGCAAAATGGGGAGAAGTTTCACGTTTCTGCTTTCGGGGTTGGGTTTTTAGTGCCCCAGCTGCTTTTGCCGTGGTTTCCCTCCCATTTGTTGGACTGAAGCCCTGGTGAAACACTGCCATGGCCTCAGTGAGGCTCCCCAAACCATCCCAAAAACACGGGGATAACGACACGGCAGGCCCAGAGCTGGAGCTGCCAGACAAACTCCACGTTCATAAACTTCATTAACACAATGAATTAAATATGAATTTTGTTTCAGGTGTAACATCAAAATCACCAAGAGACCCCAGCGTGCTTGTGTTGCATAAACACTCAGTGTGTTCCTCAACACGATTTTTCAGCTCCCTTGGACACAGGCATTGGGACAGGAAGGGGTTGAGCAGTTTGGAAAGTGGAGATGCCTCTTCTCTGCTTTTTTTGGGACTGTGCTTACATTTTTTAGCTGACTGAGTTAACGCTCAGGGGTGCCGGGGCATTTTCTGCCCGGGAAGTGAAACCTCCACGCCCACCGGCTCTGCCTTATCCATCTTTCATGTCCTGAAAGCCCTGTTTGGTGAGTGACAGCTGTCAGGACAAGGCTGGAAAAAGCCAGTCAGTTCTTTGATTTACTGTTTTCAGTTCAAAATGAAAAATAAAAATCTGTAAAATGGGAAAAAATTTAAAAATCTAAGTTTCTGCCCTCAAGTTTTTGGTGCTATTGACCCTGACCACTGTTCTGCTTCAGTGGGAATGTTCCTCTGGCTCTCCCCAAAAAACAGGGACAAAAATGGGATTCAACCCCATAGCAAAGCATATAGATTGTTTTCTCCCCCCAGAGGGAAAAGAGGCACAGGGAAGGTATTGGGGTTGACCAGCAGCTTTAGCAGGATCTGTGCTAGAATTGAGCAATGGTTTGAAGCTTTAGGGTGGCAACAACCGGGAGCCTGTGGTGGCATCCAGGGTGACACCTCAGGGCCCTTCACAGGCAGGGAACACTCAGGCATCAGTGAGGGGTTTTTCCATGGCTGGCAGGACTCAGCACAGGGAGGTGACACAGCTTTTCCCTCACTCCTGGGGAGGGCAGCTTTCCATTTGCTGTTCTGGCATCATTTTGCACACTGTTTACTCCCCACTCCAAAGGCCCCGATTTCCAGTCCAAGGGACCATCCCAAACAATCCACAGCCACACTCTGATGTTTGGTTTTCTTTTCTCAAACCCCCACATCTGCCCCAGAAAAAGGCAGTTCTCATGGGCACTATCACCACAGTGTGGCCAAAGGTGACATCCCTGTAGAATAAATAAAGCCTGAGCCAGGGATTCCTCCAAGAGTTTTATTAAACCACAGTGAAAAAGGAGCAGTAAGAAACCATCTCTTGTGGGTAACAGTAACCAACCATCTCGGTTCAGTTCAATGCACTGAATCAGGAGCAGCACCGAGAGCCTGGATCTCAGCTCTCCTGTAAACGAGAGCAGGATTCAGAGGTTCACACACCTTTGCAGGTGCACAGGTTTGAACCCCCTGGGGAGGAAGGGGCTCGTGCTCAGACCAAACTTTGCTTCTTAAGATGAAGCAACGACTTCACTTGCTTCGCTGGCCCTTTCTGAGCTCAGAAAAACCATCGTGGTCACCTCCAGAACAGTCTCCTGGTCTCTCTTTCTGGTTTATTCCCATGGAATCAGGATTTCCTCTTGGCAGAGATTGCTGTCTCTAGCTGCTGTGGAGCGGCTTGGCATACACAGGCTCCATGAGGTGGTAAATCAGGAGCAGGAACAGGCACCCAAGGAAGACCAGGCTCATCACAGCCAGGAGGATGAAGCGGCCAATGAAGAAGGTGTCCACAATCTGCAGGGAAGGGAAACACAAAGATCCCAGAACATCACAGCCCTGGTCTGCTCCAGGAGCCTGGAGGGAGCACACCACGTCCTGGAGAAGAGAACCTCTGGGGCTCCCCCAGGTTTCTCTCCCTGCTTTTCATCCCTGGCACGGGCACTCTCTGTGGGATGCACAGTGTGCGACAAACGAGCGCAAGAATTCCTGCCACTGGGAATGTTAGTGTGGAGCAGCCCAGTACTGAGCACAGGCAAGAGACATGAGTCAAGCCCTGAAGCAGCTCTCCCCAGCCACAAACCTCCAGCCCTGATTCCCTTTTTGAAGGGAGATAGTGAGAAAAGAAAAAAACAATTAAAAAAAAAAGCTGTGGTAGCTAGGCAAGACACAAAGAGAAGCCCACAGCAAGGAGGCTGTTTATGAAATCCCCCTCTCTGCTCCCAAGACCCCCCAGAGCTCCGCTCAGCCCCGGCTCAGCTTTATCCATCGCATTAGCTCAGCCCTGGTGCTGCTGCAGAGAGTCTCTGGTGAGCGAAGCGCCGGCTCCTTCTGCACGTTTCACTTTTTAATTAGCCAATTAGCAGAGTTTTGGTGCAGAAAGCCCAGGTCATGTATTATTGATAGGCAGGGCAGGTCCAGTCCAATTGAAGATCCGTAAAAAAATAAGCTTTCCAATTCCATTTGCCTCCCAGGCAACAAACACGTGCTGGGCTGCCCTTCATCTCACTCCTAACCTTCACACAAGCGGGTCAGATGCGACACAGAGAGAAGAAAAGAATGTTACAAGTATCTTTTAGTAGGGATTTAGACAGAACAAGAACCAGAAGAGCAATAATTAACATGCATTAATAATAGAACAGAGGAAACGGCACCTGAAAGGCCACAAAACTTTGTGTATTCAAAGCCCAAAGAGCTCTGGGAGAGCTCAAGGTGGCAGCTCAGACAGCCTGATCCAAAAACTGGGGGAGATCCCTGTGCCTGACAACGCAGGTGGCTTCATGCTCGAGCACGGCAATAACCTACAAGAGAGCTAAAGAGCTGTTATTGGGCTTTAATCAGAAAACAGAGCTGGGGGAAAAGGGAAAGGATGCAGAACCGGGAGGAAAACTGTAAGGAAAGGGAATGGCAGAGGCTGCTGGAGCTGGGAGGGACCAAAGCAGGAGTGCAATCCCTGCACAGAGCCCCCGGGGACGGGAGGAGGGGAGCCAAACCCCATGGGTCAGGTGGAACAATGTGTAAATCAGCGATTTAGTTCGAGAAATTAATAGTTACTGGCTCCACGAGCGACACAGCCTGTGCCAGAGGGAGACTGTGCCCGAGAAGGAGCCGCAGGAGAGCAAAAAGGCAGCACAGGGCAACCCCCCGGGCATCGGGGATGGTGCCGGGGCTACCTCTGAGGTGAAAGCCCATTCCCGGGGCCTCAGGGCATCCCTGCGGCCCATCCCTGCGGTAAAGAACCATTCCCAGGGCTTCAGGACGGCCGCTGGGGCCCATCCGTGGGTCAAAGACTCATCTGGGGCCATTCCCAAAGTAAAGGCCCATCCCAAAAAAATCGGGGCACAGCCGGGGCACAGCCGGGACCGCCCGGCCCCTCACGCCCAGGCTCACCTCCTCAGCGCCGGCGGGGGCCGGACTCTCGCCCTCCCGGGGGAAGAGCAGCAGCGCGGCCGTGACCGCGGCGGCTCCGAGCACCACCGGCACCGCGGCGACCCTGCGGCGAGAGCGGAGAGCGGCGGGGCGAGCTCAGCACCGGCGGGCCCGGCCCGATCCCGCCCCGTCCCCGCGCTCACCGAGCCCGATC
>VZTH01017154.1:0-12133 GCA_013397815.1 Aleadryas rufinucha | reverse complement strand
CCCGCGGCTCACCGGGCCCGATCCCGCCCTGTCCCCGCGGCTCACCGGGCCCGATCCCGCCCTGTCCCCGCGGCTCACCGGGCCCGATCCCGCCCTGTCCCCGCGGCTCACCGGACCCGATCCCGCCCTGTCCCCGCGCTCACCGGGCCTGATCCCGCCCTGTTCCCGCGCTCACCGGGCCCGGTCCCGCCCTGTTCCCGCGGCTCACCGGGCCCGATCCCGCCCTGTTCCCGCGGCTCACCGGGCGCGGCCGGCGCGGGCCAGTGTCAGCACGAGCAGCAGCGCCATTGCCCAGAGGAGCAGCAGCGCCAGCACCCCCGGCCCCACGCCCAGCGAGGCCGCCATGCCGCACCGCGCCGCCGCTTCTGCCTAGCAACCGCGCCGCCCCGGCCAATCAGCGCTGCCGCCAGCGCGCCACGCGCTGTCTATTGGCTGGGGGGCGGAGGTTGGGGGCGTGGCCGTCGCTTTCCCTGCCCCGCCTGACGCTCGCTCGGCGCATCCCATTGGCTGAGGGGCGAGGGGGGGCGGGGCTTTCCGTGCCCCAGCGGAGGCGGGGCCGCGCCGGGGGCCGAGTGCCCCGTCCGGATCCCGGCCCCGATCGCAGCCCCAGCGCTATTGAAACCCGGCCCCACTGAACCGGTCCCTGTTGAACCTCCTGGCGTCATGGAATCCCCAGGATCCCGCTTCAGCTGCTCCCCGTCCCGCGGCTGTGGCCCCCGTCCCAGAGCTCGCAGCTGCTCCCGGTGGAACGGGAGTTTTCCTCCCCTCCCTGCTCCCGGTGCAGACGGATCGGTGCTTCATTACCTCGCGTTGGCCGGCGCCAGCCAGCTCCTGCCCACCCCGCTGCAGGGAGCACCTCTGAACACGCTTTCACCCCAAAACCCTAAAACTGAGCTATCCACGCCCTTAAATATATTTAGGGCCGAAATCAGGCAGATTTCGTTAATACAGTAACTCTGACACGGGGACTACAGAAGGGTTTTGGAACAGCCACGCTGGGGGTCTGGGCCAGCCAAGCCAAACTATGGAAGTTTGTCAATGCTATAAGCATCTTTTAATATCAAGACAAGAGGAATTTCCACTTTAAAATAAATATTTCAACCTGTTTATAAATCCTGTCTCTTCACCATCACATCTTGCCCATCAGGCCCAGGCCAATGTGGTTTGATGAGCGACTTTATCACAGAATCCCAGAACTGCATGATGGTTTGGGTTGGAAAGGACTTTAAAGATCTTGTTCCAACCCCAGGCACTCCGGGCTCAACTACCAGTTAACCTGAAAAAAACTAAACCTTGATATTTTCCCTCTCAACTGCTTGAAGTCTGCAATACTTTGGCTGCATAAAATGTCACCTGAGTGGTGTTTTCTGTCACTTCTTTCAAGGGGAGGAATAAACCAGCGGTTAATTATTCTGTGCAGCATCAACCTGCCTTTCCCTGTGATGAAATCAGAGTCGCCAGCATGACACCAAATGCTTCAGCAAGCAGAACACAAACTGTCTCCGACACCTGCCTTTACTTGGCATCGAGTGGCAACCGGCTGCCAACATATTAAAAGCGTATGTTTGATAGCAAACTCCTTCCTGCTCCGCTTCGTGTCGTTGATCCCACCAGGCAGGGTTTTTTCCCCTCTGCAATCTCCGCCTTGTTGATGTCCATCTCTGCCCTTCTTTTCCCAGTCCTTCTCTTCTGTTATTCCCTGTGCTTCCTGCTCCTGCTGGCAACGAGAAATTCAAATTTTGCTTCTGTTTTTGGGCACCTCCCTTTGCTTTTCTCTGTTTTCCCATTTCTTTGCGTTTTTGGAAGCTGGTAGTTTCTAAAACCCCTGTCCTAGGTTACAGTGTAAAATGTGACCAAGGGCAGGTATTCTGTTACCATCTTCATGGGCTGTTGGAGCAGGTGGGGCAGTGTTCGTTATCTGCTACCATGGCTCATCCCTGATAACTCCCTCAGGGAGCTCTCTCTGTTAATGGGCAATCAAGGACCCTGCCCCATGGCTCATCCCTGATAACTCCCTCAGGAAGCTCTCTCTGTTAATGGGCAATCAAGAACCCTGCCCCATGGCTCATCCCTGATAACTCCCTCAGGAAGCTCTCTCTGTTCATGGGCAATCAAGGACCCTGCCCCATGACTCGTCCCTGATAACTCCCTCAGGAAGCTCTCTCTGTTAATGGGCAATCAAGGACCCTGCCCCATGACTCATCCCTGATAACTCCCTCCAGGAGCTCTCTCTGTTAATGGGCAATCAAGGACCCTGCCCCCTGACTCACAGATAACTCTCTCTGGACTATCTCCTGTTAATGGGCCCATCAATGCCTGGCCTCATGACTCACCATCCCATTGTGAGATGCTCCACCCAGGAGGAGGAACTGAGCGTTCCCATCTGTATATAATCAGAGGTTTGGAACAGCACAGGCAGCCCTTACCTACGGGACTCCCGGAGAACAAGAGCTACACCACTGCACCTTCAGGCGAAGACCAGACTCTTTTCTACAGGATCACTGCTTCAACAGGACCACTTCATCCAGACTGCTACCAACACCCTGAGCGACAGGGTGCCAGGTTGTATCCGGACTCTGTCAGTGGTTTTTCTTTGTACTGCATTTATTTCATTTTTCCTATTAAATTGTATTTCTGACTTGGAGTCTCTCACTGGTTTGCTTTTCAAACCTTCACAACCCCAAATTTCATTTTTACCAAATGGTAAACCCACAGTTGAGGAACTGGAAGAAGATACCTGGGAAAACCAACCTCATTGGTGTGATGTTTCCAAGCACAACCTTCACTAGGGATTCCTTCAACCCATCTGCAACAAAGCTCATCATCCTGAACACATCCCTCTTCTGCATCTCAGCCTCCTCCCAGCATCAGAAATGCCTTGCTGGGGATTTGCCTCACAGAGTGCTCCCATAGCCCATCAGTTGAATGCAAAGATCCGATTTAATTGCCAAAGAATCATTTATTGCTGGCCTAAAATAACTTTTCCTTCCAGATTTTGCCTGCTGGGATTTGGTCCTGTTTATTGCTTGTGTCAGAGTTGCATTGCACCTGGAAAAAAGAAGTAACAGAAAGTGGGAGAGAGGCAATGCTGGGTGTAAAAGGTGAATTAAAAACATGGGAGACCATCAAATATTGAGGATTTTTCTGTTGTTTGCATTACTCTAGGAGAAGCCTCATATTTGTGGTGTTTTTTTCCAGGATAACTGTTGATGTAGGAATGTTTGCTGGTGTCACAGATTCAGGTTTCTCCAAGACTTTTAATTTGCACCATGTGGCATTTGCATCCAAACCCTTGTGCTGGGGACAGGACACATCAAAGTGATGACAAATGATATGGTAATGATTAATTCCAGCTCCAATGTGTTTGATATCCATAATATTGGTATCATAAAGCCTTTCCTGGCAAGGCTATCAAGCAATAACCTGCTTTAAATAAGGAGAAGCAGAGTCATACAGATGCTGTTGGATGCTCATGGCCCAGAAAACCCAGTGCAAAGGATTTATTTGGACACAAGTAACTCAGTGTTCTCCAGTGGATGGGAGCTGCTGTCCTGCCAAGGAAAAGGAATGATTTGAAGGATGCTTCATCACTGTGGATAGTTTTTCCCGAGGAAGAGATCAGGGAATTGTGGCATTTCTTGGCAAAGGCATGACAAAGATCCTGAGGCTGGCATTGGATGAAATGGGCTTGGCAGAGAGATGCAATTAGTGCTGAGGCTAATTAAATGCTTGGCACAGGAGGACAGAGAGGTCACCTTCCTTCAGGATAGGATCATACGGATCAAAGCTCTTTTGTAAGACGCCGCCCGAGGAGCAGCCCCCGGAAACAGGGCGGGTTTGGCTCAAGATGGCCTCTTTTGGGCTAAAACCTGCAAATCCACTCTGCCCAGCTCATCCTAGTGGCCAAAATAACCAACATGGTTTAATATCAAATGATAATAAATGATCAAACTCTTGGTAGCGGAGTTGGAAGCGCCGAGGGAACTGATTTAAAACTGTTCGCGCAGTCGTGAGACTTCCAGTTTTACGGCTGGAGCTCCCCGGTGCTCCAATATTAGAATTAAAAAGAAACAGGCGTTGATGCAAGAAAGAAAATATTCTGCTCCTGATTTAAAGACTAGCGAATTGCTAAATATTTTTATTAGTGGCAAATTTGCAGCTTGCTGGAACTAATTTCACGCCCGGTAGATATGGAGCTTAAGCTGGGAATGGCGTTAAATTACTCTCTTGTAAGGGTGTTTAAGCCTTATGATGGGGATCTCTTGGATGGTGGGGACCTGTCTGGAGACCCCTTTTTTGGGGGGGATTCCTCGTGGGTTGGGAGTCTGGAGATGGTGTTTGGGGAAAAGAGCATCAGTACAAACATATCATTTTCATCCTTGGTGTGATAGGAACCACCAGTCCCCCTCATTTGCATAAATTTGCTTATGGGGGGTTTGCTGCACACCAGCGTGGTCCAGAGGCTGCAAGATCCTTCAGCCCAGAAAGATGTTATTTATATTTTAGGGATATTTTTGGCATGTTTTGGAGATTGTTCAGGATATCCAGCGTTTAGTTGATTTGGTTAATTTAAAAATTTATTTAATCAATTACAAAAACGTACTGAATTGATTTAGGAAAAAAGTATTTAATTTATTTTAATTGATTTTTTATTTAGACTATTCCAGGTTTAGTTCATTTAAGAGATGGCTAAAGGTTGGAACCACTGTATCCCTGAGTGCCACTTGCCCTCTGGACCCATTTTATCCATGTTTTCTTTGTCGGCCAGATGTTTTACAGCTTGCCAACGGTTTTCCAGCTCAAATCCCTCCCTCCTCCTTCTCCAAAGTCTCCAAGTCGACCCAGCTTAATGCTGGGGAAAAACCCATCCCCTTTCAGCTTGCCCAGATACAAACTGGGACAGGTGCAGGTGTGGGGTCAGAGGATGTGGAGCTCGAGAAAGCAAAGCAAAGGCGTCAAGAGGATCCAATTACTTCTCTAAAAATACTGCCAGGAGAGTGGCAGTGGTAAACAAGAGCTATTTAAATCCCTCAGTCCACTTTCTGTGATGGGAAAAATGAGGTTAAATAGTCCTTCCCAACTTACTTGGAGGATAGATATGGCTGAGAAGCACTGAGTTGTCCTTTTCCAAAGAGACATCCCCCCAAAAAAGAAAGTTAAAATAATAGGAGAGGGTTAGTAATGTCTCCAGTGGGGATAGAGCTCTCTCTCACAGGAACCCATTTCAGATTATCTTTTTCTAGCTGATGGCGGAAATCAATTTTAATCATCCTGGCAGGAAATGAGGATGTAAGACTTCAAACAGAATAAATCCTGCAACATTCAAAAAATAATAAAATGGAATATGAACTCACTTTTTCAATGAAAAATAAAATCCCATCCCAGCAAGTGGAAATGCCTCTAAAAGCCCCAAAAGGCCCTGGTTGGTAGGAGGAGAGAAAACATTTCCCACAGTGGGACAAGACTGACCTCAACCGAGAAGCACTTGGAGAAGGTGGATGGAGGAAGGCAGGGTGTCTCTGGCATCACACCTTAGGATTCCTCTTACGGTCCAAATCACTCCCAAGTGGGAGGAAGTTGGTAATTTTTTGGTTTTGGTGACTTGTTATAGTAAGTGCAACTTTAGTTCAGTCCAGCAAATGTATAGATTGGTGCAAATAAGGTTTTTGATAGTTGGTTCTCTGAAATCCAAGCAACTGCAGCAATTTCCCTAAAAATCCTAAAAAAAGAAAGTTCCTGTAGTTGTCTCCTGGGGACATTTTAATGTCATCATTCCCATGGAGTAAAAATGGGTTGATATTTTGGCAAAATCTATTCCAACCAAGGAGAGGAAGGAGGAGAGAAGCTACCTGAGAGACTTAAATTTGGCTATAGAGGCCTCCATGAGTGCTGCAAGGGATGGAGAAGAGGCAAAGCTAAAGGACGAAGGCAAAGAATCTGTGGAAAATGAGTATAAGGAGATCAAGAGGAAAAAGAAAGACAAGAACAGGGTCTGGAGAGATGGTAAAAATTAAAATCTGCTTTTATAATGGCATTCCCAAAGGCTCTAAAGCCCAGAGTCAAAAGTTTTTCCAAGAAACTTCTATTTCACATTCATCTCCCCAAGAAATGCTATTTCCCACCAATCTTATCTTTAAAGAGTATCTATATGGGTCCTTCTCCCATCATCACTTTGGAAACCTTGCACCTTTACCTGTGTCAACCTCTTCTTCCTTCCAACCCGAGAGCTTCCAGGTGAGGAAGCAAGGAGCCACTGAGAATGAAACCCACAGCATTTCGTTTTAAGTGGCTCATCACCATTTGTTCTTTGAGTATTCATCATAATGGCATTAATGACTGGCCACTCATTAGACTCTAATGTGCCCATAATACGTTCATCCGTTGTAATTCCATCGCAATCGAGCAGCCAATAATGTCTCAAAACTGGAAGGGGTTGAGCGATGGCAGCGTCTGCCCATGGCGGGATGTTGGGTGACTGGAAGCAACCAACAACTGCTGAAATGGCCCAGATTTATTGCTGAGATCCCTAGGATTTTCAGGCAGGTGGTTTTTTTGGCAATCAAGCCTGTTTGCAGTTTTCATTCGGGTTTTATTCTTGGCTCCTTGCAACACCTTTGTTCTCGCCCTTTTTCATTTGGCATATATCGATTTTTTTCCACTGTTTCCCGGACGGCAGCTTGGAAATTGTGTGGGGTTTTTGTTGTTGTTTGTTAAAAAAAAATTAATTTCCTTCCCTATTTGTGTGTGATGGTAGGGAAATTAGTTGTGATGGGAGCCAGCAGGGCCTAGATCTGCTAGATCGAAGCACCTTGTGGCTCCTGGGAGTTTACTTCAGAAGTCGCAGTGTTACCCTTAAGCTCACCTCTCCCCGAGTCCTGAGCACATGGGATGTGGTTTTTGTATCTCCAAATTAAATTCTGGATTTTCACACACCTCAGGGTTGTTGGTAAAAAGGATGTTCTTGTGTATCTGACCATCAAGGTGTTCAATCAGCTCGTGGCTTCATCCTACCACCTGTGGGCAACTGAAGGATGGAGACCCCCCTCCTCTCAGGGGCTTCCTTGGGCTGCACCAACATCTCAGGTGTTTCTCTCCATTTCCAAACTAATTTTTTAATTGCTGGTGGATGGCAAAAAAAAAAACAGAAAAAAGGAGAAGAATCCTTCCTGCTGCGTTATGACTTTGTGGTCATTCCAAAACCCCGCACCAGTTGCCCTGTGTTCTGCTAGGGCACCATTTTATTTCAACCCAGGGGTTTTGGTTCAGATCTCAGGAGCTTTCCATCCCAAAGGATGCATAAAACTTATTTTGCTTTCCTTTGCCTGTGGAGAAGATATTACGTAGTGCTTTGGTTTTCTCAGGTCCACTGGCAACTCCCTGAGACAACTCTGGCAGCCAAGGATATGAATCACTTAGATGGTATTTAAGATCCTTCAGGTAGCCTGTACAAGAAAAAACCCTAAAAAGTGGCTAATCAAATGTCTTTGAGGGCTGTAAAAAAGCAGAATTCAATCCCTGAGAACTTTCCAAGATGTAATTTCAGAAGACATCAAAGATGACAGGAACCTAAGGAAGTAAAACTACTCAAAATTCAAAGTTTATAGTCCATCTGTCTCTTTGCTTCAGGGAGCTGGTATTAAATTTATTGCTAAATAAAACAAATAAGCCTAGGAAAAGTCAGCGTTGAAATCTGCATACTCGTAAGAGAATTAGCAGAGCTCTCTTGTTATGATGGCTGCTTCTCAATTTGCATCTTTAAAGAGTTGTGACCATCTCTCCGCTTCTCCCTTCAGCAGCTCCTCGGCAGCCAGGCTGGTGCCGGCGGCTGGCGCTGGCGTAGCTCGGTGAGGAGATGCTGCAGGTGAAGGTTGAACTCCCACCACGGGCTGAACCGGAGGGAGGACGGGCAATGAACGTCAAAGCCCAGCCGAGGTGAAGAAACATCTCAGGTGGAGTCAAAATTTTAAAAGGGCAGGATTCAGCATCTCCACGTTGCGTTTGCCGACTGTCTGGTATCCAACTACTGCAGATATCCAAGGGAAACATAAATTGGAGGGGGGCTCAGCCCATTAACCAACTCTGGTTTTGTTTTTACAGTATTTGTACAAGGTGTAGTTTAACAATTATTTATAATTTTTGTTTCCTCCCATGGGTATCCCTCCAGCCCATCTCTATCTCAATCAGCTGATCTTGCCTCTGGAAAATAGACTCCAAAGCTTGTCCAAGTGCTGGAGGTAAGTCACTTTAAACATCCAGAGCTTTCTTTTTTTAAAATTTATTTATCCCTGGAAATGCTTGGGAAAAGATCAGTCAGTCAGATGCTTTCAGTAACTTTGCACAGGAGAGCCTGAAGGAGCAGCAAAAACCAGCCGCAGACTTATTATGCCTTGAAATTAAACATTTAAGAGGAGTAAGTTGGCAGCAGGGATTTTCTAATCAAAATATATATAACCTGCCATTTATCCATCATTTGCCCTCTGGAAGGACCCCAAAATGCTTTCTGGCTCAGAAAGCATAATTAACCCCCATTCAGCCTGTGTAGGGAGAGGAGAAATTCCATTTTTTCACGTTTTCCCACTCAATCCCACCTGCTCGGTGGAGGCATCAATGGGGAAAAATCCTTTGTTTTGGCTTTAGCTTTCTTTATTATCAATCCATCAGTCTCTAACAAGAAATAAACCTAATCTTATTTAATCTTGCATAGGAAAACCTCTGGGAATATAGAGCCATCCGGGCATTGATCACTTATTCTTAATATATCCTCCTTGTCCCTATGGATTATTGATAAACCCCTTAATTATATTCTCCCATGTATTTATCTATTAGTTCTTGTGAAATTACATGCTCATATGTGTGTCTGAGATGGTTTAAAATGCACGGTGGCTTCAAAAATAACATTGTTGTCTTGGTGTCGTAAATCTTTTGGTGTTGACTCTCTTATTATTCCCAAGAAAATCATGTGCACAGGTAAAAGGAGGAGTTGTCCTGTGAGTATGTGAAGTACCAAAACCAGAGGGAAATCAAGTTATGTAGAAATCTTCCATGAGCTAAACAGTTTCAATTTGGGGAATCCTTTAATTTCATCCCCCATTTGGTGCAAGCATTGTTGGGTTTGGACAGGCAGCTGTCCGTGTGGATGGGCCCTATGTTGCTTTTAAGGCTGCATTGGTTGATGCTGAATTTTCTTCTCACTTCTGTCTCATTCATTGCTGGAGAGGGTTTGGAAAGGTGTAGGAAAATATTCATGTCCTTTAATATCTCCTAAAAATCCATCACAAATTTTAATGAGTGATTTGGGTGATGCATCATCACCAGATCCAACTCTGGCCCGAGCCAGAGGGATGAAGGGCTGGTGGGTACCACTGCCTGACCTGGGACGGTTTGGAGAAACACCCTACCTGAAACAAGTCCTAAATTGTCTTTAGGGATTCCTTTTTAGCATCTTTTAATTCCTGAGGGGGTTGGACACCCTCCCTGTACGCAATTTAGAAGGGACATCGTACCCCTCCAAGCGGCTGCCGTGCTTAAGCCGGGCTCAGCCTCGAGGCCGTATCCCAAAACCCCGTCTTGTTTTCAACGTCTATCGTTGAATAATTTACTGGGTTTTGCTCTTATGCATCTTGCTGAGAATCCCGTCACAGTTTTCTCAGAGAAATCCGACACGAGCAATAATACAATCTTGGAAAGAGAATTGAATTATTTATGGAGGAGCAGCCAAATGACGGAGACTAAACCTCTATATTTTATGTAATTTGTTTTCTCCTGAAGCCCGTTATGTAAAAATGTAAATATTGCTGGTTATGTATGTCGCTGCTCTTGCCAAATGTTTAATATTTTATCAAACCTGCTCCGAGTACTCGTCTCTTTTGGAAAGGACCCATCCGTGTCCTCTGGAATAGGTGCCAGCGAGTTTGTGGCAATTATATATTTACAACACTGACTTCACATGTGCAAAAAAATCTCCCTGAGGTGCCCAAACTCCAGCCTGGGGCATGGAAATGGCATGACCCCCAGAATTTGGGGGAATTTTAAGTGGAGGGGGTTTGATTTCAGGGAGGTTTTCCAGCAATCTGGGTTGGGATAGGGATGGAAAAAGGTGTCTGAAAGAGAGTTTCTTGGTTTTGGGGTTTGGACATCCCTTGCAGCTGCAGTCACTGTAGGATAGTCCAGGGTGGGAAGAAGTGAGTTGGTACCAAACTCTTCTCAGCAGGGATGCAGCCAAACACCCCCAGTCCTGGAGATCTGGAGGCTCAGGGCTTGTAGGATAAAACCTGACCAAAAAAAAAATCACTCAGTAATGACCTGTTGCAGCAGAAAGATGCTTTATTCTGGGGAAAAGAACTATGAGATTGAGTGGGAGAGAATTTTAATTTATCACCAAAAAATTCCAACAAGGTCCCATGGCTGGATGATGAAGTGGTCAATGTATTTTTTTAATGTATTTTTTTAACCAGCAATGATAATTAACCTCTGGAAAAACTCTCCAGGGAAGAAGCAGCTTTTGCCTTTGTGAAGGAAAAATCTGGGCCCGGATACTTTCCCTGGAGTTTAAATGTGAGATTCCAAACCCAGTGGAGGAATTGCTTTGGCGATTGGTAACAAAGTGGGGAAGATAAATGAGGGATGCTCAAGGAGTGAATGTGGGATATTCAAGGTTCAAATGTGGGATGCTTGAGGAATGAACTTGGGATGCTTGAGGAGTAAATGTGAGGAGCTTGTTGCTGCTGGCTCCAGAAGAAATATCCCTGCACCACGAGAACCCTAAAATTTTGAGCACTTGGATATTTTTGGCAATGATGTGGCTTAAAATATGCCCCACATGTGCCTGCTCTTTTACATCCCTGTTTTCCAAGATGAGATGCGGGAAAGATGAGATGCCAAGTGCGGATGATCCAGTGGTCCTTTGATATCACGATGATGGGTTTTCCATCTGCCTCCCCTTCTCTCTTCCTTTCCAATTCTCCAGCTTCTGCAAAACCCGAAATATTTTCTGTCTGGCATCCCCAGCTGGTTGAAACAACCGGCGACAGCTTTATGGCTCCTCGTCTTTGCTCGCTTCTGTGGAATAGTAATAAGGGAGGGGAAAAACGTCCCGTCGGCTGATTTACAAGGCAAGAAATTCCTATAAATCACTCCAACGTCTCCAAAGGGTTGGGGGGATGCTCTGAGCTCCCGCTGGTTTTCCCAGTGATGCAATGCAGTGATTTTTTGTTTTTGGAGGGGGGTGGGTGGGATTCATCCCAACCACCCCCTGCATCTCTCTGTTGTTTTATTGATGGATTCCGAGCAGGAGCCATCTATTTTCTGTTGCTCTTCATTGGCCAGCCCAAAGCACATCAGTGGGTGTTAGAGCCTGCTCCCAAGTAGGAAGTACAAACACTGGAGCAAATATCTTCTGGATGGACTTACTTTTGGGATAAACTGGAAGGAGGGATTTAGGAATGCTGATTTGCAAGTGGCCATTTGTTCTGGAAGACTGAAGAGGAAAAATTAAAGTATTTTGGGTTCCTGGCCTTAAATTTAATTTATTTTACCATCTTTCCCATTGCATCCCTGACCCCACGGCCATCCCTTACACACCATTTAGTGCTGCTGGCTCACACATCCTTCTGTAACTCTTTGGAGCTAATTTTAACCTATTCCTTAACCTATTCCAAAGGAATTCTGGGGCTGTGTTGAGTGACTCCGTCCCCCACTCAATATTCTTAGGAAATGGGCAGAAATTCAGCATTTCTCGTTAAATCCATTCTTGATGGCATTTTTCATTAGGGAAGGGGTTGGAAAATTGGGAGAAAAAACCTGCAGCCAGACTGATCCAGAAAAATCTGTCCCTGTGGCTTTTGCAATAAAATGTGGGAAAATTTGCCTATAGGACCCAGTGCTCCCAACGAAAGTGATTCCTGGAATTCATCTTTGGGTCTTTGTGAAAGAGAAGGGCAGTTGGTGTCCCACGCGGACCAAAATTTGGGTAGGGGGAGCTCGGTCAGAAGCCCCCTTGTCCCAAATTAACAATAATTAATATAATTAATTCCAAAATAACAAGTGTTTTGCCTGGGGGATAATACCACAGGAGGGGTTTGGGGTGGGATTTCACAGGCTACCCTAAATTTCAAGGTTGTGCTGGGGAGTGGAT
>VZTH01017152.1:0-18776 GCA_013397815.1 Aleadryas rufinucha | reverse complement strand
CGGGGGGCAGAGGCGGCCGTGGGAAAGCGGCGGGGTGATGGCGAAGCGAGCCCCGGGAGGTGCCCCGGGTCCCGCAGCTGCTGCCGGGGTGGATCTGCAGTGACTTTGGGGTGGCTTCGTGCTTTCCCGAGGGAGTCGGGGGCTCTTGAGCATCCCCGGGGAGCAGCGCTTGTGCCGGTCCTGCAGAACAGTGGGAGGTCAGGCCAGTCCCAGAGGGTTCTGCTGTGTTTGCAGCGGTTGTTTTCCTTGCGTTTGCCTTGTTTTCAGGTTACTTTACTTCCAGGGCATGCGGACGGATGGATGGGAGCGGGGCTTTTGGGACACCGGTGGGTCTGGGGTCCCGCGGGGATTGTGCCCCCCCTCCAGAGCTTCTGTGGCGGTGGAGAGGTTTGGGGAGGTGAGGTTGTTCACCTGCTCACCCCGTCGCGGAGGTCGGCTCGTTCTGTCCGTCCTGTCCTGTCGATGGTGGTTATCGCTTCCTCACAGTCCGCAGAGCGTGAGGCTCTCGGGGAGCCACGGGCGAGATGGCCCCGTGCCCCAGGCCCACCCTGCTCTGGCATCCTGCTCGCTGGGTTCCCAGCCCTGGAGAGCTCCCCTGTGCCTCAGGTGTGGTGCTGGGTTTGTCCCGGCGCCGTCCCGCCGGCTGTGGGAATGCCTCGGTGGGGAATGCCTCGCTAGGGCTACGTCTGGGCTCTGGCAAAGATCAGCTGCTCCTCAGGGGAGTGAGGGGTCCTTGTTCTGCAACGTTTGTAGGCGGATTTTTGACCCGGGATAAAGGAACAGGATTTCTGTTACATTGTAAATGGCAAACATCCTGCAACATAGCCCAGTCTTTCCTTGAGTCAGGCTCATCATCAACTCTGTAGCTTTAGACACTGTCTGCTTTGAAATGAGGGCTTCATCCCTTTGATGGGAAGCCCTGTGAAACCCGCAGTCAAGGTATTATTTCCTAAAACTACTATGAGATCATCCTTGGACAAACAAACCCAAGCTGTAGCAGGTGACTCTTTAATCTGAAATTGAAATAATGTCTCCTCTGTGCATCAGGGATTCTACCGCGTTCTATTCCTTCTCTTAAAACACTTTTGGTTTATGCATAATACGTTTGAAATCTGCTTATGCGAAATCTGTATGGAAGAGGATGGAAAACAGCATCCACTGGATGGATCTCTTGCTCAATTTAAAGCTTGTTTCACATCATGGAACAGTCAGGTGGGACTTTCCAGGTGTTGCCATGCTGGTGCCGAGCAGACTGAATAGATGGGGATAGACACAAACAGAGCACAGCACATGCCAGAGAACTCTCTCTTGATACAAATGGGCTGCCAGAGCACACACTTTGGCTGCAGGGACCTGCCTTTCAGGCTTTTCTGTGCTGATGTTCCGTTTATCTGTGGTATTTCCTTGTCAGCCTGGGTGGAGGGTGGCCTGGGAGTCACATACCAGCTTGCTGGTGCAGCTCTGGGTGCCAAGCACAGCCTGTGAGCAGGGGCTCAGCCCTTGTCACCACAAGAAGCTGTTTGTCAGTGGACTTTGTCCACAGCCCCAGCTGGTGCTTACCTGGTGGCAGGCAGCGCGTGGGCAGGGCAGGTCTGCCTGCTCTGACCTAGTAATGCTCTTGAGCTCGCTCCACATAATTGACCAGTCCTTAATAAAGAGCACTGCTGATGGCTGGAGTTTTTAATTTTGGCCTGCCCTCTCCTCCCCCAAACCCACAGAGTGAGCTTTGGTTTGGTGAGGACGTGCAGGACGGGTGGTGACCATGGCTGACAGCTGGTGGGGTTGGGGCAGGTTGTAGGTTGTCTGGTGGGACCTGTTGCATGGAGAAGGACCAGGGCTCTCCCAGCTCCAATCACACTTTGTGTCCCTGCCCACCCTCATCCTGTGCCCAAATGTCTCCATGGACTGCCAGAAACGAGAGTGCCAAGCACGGGTGGAGTGTGCTGGGGGTACAGACACCACTGATGAAAGCCTTCTCCTTTCCATAGCCCCAGTGTGGGAAATGTCCCCGGGCTGGCAGGATCACAGCCAGCTCTTGTCCGCAGTACCCACGCACTGCGCTGGCGTTTCAGCCAGGGAGCACTGGTTTGAAAAGCCCCTTTTGTGGTGTCTGCTCCTTGCTGGCCTGGAGAGCAGTGTGACCCCAGCGTGGGGACTGCAGTGGGACAGCTCTGCCCACGGGCTGTGGCCTCTTGGCTGTCCTGCTCAAGGCTCACTTTTCCCTATGGCCTTTCCTGACTCTGTGCACGAAGGTGCTGCAAGCTCTGCTCCCTTGGCTGGCCCCCACGGCTGCGTGCCCGGGGCAGCCCCCACGGCAAGGTCAGGCAGCCCCACTCTTCCTCCAGGAGCAAATCCTCCAGCTGCCTCGTGTGGCTGGTATTTCTCGCTTTCCTGTTTCCTCCTTTCCCTGCTGGGCTTGCAGGATGCCCGCAGGCTTTGGCTTGGTAACTTGCCAAGGAGTTAAACCTATGATTACCGTTCCTGTCTCCTTGCAGTGCCGTGGGTGCAGGCCGGCGAGCGTCCTGCTTTGGGGCATGAATCGTAGTTCCTGCTAGGATTAGATTCCTCCCGGCAGGAAGTATGTCTCAAGGATCTGATCCGGCCTGAGGATTGTTTTCCTCTTCCTTTGCCATCTTTCTTACACACAGTTGGGTCCTCTGTGTTTCCAGCATGACCCTCTGCCGTGTTGGAGGAAGGCAAGTTAACTCACCCTCACTGCTGTTCTATGATAGAAGTGAGGAATCTGCCTCTGAAAGGTGCCACAGTTTCTCCCCACTCTGGGGATTCCAGAGTAGGGAAGGAGCATCAGGAAGCACTCTGCAGACACGTGAAGACATAACCTTCTACCCCCTTGCTGAGTGTTATGAACCTTGGTTTTGGATGGGCAGCATGGCCTTGCCTCCGCTGTCTCTGTGCACTTTTATCCCTTTCTCAACTGGTGTGATGCTTCTTTTCCAGCCCTGAGTGGCAGTCTGGCTGGTTTGGTTAATGTATAATTTTGCTGGGGGTGATCTGTAGGTGTACAGCTGGGCAGAGGGATGGAGGATCTAGTTAGTCCTGATAGCACTTTGACTGAGTAGCTGTTGTCCTCTTGCCTGCCCTCTCAGCCTACCCTGGGGCTGTTCTCACTATCCCAGCAGCCTTTCTTCCAGCTAGAAAAGTCTTTAGACTTTAGAAGGCATGTCTGAAAGCAGAGTTACATTTGCAGCACATGAATTTTCATAGTGTTCTGTGTCACAGGAAGACAATACCTGTGTCCTGAGCTGGCTAAATGCATAACCACTCTCTCTCTCTCTTTTAAGAGGAAAATAGCTAGAGACAGCATTTCAAGAAAGTAATTCATAAGGGCTGATTGGAGATGAGCTGATATCTTTAAAAGTGGAGTTGAAGGCTAAACTAATGTAGAATGGGGATGGAAGGGTTTATTTGTTTTTCTCTTAGAAGGAGGGCTCTGAAAATTCAAGGATAGTATCACACAGGGGCAAACGGAAATGAACAAGCAGAGAACAAATTGAAGCTGGAAATAAGCAGAATAGTCCTTTCCTATCCCTTGAGCTTTATGTGCTCAAGCTTCTGGGCTGACTTCAGGGAAGTCTTCTCCTAAATCAGATGAGGCCATTGCCAGCTTTGGGCACACAGCGGGCGCTGACTGGGATTTTGGTGATGTCAGAGCTCCTAGAAAATGACAGGCACTTCCCCAGGGGATTTCCTTCCCATGCCCCGGGAACTTATTACAAAGAGTAATATCTTGTGAGAGCAAGAAGCAAAGATTTTGAGCTCCAGAAGTAGAAAGTTCATCTCCAGGGAGCTTGTGGTTGACTGGAAACAGGTCTGAAGTCCTCAACTAAGCTGACCCATAAGGGAGTGGTGGAATTTTTGCCTGAGCAAGGACTCCAAGATTGTCCCCAGGCTGCATTATTCTGCTGGGGGACACATCAGAGGGTATCCCCAGGAAAAGGCATGTAAAAGAGAAAATCCTTGACTCTTTTGAAATCAACTGGAAAATCAGAGAATGAGTTGACGATGCCTATGAAAGACACAACTCCCGTGAGTCCTGTGAACATGGCAGATACGTGAGAGCAGAGAAGACAATCGGACTTCCCAGAAACGAGGATAAAATCACCCATTAGTTTGAAGGGCTGAGCCTCCCCAGTGATTTCCCGTCTGAGCGAGGGCACGGAGGGCTGTCCGGTTATGACCGAGGCATGTGAACGTTTGTGATTTCAGCTTAAACTGATCTCAAACTACCACCTCCCTCGGCCTTCACGGCGCCGAGAAGCAAACCCCGGAGCACCACCGGCACCACGCCAGGGCTCTCTCCCCCGTGCCCGGGATGCTCCGACTCGCGAGGCGCACCCCGGGGGCTGCCAGGATGGAGCGCGGCGGAGCGCTCAGGTGGGAGCTCTGGCCCCGCGCACCGCCGAGCTCCGCGGGCAGCCCCGGTTCGTCCCTCCNCCTGTCCTTTCACTCTCTGCCCATGTAAAACATCAGCTCATGTGCTCAGCAGAAGACAAGGGCACAGCTCTCACCTCTTGGCACCATTAATTGCTGCTGGGGCACAGGGCAGCCCTGTGCTGCCTGCACCCATCTGCTCTGCACTGTGCCCCAGGGTTTCCTGCTGCCTATTCCATCACCTTTCCTTCTGCCATCAACCTCTCCTCCTGACCTTTTCCTCCTCCTCAGTGTCTCTGGTGATCTCTCATCTTCAGGGCACATCTCTCAGAGTGTAGTTTAGGCATCTGTTAGTGCTCTCTGGTTCAAGGTGATGGTTTTATAGCAGGAGTGTGGGTGGTTCTGGCTGGAGGTGCGTGGATCACCACATATCTAATGGGACTGGAATGAGAAATCAGGGACACAAAGTGCACTTTTCCAAGAAACATTAAGCCTCCTGTGTGCTTCTGTGGGTGGATAAAGCCCTGCAGCCTGCCCCCAGCAGCCCCCCTGCCAACTGCTGTGCTCTCTCCCTTCCAGGCTCCCTGTATGTCTCCGAGTACTTCTCTCAGAGTGCACAGAAGCTCTCCTTCTACAGCTGGTATGGGAACGCCAAGCTCTTCCACTTCCACGTGCCAGAAGACACTGTGCTGCTACGCTGGCTCCTGCAGGCATCCCGGGGGAAAGGCCCCGAGTGCACCAGCATGGAGATCACTGTGTATGTATGTCCCTGTGCCAGGGCTTGTCCTTGTGGGCTTCTTGTCCCCTTGTCCTGGTCACTCGTGGCCGGGGCTGGTTGGTTGTGGGGGCTGGTTGGTTGTGGGGGCTGGGCTCCTCAGTTGTGGGAGCTGTGGTTTCTGCAGGAAGTAGCACTGAATCTGTGTTTAAACCTGTAGGAGTGTTTTGTGTTCATGTTACCACTGGATCTGGGGCTGCCTGTCAGGTGTGGTGTCCGAGAGACCCCTTAGGACACTGGAGGGAGCTTCACAGTGAGGCAGATGTGCTGCTCAGAGGTGCTCCCGGCCTGGCAGAACCTGCACATGGTGCCAAAGGATGTGGCAGGACTACAAGGGACTTGAGCAGACCCAAACTGGTTGGAGATGCCCGGTACAGAAGAACTGAGGAGATTTGGGGGCACTTTGTGAGGGGTGTGGCAGAGTGTGGAGCAGAGATAGGAGAGGAATGTGGTGTCCTGTGAATACAAGAGCATGAAAAGATTGCAAACTCAATGTCAGTGAAAGAAATGCTGCTTAAAGCAGCACTTGACTTGTTGAAGGATTTGAGGTCAAAAACTTGCCAGATTTTGAGCTTTATCTTTGGAGGACACCAAGCTTCCCAGCAAGTTGTGCCCGAGGAGTCACGTGGGTCTCTAGCACCCGTTCCACAGAGATCTGGGAGAGACTGAAGCTGCTTGGCTTGTGCTTCCCTGGTCTGTCCTGGGCAGAGACTGGCACTCTTAGTTGTTCCTGAGCAGCCTCGCACAGATGATCTTCCTGCTTTCTGCTTCCCAGAAAGGTTTCCAGTAGTTTGGGATCATGAGGGACAAGGCAGCAGCTAAACAATAATCCAAGCAGTGATGGCTAACCCAGATAAGCTCCAAAGGGTAGTAACATATCACTTGTCACGTTTGCTTGCTGGACCTGTTGCAGTGCAGTCCAAAAGCAATCAAATTAAATGGCAAATTGACTGAATAAATATCTCCCACGTTCCTTAGCCATGTGTGTTTCTGCTACTTCAAATGCTGGGCTTATCTGGAAAGCAGAAGTGCTGCTGTACTGAAGTCTGTAATATTGGCCTTCCTTGGAAAGTGTCTTTTCAGTCTGTCTGTTTGTCTGCCTTCCTTGAAAGAGGAAATGGGAAGATGCAGATCTTAGCTAGAAAATTAAAGGTCTTTGTGGACGATTTTCCCTATATGGGGAATTTGCTGATGGTTATAAAGCAGTAGTCTGTGGGTGAGGCTTAACCTTAGTAAGTGCTGGAAATTTGCTTCTAGGCTTGATGGAACCATGTAAATCTTAATAAGCTGCCAAATTAAACCAATCTCTAAATAAATCCTGGATAAGCTAATAGCAGCCAGTCCTCACCAGATGAAAATAACAACTCCACTTGAAAATGTGGGGTTTTCCAGCCTGCTCCCTTTCCAATCCCAGGCCAGCCTGGGTGTGCCCTAGTTAGTTTGTATCCCAGGTTATCTTGCCAATGTCCATACAGCCCTGGGTTTACTCTCCCCGTGGTTTCTCTCGCAGGCACTTTCGCCACGGAGCCCCTCCCGTCATTAACCCGCTGGGCACTCGCTTTCCTGCCAACGCCACCGTCCGTCCCTCCTACAACATCAGCATCACCCTGAGCAGTGCTGTGCAGAACACCACCTTTGTGAACGTCAGCACCCCCGCTGCTGGGGACTGGTTCATTGCTGCCCACCTGCCCGAGGCCGCGGGCAGGATTGAGGTGAAGGTGAGGGTCCTGCCCAGCGCTCTGCCCCGGGTGTCTCATCACAACCACAGCTGACCCCTGTGCTCTCCCCTCCTGCAGGGTTTCTCCACTCCATGCCCCTATATGTTCCAGGCAGATATGTTTGTGCTCAGACTCACTGATATGCCTGTCCTGGAGCCTGGTGTCCCCATGCCACACACCGTTGTCTCGCCTGCTAAGCCACTGCATGTCAAGTGAGTGGGAGCAGCGGGTGGGCAACTGAGGGCATGGCGGGGTGGGGTTTCCCACACGAGCTGCTTAGGGGAAGCCAGTGTTGTTCCCACATGGGGCTGGAGCTGGGGGGTCTCTGAGCCTGTTGCTGAGCTCCCTGCACGGTGGTAGGCTCTGCACGGGGACCACACGAGCACCCTTCTCCGACTCTTCCCAGGTGGTCGTAGATTCAACTGTAGAATTTTAGTTCTTCCAGATGTTTGCCTTGGGAAGGATTTTCACAGCACCAGCAAGGGCAGTCTAGTTCTTGTCACAAAGCCCTGGGGACCTGGCTCATGTTAAGAGTGTAAACTCTGCAAACTGCTGCTCCCTCCTCCCGCAGGGTCTTCGTTCCCAAACACGCTTCAGGGATGCGGTTCCAGCTGAGCAGCTGCGTCACCAGCGAGCAGAGAGCCTGCACCGTGCGGGTGCTGCTGGGCTCCATCACCCTGCCCCAGTCCTTCCAGAGGAGCCTCACCTGCACCGGGAGCATCAACTGCAGCTTGGCCCTGGATTCGCCCCCCTGGGAGAAGTGGCTGCAGATCATGGTGGAGAGTCTTGGCACTGCCAATGCCAGCGTGTCCCTGGAGATGCTGGCTTCTTTCACAGGTGGGATTCCATGTTCTTTAGCTGTGAGGGAAGGACCAGAGGGAACTCTGTGCGTGCTGTGTCTCCCTTGGGTCTTTGGGTGCCTGGCTGTGGTGGCCTATGCTCCCCAGCATGCTGGTTGCCTCCTCTTGGAGGCCCTAGTTTTTGCTTTGGGGTCAAAATTGAAAGCTCTGGTGTTCATCCCAGAGAGGCTTTTGCTAGAGCTGCCTGTTTTGGAAACACCTGAAAAGTTCAATGTTATTTTTCTTAAGGTTGTTTGGGAAGCAGTGGCTGGTTTAAAATCTGGTGGGGAAAATAGTTTTGGGTGGTAGACCAGACTAAGGCGGTGTTGACTCCTAATTGGCCAAGAGCAGGCTACAGGCAGGAAACCACCTCACAGAGGTTTACTTGGGGAAATGTCTGGGGTTGTTGTAAGGGGATGTCACCATTCCCAGTGGCACCTTGTGGCTCAGGTGGTCACAAGGCCCTTGTGGCTGTGATAGGCACCTTTGCACCTATTACATGACCATAATTCCTGTTTTACTGCTGGAAGCTCACCAACTAGGTACATTTTTAAAGTTTTCTTCTGCTGGGGGTTCAGCTACCTCCTCTTCAAAGCAGAGCCTCATCCTGTGTGCTGGAAGACCTGGCACTGGCAGCAGAGGTGTTAGAGGGTAGCACTGGAGTCTCTGGAAGCAGTGGACAGCTCCAGCAGTGGGACTCCAAGTGTCCCATTCAGCTCCATCTGCCACAGTGGGATGGCTTGTGCCCATAGCTCCACTGCATTGGCTTCTCCCTCCTGCTCAGCTTTGTTTGCTCTCATATGGGGAGCTGGGAGAGACTTTTGTGAGGCCTGTGGCTGTGGGAGAGCCGAGTGCTGAGCTCTGCTGCTGGCGAGTGAGCACTCCCTGGGCATCTTGATGGTGCTGTGTTATCCCTTCTTCTGTTCCCCCTTCCCTGCAGCTCCAGGGTGCTTCCACCCACTCTACCACTGTCTGGCTCCCATCGATGTCCCAGCCTGTGGATGCTTCCCCTGCAAAGATGGCCTCAGGGACAGTTCATGCAGGGCATGAACCATCTGAACCCCCCTGCTTTGTGCTGTCCCTGGGAGCGCTGGAGCTGCTGCGGCCCCGCCTGGGTGAGATGCTAGACCTGGCTGTGCTGATTCCTCTTTTTTGTTCTAGTTTGCAGACCAGGAAGCACCAGTTCCTTCCTTAACTTCATCAGCCTAAACCAGAGCCAGGCTGGTGCCAGACCAGGAGCAGCAGGCAGCTCTGCTCCATCTGCTGGAGAGGCTCCACACAACGCATCCGGCCAGCGGAGCTCCTGCCTGCAGAGCCAGCCCGTCGTGAGGGAGGACCTGGACGTGGTGTCCGTGCGCTACCGGCTCTTGAACGGTCCCAGTGTGCCCGTGAACTCCCTCTCCCCCACCCTCCTCCTGCTCAACCTGAACACGGGCATGGACAGCGGGGGATCCCTCGTGGTCAATCTGCTGCTTAACAAGGTGTGCAGGCTGATGGACGGGGTTGTGTCCCCTTGGCAGGGCTGTGTCTCTGCTCCTGGGACACGTCCTCCAGAGGTTGTAGGTACCAGTGGGACCATTTCTCTTTTTGTTGTTACAAAACACTCCGAGCCTGTTTTAGCTGCTTCCAGCGTGTCCCACCTGCCAGCTCCAATTCAAATGCCACAGCTTGCGGCATGTGGCAGCGGTGACGCACAGGAGACAAAATGGAAAGCAGCTGCAATGCCATCCTCTCCACGGGAGCCTGGCACCTTGCCACCAGGAGAGGAGGCTGAGCAGGGGAACCCAGGGATGTTCCTGTCCAAGTCACTGATTCCAGGCTCCTTCAGTGACACCTCCCCCCACCCCAAGATCAGCCCCCTGAAATTCCATGAAACTTCTCGAGGGCTGGAGCAGGGCTCAGCCCCGATGTTCTGCAGACTCTGACTTGTGCCACCCTGTGCTGGTGCTGAAATGATGTGTGAGTATCCCAGCTTTGGGGCAGTTCCCCTGGGAGGGTCCCCCAGGATGGTCTCTTGCCTCATAGTCACGACACAACACAGTGGCAGCACAAGGTCAAGTGAACCACAATCCTTCTGAATTGATGGGTGACTTGACCTGCAGGATTTATTGTCCCACAGACACTGTGGGAGAGCAATGGTGCAGGGGGCTGGCATCAGGGCACTCTAACGTGAGGCACTGCTCTGTTTGCACAGACATCTGTGAGCCTGGCCAACGCCACCGTGGTAGCCTGTGTGAGTGCTGCTTCCCCAGTGCTGTCCCTCAACACCACACGGAACTGCAGCACAGGTAGGAGAGGTGCTGGCACTGCCACCAGCTCAGCTACGTCATCCCAGGGCTCTGCTTTTAGACCTGGCGAGCTGTTCACTGACTCAGGACTTCATGGAGTGTCCCAGAGAAACCGATTTCGACACAAACCCTCATGAGATCTTTGTGCTGGCACATTCCCAGGGCGCTTGGGGTGCCAGACCACCCTTACAACAACCCCAGGTGGTCTGGCACCACCTTTGGTGGTCTTCCACCAAAGGAAGGTCTGGTTACCAGCTGGGGCTCTTCCAGCCTTGTTGGCAGGAGGTTTGGGGATGGTGAAAGTACTGCTGCTGTGCAAAGCAGCTAAGCTGTGCACTGGAGGACCAGCCAAGCCAACAGGCAGCAGTGCCTGGTGCCCTGTGCTGCTCAGACATGTACCAGGAACTGAGATGAAAGAAAAAACTGAGATCTCAAGAAAAAGGGACTTGAGAGCAGGGTTCCTCTCATGCGCCTGGTGCCTCCTGAGCATGGGAGCCAGGAGCCACAGGAGGCACCTGATTCCTCTGTGGTCAGTCTCAGCCTGGGGTTGCTGTGGGCCCTTCTCCTCAAGCCCTGGCACATCACAGCACCCTCTTTTCTTTCAGCTTTTTCCCAGGGCTACCCTCTGAGTGTGAGCACGTCCTCTGGGGAAGCCATGCTGATTGTCCTGTACCCACAGACAGATGACTGGTTCCTGTCCCTGCAGCTCCTCTGCCCCAGGGGCCAGGGGTGAGTCTGCATGTCATCCTGCTACATCCCACTGCCCTTGGCTTGTGTGAGCAAACCTGACCCCCTGTCCTCATGTCCGGGCTGCGGGCTCCTCTCACCTGGTGGCAGTTGAACTGTGGCTGCAGAGGGACAAGGAGGTGGGTGGCCCTGCTGACCTGCTCCCTTGTGAGCACCCAAGCTTGTTTGATGCTGAGCTGGCACATCTCATGTAGACTGCAGATGGCAGAGCCTGCCTAGGTGAGCTTCCCCTTCCCCAGGTGGACTTGGAGGTGATAAATTGGGAAATAATTGCTGCTGTTACCCTTCTGGGAGGTCTCTGAGGTGCAGGCAGCTGTGCCCAAATTCCTGCAGTTTGCCTTCCTGCTGGTTTCTTGTGTAAGGAGCCGAGTGCGTGATGCAAAACAGCACTGGTGACACTGGTCCTGAGGACACTCATGGGCACTGGGGTCTGCCACGGGGGTCTGGGGAGAGCTGACACCCACCTGGACATCAGTTTGGCCACCCAAGTGGTGAGGGAGCAGAGTGCTCCTGGCTCTTGGGAGGGATGGGGCAGATCCCGAAACACCAGGGAGCTTGCACACAGGAGCATGGCCTGGCCATGGGGAGCAGGGCACAGGGCTGCCCCGAGGACCGTGGCACCGAGGGGACCTGCTGTGCTTGCAGGGACTGTAGCAGTGCAGAAGCCAAAGTGACGGTGTTCGCGTACCTCACGCCCTGCTTCAACGACTGCGGCCCCTACGGGCAGTGCAGCCTTCTGCGCAGACACGGCTACCTCTATGCTGGCTGCAGCTGCAAGGCTGGTGAGTGCCTTCTCCTGGGGAGCTTTGCCGTCCTCCCCGAGGGGACAACACAATTTGGAGTGGTGGTGTTTGGGTGGGGGAGCCTGGGGTCTGCCGTGGCTGGCAGTGTCACAGTGCCCGGGGAAGCAAAGTTCTGGGGAGCACAGGGCAGCCCAGGGGTGATGGGGAATTGGGATGAGGACAGCCTGGAGTCCCCCAGGGCTTGGAGAAGTGCTTCTGAGCATCCCCAGAGAGATCAGGGTGCCTGAAAACGCCTGTGTCAGAGCCTGTGCCTGTCAGGGAGGTTTGGTGTGTAGGTTCCTGGTACGGGACATGATGAGGCCGAGCTGCGGTCCCTGTGTGTCTTCTGCCAAGAGCCTCAGACTCAGAGGTGCCCCTGGAGGAGGAATATCTGTGTCAGCTCCTAATTATCTTAATGGCCTGGGAAGTCTGTGGCGTAGGGAAGATGAGCTCTGCTGTGCCTGGGTGGGTCTATGAACCTGTTCTCAGCAGAAGGACAAGGCAAAACGTGGTTCCCTGCTGCTCTGGGCCTGAGCCAGGACCTTCCTGCTGCAGTGCTGATGGTGGGTGAGGAGCGAGATTGGGAGCAGCATCCCAATTTCCCCGAGGGCTGCCAGGTTCTGGGAAGCACAGAGCACCTTAAGGGAACTGGGGAATCAGGCTGAGGACAGCTTTCCGCTGAATCACTGCGAGCAAAATGCCCCATCTGCATATTCGTGACCCAGAAATAAACCAGAGAGAGGAGCTTCCCTGGGCTCTGCCTGGCAGGGAGCCAGCACACAGGGCAGAGCTGCTGCTCTGGGTTCCAGTGACTCTGGAATGGGATGGATGCTACTGTTAACTCTGCTCCTTGACCATGGAGTGCCTGCACACACCCCGGCTGCCCTGTGGCTGACCCCCTTTGTTCAAAAGGAGGGCATGGCCATCCTAATCTTTAATTAAAATAATTTAAATCATTTTTAAAAAAGGAAAGGCAGATTTGTGTTCGTAGAGATTGCCTCAGTTCAGTCCTTGGTATCCAGTCAGAGGCTGACAGTTGTGTTTTGTGCCAGGCACTGTCCTTTAGGATATTTTCAGTCCCACCCTCCTGTGCAGCCCTGGATGCCACCATGGGCTGAGGCAGTGGGTTTGTTCAGCCTGTGGAAGAGGACCTGGAGTGGGACCAGTCACACTTTCTGCTGCCCACGGAGGTTACAGGAACCCAGGAGCCAGCTACGCAGGATGAGCACAGGGAAAGGGCAAGAGGCCACAGACACTGGCTGCAGCAAGGAAATTTTCACCTAAATTGAAGAAGACACATTTTTTCCCCCTTCAGAGCTGTTCATTTTTGCACATTTTCCAGGTTTCCATCCGTGGAGATCTTCAGAAGACAGTCCAGAGCAGCCTGACCTGGCTTTGGGTCTGCCCTGCTGTGACAGCTGGTAGGAGAGGAGCCCAGTGGCTTCCTCAGTGCTGGGGATCGTTCTCCACTTGATTCCTGGGATCTGTAGGGATCTTGCATCCAACTTACACCATCATGTGAAGCATCTGAACCTTGAGTGCTTGATGTTCCACCAGCAAGTAGCAAGTGTATTGGGTTCCTGTAGGGATGGAAAGTACCAGTCTGGATGTAGGATGGCCTCTGCTACATGGAAACAACCTGGGGGAATGTCCTCAGGGCAGCCACAGGGCTCTGCTGGGGTTCTGCAGCTTCCCACAGCAGAGCATGTGACAAGTAATGAGACCACCCTGAGGGCAGGAGTGTGACAGGCTGATGGAGAGAAAGCTCAGGGACAAGTCTCATGTGAGATTGCTCCTTCTCAGCAGTTGCAGGCTCCTGCTGGGTGCTGTGGGAGGACAAGGCAGGGTCTGTGAGATCCACAGAAGCCTCTCTGTCCACAGGCTGGGGCGGCTGGAGCTGCACAGATGACACCAAGGCCCAGACCGTGGGCACACAGAACTTGGCCACGCTCCTGCTCACCCTGAGCAACCTCATGTTCCTGCCCGCCATTGCAGTCGCTGTCTATCGTTACTACCTGGTGGAGGCCTCTGTCTACACCTACACCATGTTCTTCTCCACGGTAGGGTCTGCCTTGTGTCCCCTGACACCTCCCCCTGAGCTCTGGGAATGCTGCACCAGACTGAAGCCCTTGATGGAGCAGCCCATCCTGGAGCTCCACAGGGAGCTTCTGGGATCATTGGACAAGCACCTCCATGGACACATGGTAGATTCCAAGAATGGTGAAGGGTTGGAATGGACCTTAAAAATTACATAGTTCCATGGACAGGGATACCTCTCACTAGATCTGGTTGCTCAAGGCCTTATCCTTAACCTGGCTTTGAATACTTCCAGGGCTGGGACATCGACAACCTCCCTGGGGAACCTGTTCCAGTGTCTCACCATGCTCACAGTGAAAAATTTCTTCCTAATATCCAACCTAAATTTCCCCTCTTTCAATTTGTACCCATTAGTCGTTGTCCCATCACTCCAGTTCCTGAGAAGGGTCCCTCTCCAGCTTCCCTGTAGCCCCTTTCTGATGCTGGAAGGTGCTATGAGTTCTCCATGCAACCTTCTCTTCTCCAGGCTGAACAGCCCCAACTTTCTCAGCCTATCTTCATGGGGGAGGTGCTTCAGTCCCTTTATCACCTTCGTGTCCCTGCTCTGGGCCTGCTCCAGCACTGTGTCCTGCCCTTTCAGAACTGCTGGGACAGGCAGGGTGCCTGCTCTCACCTGCTTTCCATAATGCCACAGTGGTTTGGTACAGCTTCCTGGAGCCACTGCAGGAGGGATCCTGCCTGTGGGCTGAGCCTTCTCCTGCCTCCCCTTCCCAGAGAGCCCTGTGGTGCTGCTGGGTCTGTGCTGACCTTTGCTTTTGTCCCCGGCCGCAGTTCTACCACGCGTGTGACCAGCCGGGCGTGGCTGTGATGTGCATCATGGACTACGACACCCTGCAGTACTGCGACTTCCTGGGCTCCGTGGTGTCCATCTGGGTCACCATCCTGTGCATGGCCCGTGTGAAGAAGGTCCTGAAATACGTGAGTGTCAGGTGACCCCACGTGGCCCGGCCAGACCTGAGCCAGCCAAGCCACGAGTGGCCACGCTGAGCCCTCTCACCGATATATTTTAATGACACAGCTGGGTGACAAAGCCTGTTTGTCACCCAATGCCACCCTGGGTGGTTCTGTCCCAGGAGTTTTGCTTGTGAACCTGCATGCTTGTAGGGGCTGGGCCTGAAGATTTCCCCTGAGATTTGGGGTAAAGGTTCATGGGTTCTGTGGTTTCTCCTTCTTGAAAGTGTTTTTCCTGACTCTTGCGTGGATGCAGAGCTGGGTAGTGAGAAGGAGAGGTCCTCCTTGCCTCTGGCATGTCTGGCTGTACTCTCTCAACAGATGAGCTCCTGACAGTAGTGGTGGTGTCTCTTTTCCAGGTCCTTTTCATCTTGGGGACCCTGTTAATTGCCATGTCCCTGCAGCTGGACCGCAGAGGGGTGTGGAACATGATGGGTCCCTGCCTCTTTGCCCTCGTCATCATGGTTACAGCGTGGGTAAGTGAGGGCAGCCAGGCAGGACCTGCTGCCCTTTGCTCCCCATGGGGAATGGTGGTGGTAGAGCAGACCCAAGGCTCCAGCCCATCCACAGGCATGGCTTGGTCACTCTGAAACAGCCAGGTGGAGGGGGCAGAGCAAGGGATTCACCTTCTAGCCCTGCAGTAGCTGAGAAATGCCCTGGTTCCGGGTCTCAGACCTGGAGCTGCAGTGCTGTCCTTACACATGGGCTGTGGCTTGGCCCTGGGCAGGAGCTGTAGAATCTGCACTGGGCTCTGGTGCCACAGCTGGTGGGGAGCTTTTGCACAGCAGAGATGGGCCCAAGCAGCAGGGGGGCTGAATTCCTCGGGGACAGCAAGCACCCTGGGAGGTTGGCAGATGCTCTGGGGTCCGTTTCCCCCCTGCCTAAGCCTCTGCTTGGCTGCTTAACCCGTGTGCTCTGACCCCCCCAGGTTCACCACGGAGCGAAGCGCAGGCACTGCTACCCCTCCTCGTGGAAGCGCTGGGTTTTCTACCTCCTTCCAGGGATCACCTTGGCTTTCATTGCCATCTCAGTGTACGCTTTCATGGAAACCAATGAGAACTATTACTACACCCACAGCATCTGGCACGTGCTGGTGGCTTGCAGTGTCGCTTTCCTGCTCCCTCCTCGGGACAAGCATAAGAAGCCCTGGGCCTGGTCGCAGAAGCTCACATGTCGCTATCAGATCTGCCAGAACGACCGGGAGGAGCTCTATGCTGTGACCTGAGCTGTCCTGGTCGCAGGGGTGGAGGGATGGGGAAGCTGCTCTTGGCCGGGGCTGCCCCTCACCCGTCGTCAGTCCTCTCACGTGCTCGTTCCCTGGACAGGAGGGTGCAGCGTGGACTGGGTTTAAAGATGAAGATGGTTTGGGCTGGTCTTGTGGGGGCAAGTTTGAGCCACCTCTGCTTTTCTGCTGGGGTGAGGCAGGCTCTTCATGGTTCCAGATCAAGGCATAGCCTGTCCCCCACCTCCCCATAGCCCTGGGGGAAATCGCCAACCCTTCTTCCCCTGCTGCTGCATCCATGAGGCTTGGGCTTAGCCCACACTGAGCTGGAGCCAAGGCTTTGGCTGTTGGGCTCTTCTCTGCACCCCGTCCTGGTAGAGGGTGTGGGACAGGGACCTCCCCTGCCATCCTGTAGTCAGCACTTGAACCCAAGAGAAGAACACGTTTCTTCTGTTCTGGGGAGCAAATGCTGCCGAGTGCCCTTGGTGCTGATGGGAACGGAGGGAGCTGATCCCAACATGAGCTGGGCCCTTGGCTGCCATCTCCTAGGTGGTCTGGAGCCTCTCTCCCTTTGAAACAGGTGCTGCTGCTCTTACCTGGTCCTGACTCTGTGGGGGAAGAAGGAGGCTGGGACTTGGGCCCTGGATTCAGGATCAGACCTGGCAGGAATGTGAAAAACCCCATGTGGGGACATGCAGGAGGCAGCAGCAGCATCTCGGCCAGAGCTGTGAAACCCACAGCAGTGCAGGGTTTAGTCTGAGTTTAACTTCAGCTCTGGAAGGAGCCAGGCTGATGGTGTTCAGGGATTCACTGTTTTCCTCCTTTTGTGGGGTTTGGCACGGGCAGGGCTCTGTCTGGGGCAGTGCAGGTGGTTCAGGGTGGTGCCTGAGCTGCTCCTCCAGCCTGCTGTACCTCAGAGCCTGGACATGCTGCAGGGTCCTGAGGCCACAGCAGTGTCCCAGCCCAGCCAGGAGCATCACTGGGGGCTCCCCAGGTGGCCACGGTCTCCTTTGCGGTGTGTCTCACCTTAGCCTTACTCCAGGACACACAGAAAGCAAGGCCAGAACTTGGCAACCAGGGAAGTTGTCTTTGCCCATCCTTCCTCTACAGATAAGGGCTCAACTACATCGTTCCAGCTGTGCCAGCCCGGTGTGTGCTGCTGGGAGCCCCTCCTCAGGTGGCTCTGGGGAGGAAAGAGCTTTTAATGAAGGATTTGCCTCCTCGGGGTTCTTTCTTTGCTTTGAAGAGCACCCAGCTCAGCTCTGCACTTTATTCCTCTGCCTCCCCTTCCTCTGCAAAGTCTCCCTTTTTAAGCAGGCACGGGACAAGTGAAGGACACTTGTCCACACCCAGCAGTGTCATCCCCCTCCCCACCCATGTCCCCTGCGTTTCCTTGTGCTGCTGCCATCCAGGGCAGCACGGTGGGAAGGGGGACAAGGGGCCCTCAGGGCTTCCTCCAACTTTTACCACTTTCAGGCACTTTTTTTCCCCCGTCTCGGTTTGCACAGCGGTGCTGAGGCCCCAGCACCGTGGCAGGCGACCGCCGCTCCTTCACAGCCGTGCCGTCCATGCCAGGCCGCAGGTGGGACCCAGGTGCCACCAGACTGGTCTGGGTGCTGCCAGTGTGACCCAGGTGCTGCTAGTGGGACCTGGGTGCCACCAGTGTGACCTGGGTGCCACCAGTGTGATTTAGGTGCCACTGGTGTAACCTGGGCACTGCCAAGGTGACCTGAGTGCTTCCAGTGTGACCTGGGTGCCACTGGTGTGACTCGGGTGCTGCCGGTGTGGCCCAGGTGCCACCAGTGTGACTTGACTGCTGCCAATGTGACCCGGGTGGCACCAGTGTGACCTGGGTGCTGCCAATGTGACCTGGATGCTGCCAGTGTGACCTGATGCCACTGATATGGCCGGGTATTGCTGGTTATCATAGAAAGCAATAATTCCTCATCGGGCCTTTCCCTTCAGGGATTTCCGTGCTGGAAGCAGGATAAGCTTTGGGGCAAGAAATCCCGCTGACATGATTGTTTATTTTGTGTTTGATTGTTAATTTTTGCTTTGCCCCCTCCCTGCTGACCTGGCCTTGGTGCCTGCAGGAGGGAGGGTTAGTTATTTTGGGTAAAATCTGAGCAAATTCCTGTGTCTGGGGGAAAAAAAAGGTTATTTTTTTCTTTGCTCTTAAGACCTGTGATTATTTTATACGGTAAATTTTAAAGCTTACGGTTTTATAATTTAATAAAGGTGACGGTATTTGCGGGCAGACGTCTGGTGGCTTCAGTCACACAACCACAGGGCTTGAAGGGGCCGCTGGAGATCATCCCCTCCACCACCCTTGCCCAGGCAAGGTCATCTGGAGCAGGTGACACAGGAATGTGTCGAGGTGGGGTTTGGAATGTCCCCAGAGAGGGAGATCCCAGGCCTTCCCCGGGCAGCTGTTCCAGTGCTCTGCCACCGTCCATGGGAAGGAGTTCTTCCGCACAGAATGACAGAATATCCCGGGTGGGAAGGGACCCACAAGGATCATCCACTCCAATTCCCAGCCCTGCGCAGCCACCCCAACAACCCCCCCCTGGGCATCCCTGGCAGCGCTGTCCAAACGCTCCTGGAGCTCTGGCAGCCTCGGGGCCGTGCCCATTCCCTGGGGAGCCTGGGCAGTGCCCAGCACCCTCTGGGGGAAGAACCTTTCCCTGATCTCCAGCCTGACCTTGCCCTGGCCCAGCTCCAGCCGTTCCCCCGAGTCCATTGAGGTGGAAGTCCGCGTGGTTCAGCTCATGCCCATGCCTGCTCCTGTCTCTGGGCACCGCCGGCAAGAGCCGGGACCACCCTCTAACACCGTCCGGTCTTGCCGCAGGCGAAGCGCGGGCGGAGCGCGGCCCCTCCCGGCCGCCGTCGTGCTCCGTCCTCGCCAGCCAATGAGCGCTCGCCGCGGCCCCGTTTGCGGCCGCGCGGGGCGGAAGCGGAAGCGGAA
>VZTH01017144.1:2992-23382 GCA_013397815.1 Aleadryas rufinucha | reverse complement strand
GGCCCCGGGTCCCTGCGCGCCCCCGCCCAGAGCCAGCGCAGGGACCGCCGGGGTGGCACCCGCTGGGAGCGGGGACAGCCCCGGAGCGGCTGGTGGCACCTGGAGCCCCGGCTGTGCCCCCACTCGCGGCTCTGGGGCGGTCTCCGGGAGAAGGGCACGGAGCTGCCCCCGCGCATCCCAACGCGGGATTGGGGGTCGGGGGGCTCCCCATGGATACCCCGCAGCGGCTCCCAACGGAGCCCCGCGGCCGCCCCAGCCCTGGCACTGCCCGGGCTGTGCCACCCTGGATGGGGAGAGACAAAGGGGGATGCGCAGAGGAGACCCAGGACCCCAAAAGGGGGGGAAAGGGTCTTCCCCAGGAGGCGGCTTTGGCAGAGCCCGGTGCAGAGGGGGGGATTCTGTCACCATCGCCCTCTCTGCCAGACTGGCACTGGCAGGGACACGTCAGCCTCCCACGGGCACGGGGAAGAGCAAAGCCCTTCCAGCAGTGAAGGCAGAGGGTTGGAGGCAGCTCGAACAGCAGAGCACACCGCGGCAGTAGGTAGCAAGTCAGTGCTGTTTATTTGTTTAAAGCCAAATATAAACAGGAAAGGAATGAAATCATTTCCAGCCTCCAGCTGTCCAGGAAAATACCTGTTTATAAATAAAAACGGAGAAAGGAGGGATGTCCCCATCTTGCAACCTCAGCTGTCAGTGTCAGGGGCCCTGGGGCTCAGGGCTCCTCACCCTCCATTCCTGGGCCAGCAGCTTTCCATCCAATGTGGAATTTTGGCCAGGCCAGGCACTTCCAGCAGGAGGAGGAGGGTAGGAGGGGGATAAGACATGCAGCACTCTGTCCCTACAGACACAGTCCCTGTGTCCCCTGTGGGGGAAGAGCACATAGGAGGCAGGCAGGGCCAGCTGGGATATCCCTGGGGGATGCCCAGGAGTCAGGACAGTACCTGGAGCCAGCTTTGTGCAGATGGAGGTGGCCTGGAAGGGACCAGGAGACCCCAGGGACCCTTCTCCAGCCCGGAGCAGCCCTTCCCTCCCCTCCTGTCCCAGCTCTCCCCAGCCCCAGGCAGGGCTGGCCAGCCTGGAGGGTCCTGCTTTTCCTGCCAAGGTTGGAGACAAACTCCTGTGGTTTGTCACTCCCTGCCCTTGGCTGGGTCAGGGTGCTCTCAGTATGTCCCTGCCTGTTGGGATGGGTCCAAAGGGCTTGGAAGCGCTTCCCAAGAGGATCCAGGAGCTGTCCCTCCCTGCCCTTCACTGGTGGAAGGCACGAGCAGCTCCTCAGCCCAGCTTGGAGCAGCAGCATCGAGACTTTGGCCTCCGAGGGTGGACAAACCTCCCAGGATGCTGCTGCTCCCGGGCCTCACTCCCTGCCAGAGGAAGCCTGGGAATGGCACTGCCTGGAACATCCCTGAGCGCCAACATCCAGTGGCAAAGCTCGGAACCAGCCCTGGCTTTTCCTAATGATCCAGATAGTGACCACTCCTTGCTTCCTGCTCCTTCCCAGCCTCCTCTTCCCCCATTCTGAATTTTTTCCTTCACCCTCTGGATTTTAACGTGACAGCACCGGGGCTGTTGTGTCCCCAGGACAGGTGGCCGGTGACATGGAAAGGGAAGGGGGAGCACGGGAACTCCAGGGAATTCACCCCCTGCTCCCAAGGGATGCGCAGGAGGAACCTGGCCAGGCTCTGCACTCGGTGGGAGAGAAGGGACACAATTCCACCTTCTCCAGAAAGCCGCACAGCCCTTCCTAGGAGAGCTCCACAGACAGGGCGGGACAGATCCTGATGGACGGCATCGGCACCATCCTTAGCATGGACACCACGGATCCGGACATTACTCACGGGCACAAGGAACTTTTGGGATCCACTGCTGTCTTCTTGGGGAAAAGGTGACAGTGCCTGTGCTGCCAGGAGGGGAGGGGGCACAGGCAAACCCCAAATGTCACCCCACCACCCCGCAGAGGTGTTCCCCACTGTGCTGGACCCCACATGTGCAGCCTGTGGGAACCCCTGTGCATTCCAAGAGGCTGCTCCAACATGGACACAGAGGGATCCTGGGGGGTTTCCAGCTTTCCCTGGCCACCCTGGGTGCTGGGGGAGGCCTCCCACAGCAGCAGGTGCTCACAGGGTGAGGAGTTTCTTCTCACCAAGATCAAGACTCCATCCAGGGCAAGCAGCACTGGAGGCAGTGGGGACACCCTCCCCTAATGGGAAACAAAGGGAACGCACCATTCCCTTTGGGTTTGTTTCAAATCCTGAAATCTGACTTGGCCCCTAGGCTGAGGCTGTGTGGAAAACATATGGAAACAGCCCAGTCTTTTCCAAATTCAGCACCTCCAAGGCTGTGTTGATGCTCTGGGTGACTCCAACACCCACAGCCCCAGTGTGGATGTGGGCAGCACCCAGAGCAGGCAGAGCTGTCTGAGGGCACAATTCCTCCAGAAACTCCCACCAGAGGGATGAGGATTTAGTTCCAGGGCTGCTGGGCTGCCTTGAGTACCAAGCCTGTTCCCCTTGCACAGAACATTCCCCTTTTGTACCCCAGACAACACCAGCCATGGGGAAGTCTGTGGTGAGCAACACCTCCCCACTTCCTCCTGGGCCAGGCTCTTCTCAGGATATGGACACAGAACAGCCCCAAAAGACGGACAGAAAGGGCCCTGCTGGCTGCTCTGGGGCCCCTGAGGCACCCAGCAGCTTTCCAGGTGGGTTGGCAAGCACTGGCCAGCACCAGCTCTCAGGGGAGCTCTGGGTACTTTCCGTGGCTCCTTCACGGCACGGCTGTACCTGGCACTCGGGCAGTTCCTCGTGCCAGGGCTCCCGTGAGCTCTGTGATTCCCTGGATGCACCAGAGAGAGGCCCAGGTGCCAACAGAAGGGAGCACAAAGTCCCAGGAATCTTGCTGGCAGCTGGGAATGGGGAGCCCAAGCCCTGCTCTGCCCTTTCTCAGCTACTTTGGGACTCACCACCCTCATTCCCAACCTTGTATCCCTCCCAGGAATCTTTTGGGATCTGTTTTCAAAATGGGTTGGAGGGCTGGGGTCTACTCCAAACCTCAAGAACAAGAGATGGATTTTTCCCTGAGGATTCCCTACCCTGCTGCACAATGGAAATTCCTCCCTCCCTCCAAGTTCATGTCAGTGCACACCTGGGATAGTGGAAGGTGTCCCTGCCCATGGAACAAGAGGAGCTTTAAGGTCCCTTCCAGCCCAAACCATTCTGGGATTCTGACTCTTTAAAGACAGTTCTGCTTGGAGCAGAGCCCCTGAGCACTGCTCACACTCTCCCCAAAGGCTGCTCCTCCTGGAGCCCCCAGACCCCTGCAGACCACCACCACCACCACAGCGCTGGGCTCGCAGCATTTATTTCCACAGCAAACCAGTGCTCAGGGTTGCAGGAGGTGACATGCAGGGCAGGCATTGCTGGAGAGGCGGGCTGTAACTCCACGTGGAGATACCTGTAGTGCATAAGAGACTAAAGAGCATCCACCTACCTCTACAGGGCCCTAAGTGTCAGCTCAGAGAGAAGAATTACGGTGCTGCAAGTGGACAGTGACAGGAGACACGAGCTGCAGCTACTCTACACACATTGCTTCAGAAACCACAAAGATATGCACAAACACTGTGTCACTCTGCACCCCACAGCCCCTGAGCCCAGAGGAAAACCTCCTCTGCAGTGGTTCTGTCTGGGCCTTTAAGTCAAGGTTAAAATTCATGTGCCCCGAGCTGCTAAAGCTCTTTCCTTGCAGGCAGCCAAGTCTGCGATCCCCCAAAATCCCGTTTTCTTTTGGCAAGAAGGAAGAAGGCCTCGAGCTGCAGGAATTAACATCTCGCTTCCATAATGGTTTGGCTGACTCCAGGGATGGCCAGGTTCCAGTCATCATTCCACTGTATTGCATAAATACCTATTGGAAAAAAAATTGGGAGACAGCAGAGAGCGGCAGCTCCGCGTCCACCGGAGCCATTCTGGTGCTGCCCTCGAGGTCCCACCGGACATTCCCATGGGGGTCCAAATTCTCCTGGCAACACTCACGGCTGTGCCACCGATCCCACCTCGGACACACACGATGGACAGACCGGAAAACAAGGTCAGAACAAGGGCTGAGTGTGTTCAGCAGGTGTGGAAAAGGGCCAGGAGCTCTTCTGCTTTCAGAGTCTCTGCCATCGGCGAAAGCGGCCACCTGGCCCCCGGGGTCACCATGAGCCTCACTGCTGCTGGTTTTGTGGCTGGAGCTCTCTCCCAGGCCCAGAAGGATATTGCCAGGCCCAGAAGAATATTCAGGATTGGGACAGTAGCTGTAGGTAGGAACAATCAGACTACAGAGGTGAAGCAATACCTGACCCAGAAATTCAGACCGGAGAAGACAACAGTGAAACGTGAGAGACTTTAAAAACTATTGCCTGCGTGGGACAGACACTCAAACCAAACCACACAGACACAGCCAAACAAGAGTCCCACAATACTGCAAGGACAAAGACCTTCCTTTTCTGTCAGAGGGGGTTCCTCCATATTCCACACCAGGATCTCGCTGTGCTGACCTTCCAAGGCCACCACAGACCGAGCGGAACGTGCAGATCCTTCCCAAGGACAACACTCCTGGCACAGCTGTCCCTGCAAGATCCTCCTGCTGGGCCTCAAGTACCAAAGTGTCCCTGTGCCTTCGGGCCAGGCTGGGCAGACAGACAATGGGAAGATGCTGTAGCACCAGTTTCCAAGTTCAATGCAGTTTTCAATGCATTAAGCCAAAGGATTGTCACCAAACTTGCTCCCCACGCAAGTTCTGCAAAGAGGGTAAAGCTACACTCCAGCTGCTTCTGTCCCCAGGCTGCCTTTGGCACTCACTCCTTGCCTGAACTGTAAATCTTCTGCACTGTGGCTCGGGTGAGCTCCAAATCCTCCGGGTACCGAATTTCCAGCTCGGTATTTGCCAGGTAGTGAAGACCGGTGAACTCGGAGAAATAGCGGCCGATGTCAGGGTGAGGGATCTCTCGAGGCTCAGAGTTGTACTCCAGGTTCTCTGTGAGGGAAGGCAGGAATCAGTTACTGCCACAGGAACAGCTGCTGCAGGGCAGTGAATCCTGGGCCTCTCCCAGGCCTTGTTTCTGTCTCTAGAAACACCAGTTCCTGGTGCTTTAAAGAAAAAAAAAATCCCTAATCCACGAAAATGTGCAGAGCAAGTCAGTGTGAGTGCTCACAGAGCCTCACCTCTTGATGATCCCACTTACCAGGGACATGGGAATTGTTTTATGCCTGAGATTGCCTGGCTTTAGGCTGGAGGAGCAGGATGCTGCTCCCACTCTGCTGGTCACAGGGCTCCGTTGGAAGCACAGGGAGAAGCTGCTGCTCTGAGCTCTGCTCCTCTGATCCCTCACAGCCCTTGGGGGATCAGTTTTAGGAGAGATCCCCCTCAAAGGTGAGCCCACCTGCACAAGGCTGTCCTGGCAGAGGAGCCAAGAGCTTCCTCCCTCAGTTTGTACTTCCACCACGCCAAGGCCCAGCCTGGTTTTCAGCCCTGCCTCCAGCAAAATAAACTTTCCTAAATCCAAACTTCCCCAAGAGATGAAAGCCCCTAAGAAGGACATGTTGATTCTTTCCCACAGCAGCTCCTTTCCCCCTTTGTCCTACAAGATAACCTGATTAGGCACAAGTTAAACACCACTAAACCCCAAAGGTGACCCCAAAACACTAAACCCCAAAGGTGACCCCGGCCAAGGGCTGCTCTGTTCCGCAGTATCGGCGCAGAGCAGGGACTGGGAGTCAATCCCACAGGCAGGAGCCCTGCAGCACTCCCCAAATGATGTCATTTTTTTTCCAGCAGTGCCAGATAAAACAGGTAGTATTAGCTGGGAGAAAAAAAAAAAAAGCTGCATCAGGATCAAAGGCTGACTTTGGGCAGGGCAGGAACGAGCTGGGATGCAGAGAACGTCATTCAGGAATAATCTGTCTCTGAAATCCACTTCATTACAGGGAGCAGAGAATTCCTATTAATCCACGCAGGCTCTTTGAAGCTGCTGCATGTCAGGGTGTGCAGCCAGCAGCACCAGAGCTTTCCATCCCTCAGCAGCCTGCTGCAGTCCTGGAGGCTTGCAAAGGACCTTTTTGGATACTGCACCACTGCGGAAAACAATTTGCACTGCTGAGTGCTCTGCAGCAGCATGGCTGAGCTGGGAGCTGTGCTCAGGGAGCTGCGGGGATGGAGCTGCAGGGATGGAACAGCAGCTGGCAGGGGGAACAGGCTGACACAGGCAAGTTCAGCACAAGGTGGGAGCCTCCCAAAGGTGCTGACGAGCAGTTTTGAGCCTCAGATCTCTCTCCTGTGCTGTCACAAAGCAAACAAAACACAGACAAGAGTGGACAGGTACCAAACTCCCTGCGTGACACAGGAGTTCTGGAATTAGCTACACTCAACCCACAGATTTACAGGAAGGCCTCAAACTGAGGTACATTTATCTATAATAAGCTTGGTGTTATTTCTGAGCTGGTTAAATTAAACTCCACGTGAGGATTTGTTTAGGATTCTTTCAGTAAAAACTCTCACTCCCTCCCCAGAGTCAGGTCAGGAGGAGATGAAATAATCCTTCCCAAAACGACCTGAGGATGTGTTTTAGAGGGGATATCGATAGGCAGCAAGCAAGAACAAACCCTTCACTTTTCCCCAGCAATATCAGGACTCTTGATGCCCCAGAGATCCAGTGATAACAGTCTCCTACACAGAGATAACAGTGTCAGCCTACCCTGAAAGACACCGTGGGACCAGCCAGGCTTCTGTTTGTTTATACATCATTAGATAGAAGATAAGTGATGACTCAGCCCCAGCAGCTCTGGGGACAATTACCTGATTAGGTAATTACCAAGATGCATATTTTAATGTCAACCCATGGCACACAAGAATTTCTGGTTTTAAGACTTTCTGAGAGGCCAAGCCCTGCCTGATCTGAGCCATCAGGCTTTGCCACTTCATCTTTTTGGGCTGCTGAACATAAAAAAGCCACTCTCAGGACAGTGGGAAACACTTGCACTTTAAATCTACAGAGGGAGGAGTGTCCCTGCCTGTAAAACCACCTCTCTTCACAGCTCTTGTCACACACAGGGGACCAGAACATGAGGGAGCAGCCAGGGGAAGGGCATTTTGGTCAGCATTTTCCCTCCAGCAGCTTCCACATCTTCCCTTAACCAAACACACTCTGGCTGTGCAGCTGCCCTGCCTGGATGGGACCTCTCTGTCACAGGGGGAACACAAACATGAGGCAAATGAACATTTTTACAACATACGGAGTCACAGACGTGCTTTTCTTTTGTAATTTTCTTTAGAACTTCAGTTCAACATCTCTTCCTGTCTCCCAACCACACACCCTGACCATCACACAAGAGTTTCCTCTTATGGTTTGTTGCATAAAGCACATGTGACACAGAGACTTCTAAACCTCCTTGCACTTGTGAAGAGACATTAATTTTTGTTCTGGTTAAAGGTGGCACTAACAGCCAGGTTATCTGAGTTCCCTGGCACGTGACAGTGGCCAGAACCATGTCCTGACCAGCAGCTCCTGGGTGCTCCCTCACTAAACCCCATTTCCAGGTCCTGTCCAAGCACAGCTGTCAGGACAGCCTTCAGCCTTCAGCAGAAGCTGAATTATTTCTTTCAAAGCAGCAGTCAAGATTCACACCATGAGAGTGCCCAAAACACTTCTGGGGCAAGAGGAGATCACATCAGGTTGGGCCTTCATGTCCATTCCCAGCAGTGCTGACTCCATGGAGAGCAAACAGAGCAGGCCACGGCTCAGGATCATTCCCTTCCTACCTCCACCTTTATAACCCTTGTTAATCACAGTTAATCAATTAAGCATCCCTTTGTCTTGATGTGGACAGAGAGTGCTCCTGCTCACCTTGGGCAGCGTATCTGCAGGAGCCATCTTCCACCAGGACGTTGTAGAAGGGCTGGTGGGGGCCGTGGGGGAGGCTGTGCACGTTCATATTCCGGATCCACTCGTGTCCCATCATGCAGGCAGGATCCCAGCCATAAATCACACAGTTATAGCCATACCTGATTCAAGAAATGGCACACAAAGGCTGTGAGAGTCCGGAGCCAGCTCTTTTTCCTCAAGATTAATAGAGCACAAACAGGACAGGAACCTCCTGAGAGCTGGCACAAGGAGGAGAGGAACAAGAGGAAAAAAAACAATTCAGCAAGACTTTGTGTTTGTGTTTTGAGATGGAGGGAAATGACTATGAATGACTGGATAAACAGACAGGAATAAACAGCTGAAGACAAAGGAAAACCAGACGTGAGCAAGAAAAGAGAATGGGAAAGAGCCTGGAAGTCAGCAGCCAGAAGAGGAAGCAAGAAATAAGGAGGGATCAAGCACCCTGCTGGGCTGTGCAGTTACTCCTGTGCTCATCACACAGACCCAACACTGAGAACAAAGTCACCACTATTTACAGAATATTCATGGCATTCATTGTGAGGTGATAGAACTGTCACTGCTGACGCCCCTAAAAGATGCTCTGGATGTCTGGCCTGGCTCTCTGGCAGAGCAGTGCAGGCAGAGCCCAATGCCTCTGTGCAGTGCAGGAGCAGGGAATGAGAGCACAGGGAAACATCCATAAACTGCCCTGGGAATACCAGAATCGATTCTGAAGCTGACTCTGTTGCACAGTCCCTCATTAAGTGATTGCTGCTGTTTCCTGGAGAGCTCTGGGAGATGGGGATGTTACCTGTGTAACACAGGTAACACAGGGTGACTCAGACAAGTCCAGCTCTCTGCAGTGCAAACATTTGCTCTCTCCAGGCACTCACAGAGCTGCTCCCATTTTCCTGCACGGGACAGACGCACGTGCCTGGCATTTCCCACTCCTCCTTGGCACCAAACCACGTCTCACTGCTGTCAGCACAAACCCTTCTGCTCTGCTGGTACAGAGCTGACTGTGGGGAAGGCTCCAAGCTCACCTCTTGTGTTTCATGATGAGCCCAATGGAGAAGCAAACCTCCTTGTGCTTCTCATCCGAGCGGTGCTTGACCTCGGGGCCCAGCTCCTCCTTGCGCCGCTCGATGTGCTCCAGGGTGTGCTGCACCAGGTACCCCACAGCCCCGTGCTGGGACGGGTCCAGGGCCTGGATGTGCTGCAGGATGTCCAGGACCTTCCAAATCACAGCAAAAAACAGGTTCAAGACACAGCCCTGCAGCAGCACAACACTCAAGACATACATCCAGATACACTGCTGGGTGTAAGTGCCCAGGTCTGAGATCTCCCCACACAGGGCTGCTCCCTGATCCCCACACAATCCCAAAGAGCTCTTCCTCACAGCCCATCTCTAATTCTTTTCTCTTTGAAAAGCTCCCAGCTTCCAAGGAAAGGCACTGGAGAGCACAGCAGCTCCTTAAAGCAAAGCTCCATGAGTTCATCATGTCCCATTTGGTGACCACAGACCATCTCTCAAGGTTTCTGGCCATGAGAATGCAGTTCCCAGTGTCCCAAAATGCTGCTGGGAAGTGATTCCAGGTGACTTCTGTTGCTCTTGAGAACTAATATTTTAACTTAAAAGAGTTTCTCAGCATGTCTGTGAGGAGCAAAAATAGGGCAGCACAGGAGGAAATGGAAATAACCTCCATGATGCTTTCCCAGGGAATGGTGAACAAGACATTGTTCAGGAGGACTGAAGAACACCAAGCAGCAAGCCCTGCAGATCCAGAATTCCAGCATCCCAAAACCCTCTGGCACAACATCAGAGCATCTGCTGCCGAGTTTGTTAGAGGCAGGCAATGCAAATTTTAATTTTTTGGTAAAAGCAAGGAAAAAAAGTGCAACCTGTTGTGTAAACATGTTGGGAAAAGACATGTATCTGTCTCAACAAATACCTCAAGTCCCAAAATCTGCCACACTTTGGCACCTGGCAAAAGGATTTCTCCTTCATGACATGCTGGAAGGTTTGGTCATTAAGTTCAGAGCAGCAGCAGAAGAGGAATAGAAATCTCAGGCTGTTCAGCATGAACAGCAGCCAAAAAATGAGGAAAATCAATTTAAATAAAGGACAGGCAAATAATTTATGAGAAGAAACACAGCTCAGGCTTCTCAGCCACTTTAATTCTATTAAGAAGGATGTGAAAATCCTGAAAAATCCTAAAGGAAGGTGAAGGAAGTAACCACAACTGCCAGAGATTCCAGGGAATTTCATTTACTGTTATTTACAAATATTTAGGGCAACATTATGTGTAGCTCTGCAGGACTTTTCAGATTTTCTACCCCTGTCCATAAATCTGGCAGAGCCTGTCAAAGCTGGTACATTCTGTCCTGTCAGACACAGCATCCTCTCTGGTTAGCTGCAATCCTGCCTGACAGCCTGGAACGACTGGATGCAATCCTGAAAAATCACAATTTGCTCATCCCCACTGCATCTGGTGCGGAGAACTCAGTAACATTCAGCCCTGGGGTTGGGTTATGTGTTCTGAGGGGCAGCAAATCCATGTCTGGTGCTCTCCAAACACATCCCTGAGTGCCAGGAAGGGGCAGGAAGATCTTCCAGTGTTCCCTGTTTATGTCCAGTTGCCATTTCAGCTCAGTGAGTCCCTCCCATACACAGTTTTTTGGTGCTGGTTTTTCTGTGGTGACCATAAAATTTGCTGCCATCAGGAAGGAAGGCCAAGCTCAGCACAGTTTGTTCTTCAAAGGGAAGGAGGCAGCTTCTCCAGCAGTCCTGTTCCAGTTGATTTGGCAGGGAAGAGCTTTGCTTTCTGCTCAGCTGTCCAGCCAATATTCCTGTACCATTCCCAAACCTCACAGGTGGAAGTGGCACAGGGAATTCTGAGTAGGAAAACCTCCTTGCTGCAGTGACACACTAAAGAAATTTGACTTTTTTTAATTACAGGCTCTTCCCTGTGCCTGTCCCTGATTCAGTGAAAGCCCTGGATGATCCAGACAACCTGGAAACCTCAGCACCTTCTTTCCCACGCTCCCAGGATAACAGGACTGGAGTTGTTACCCTGAAGGAAAAGGAATTCCAAGGTCAGGAATACCAAGCTGCTTTTTCACGGGAGCCACAGATTGGTGTGGCCAAGGTTGGGAGAACAGCTTTGGTTTTATTTATAAAAGATAACTTCCTGCACTTTTCTGATAAGGGAATTGCTCCTTTTCCAGGAGCCCAGCAAGAGTTTCACCACAATTTGGGCACAGAGCAAAGAGGATGCTCTCATAACTCACAGTCCACAGGCTTGGTGGCAAGACAAGCTGTAAAACAGAAATTATGACTCAAGGCTGCTCCCAAGTCTCCCCTAGGACAAGCAGGCAAGAATCATCCACTCTTCCTGCTTCAAATTGATTCCCTGCAACGTGAGAACTCCTCCAACTGCATTTATTACAGAAACAACTAGTGGCAGACTGTAATGCAGGCTGACACAGCCCAAAATCAATAACCCAGTGTTAATAGTGCTCAGCCCACCCCAAAACATTCCCCAAGTGCCCAAGTACCTTTTCTGGCCAGATTCCCAGGTGGAAGTACAACCTAGCCTGAAGCATGAGATGCTGCACATTGTCTGGATACATGGCCAGGTACAGGTCCAAGGAGTCTCTCAGGAGCTGGTAGGACTGGTCAGTGCTCTCTCTGCCAGCAGAAAGGAAACTCAGCTGTGAGGCTCTGCAGCCCTCCCTGTCCCCAGAGCTCCCAGGGACAGGGGGAGTCCCCAAAATGATGCTGCAGGTACAGCACACTCACAACAGTGATTCCAGCATGGATTGTCACTCCCCACATCCAGCCTGCTACAAGAAAAACACTCCACAAGTGATCCCTGAACTCTGCCCTCCCACCCCACTGCTCTTCTCCTTGGTCAGACAATCCCACACAGAGAATTCACTCTCCAAACCATTTCCTTCTGAAATCTGCTTTTGTACCCCTGACACCTAAAGCAATCCTTTCACTCTTGAGAGCCTGTCTATGGCTGCTTGGGAAAGGGATTATCAGGAGCATTTGAAAACAAAACGTAATGTTCTACACACCAAGAGCAGCTCTGAAAATGCTCATTAGAACATGGGGGTTGTGCTTACCAGAAGATAACAGAAGGCTCTGCTTTTAAGGGATGGTGGATGGTCCCTGTCAGCTTTTCACAGAGAAAATGAAATATCTTGTCTATTTTTCTGAGAGGAACTAGTTTCACTAAATATTTTTGTTTCCACTCAGATGCAGGTGATGAAAAGCACCCAGCAATGCCTAGTGACACACGGAACTTTCAGGATCTCCTGGGGTGAGTGACACCTTTTGGAAGCAGCAATACTGGATATGCACACCATGTACCCTGGGTCCCTTTTTCCCAGTTGGATGATCCTCAACTCACCGTTTCCCAAGGTTCAGGAGATTCCCCACCATCCGCTGCAGGACCTCCTTGGAAGTCACCACTCCATAGAACTCCTCTGTCACGTGGTGCCCGATCAGGTACTCGCACTCCTTCACTGTCAGCTGCTTCCCCTTCCCAAAGGCATCGATGTAGGTGTAGTCAAAAATATCTGTGCTTCTGAAGACGCAACAAAGAGACCAAACTGTCATCAGGGGTCTCGTGGTAGAGCAGGATTTGCTGTTTCTGCTCTTCCCTGTGTCCTTCATTCCTCAGCTCCCTCCTAAACAGGGATTACCTGGTACCTTCTCTCTCTCTCATAATTCTCACATCTCCTCATGGGTACTATTACTTCAGGAAATCTGTTATTCTTCAGCAGCAGAAGAGCTGCTGAGTTCTAGGAAAACTTTCCTAAAGATCTGATCTTTCCCTCTGTTTAATTTCAGATGGAAAAGAATTAAACATTCTCATACAGGTCTAGAGCAGGAAATCTGTTACCATTTAGCAGCAGCAGAGCTGAGCTCTAGGAAAACTTTTCTAGGAATCTGATTTTTCCCTCTGTACAGGCAGATGGAAAATAATGAAACACTCTCACACAGGTCTGGAGCTGTAAATGTGTTCTGGTTTTTGTCACCGTGGGCACAATGTCAGAGTTCAGCAGGTCACTCACCCTTCTTTCCCTTGACACCATCGCAGTAGGAAATGGCTGGGAAAGTTGACAGGCTCCAGTTTGACCCCCAGCTGCCTGGCAATGGTTAAATAAAGCACAGACAAACTGATGGGAATTCCTGTCCTGCGGATCAAAACCTGCAGGGGAAAAATGTGACAAAAACACAGGTGGGATTTAAGAAAAACACGAATTTCAAGGGTTGATTTCACAAAAGAAAATACAACTTGACAGAATACGCACTGAAGAATGACAGATTTATTTACGAGTTGTTCTTCACAGAGAATTATTTGTCTGGCTACAAATAAAGCCTTGCAGCCTCCCAGCTTTTGCCTCACACACACATACCTGGTGAATGTAGGAATTCAGGGAGTTGTAGTAATCCAGCTCATTTCCTTTGTATTTGAGCTGCTCATACAGGACACAGTTCATGGCATCGAGCACCTGCCTCTGAAGCTCCACTTCTGGAATGAGAACCTCTCCTGGAAACACAAGCAGTGAAATAAAGACTGAGAGAACAAGAGCACTCAACCTTTACGCAATGAAATCTTCACATGGACAGGCTCAGTCCCTCCTTGAAAGCCAGAAATGACACAGTGTTTATAAAACCGAGGAGCAAGATGCTGCCTGACCTTTGCAGATGATAAACATGCACCTTCCTATTCCTGATTTTCTGAGACTGGCAGGAAAGAGGTTGATTCCCAGTCCCTCAGCTCTGCTACAGATATCAGGACTATTAAGATTTCAGGGACAAATGGGAAAAAAAAGAATTCCCCTCCCACTCTTTTTTGTTTAGACAGCATCAGACAGACTGAACCCTGGGCTATTGAACAGCTGTTTCTTGAATGATGGCTTAAGTAAATGTCAGAATTTTGTTTGCCAGGGGATAAAAACAACAGCTCTTTAAGCCGCCACAACTCCACAGCTGTTTCAGCTGTGCAGAGGTGCAGGAGAGCCCTGCAGGAAAGCACATTTCTGTACAGTACCTGCCTTGGAAGCCAAGCTGGGGTGCCTGGGGTTCTTGGTCCGCAGCACTTTGCGCACTTTGTCTGTGATATCGTCTACCTGAGCCTGGACACTCTTCAGGCAGATGTCTGACAGGGGGTTACAGTATTGATCAATCAAAACAGCACCTGGAAAAAACAAACTACATAAGAAACAGGACTTGAGTTTTTCTTTGCTTGGTTTTGCCTGCTCTACATTCCAGGCATGCAGCGAGCTGTTGCAGCAGAACGGCACAGCTCTGTTTGGAACCTGCAGTCCTGCAGATTATTCTAGTGCAGATTAATCTACCTGCAGATAAATCTACTGGATTTATCACACAAAATTCAGAGAAGCTGACATGATAAATTACCAGCTGAACTCGGTATTCCCCTCTCCACCACGCTGAAAGGGATCTGTACCTTGAGCAGGAATGCTGCTGGACCAGGCTTGACCAGCTCTGCGCTCACACCGCAGCCCCTGGCACCTTCCCAGCCTGCAGAGTTTTTTATTCAGAGCCTGAAACAATCCCAGCTTCACTCAAACTGCCTCAGTTCTGATTTCTCCCTGTCACATCCTCCATATCATCCTTGTTCATCAGTTCCTTGTCTGCTACATTCATCTTTCTTCTCCACACCTGCTCTTCATCTTCCTAACACAAACCAGAACAGAACAAACTTTCATGTTCCTCCTACCCAAGCCTCTGCAGGAAAAAACTTCCTTCCTTTTCCTTTTCTCCTCGGCACCACTGCTCTTTTCAAAGCCTCCTGTTGCTGAATCTTTGAAATCAACTGTAAGGATTTTGCATGGATCATACCTCTTCCAGCTCCCTCCATGGCTTTGTCAGCATGTCCATGACATCAAAGATTTCAGCAGGGCTCCAAGCTGTGTCTCCGTTTAGTCCCCTCAAAGTGTTCCCTGTGCTTACCCAGTGAAAATTCCCAAAAAACTACCTGCTGGTGCTCCAAAGGCACCTCCATGGCAGACAAATTGCACATATTTGCGACACACATGACTAAGTCTCATAATTAATTTGGTTTTTCTTAGAAAAGGCCACTTTTTGCTGTCCCTTCTTGCCCTAACAGCCCCCTCTTCAAAGTCTATTGCTTTGGTGTTAGAGACTCTTTCCTGGGACATCCTGGAGTGTGTAGCAAGAGGAAGGGACCCTTCTACAGCCACTGGCAGCTTCTGAGCCATTCAGAAGCCTGAGAAGGAGAATAATCCCCCAGACTGAGGACATGAAGAGCAGAAGAAGCAGAAGAAAGAGCTTTTTCTTTCCTCTCAGCAGGTGTAAGTGCCCTCCCACCACATGACTGGACTGGGACCTGTTTCCCATCAAAGTCCAGCACTCATTTCCTCAGACACTCACAGTGCTCAGGCTACAGCAATTCCCTCTGCTTGCTCCCTGCCCTTATCTGAGGAGCTCCTGGGAAAGGGGAAAGCAGGGAGCTGACTGGGAATCAGCTCAGCTCAATGCAGTCCAGGGGCCACAGTTGCAATGTCAGTAATTAGGATGTCGAGCTACAGCTCATTTTCTCAGCAGCCTGTTCAAGATTCCAGTGTTTTACCCTTTTCTGCCTCCCAGCTCAGCTGTCCATGGGTGATCCTTCAAGCACACAGCAAGGACAGCACCTAATGCCATCCTGACATTTTGGCGCAACGCGGGATGGGAAGGATTCCAGGCACATCCAAAATCCAGCCTGAATCCGGAGCCATTAGCTGAGGGCTTGCTGGAATCTAAGCAAGGCAGGCTCCTTGCAAGTCAAACCATGATGGAGAGCTGTCATTAGGTGTTCTGGCTGGGCTTTCTGCCAAGGACTTACCCTCCAGAAACGACTGCCGCTCCGTGGGGCGCTGCAGATACTCCTTCAGGTTTTTTAATATATTCTGTTGACGTAGGAAATAGAGAATTTTCTTTGCATAGTACTTCCAGGTGAGACCTTTCCTGCACAGTTAGACACAAGAAGAAGCATTGCCCTAAATAGGTATTTGAAGGGTGAACAGTTGGTTTTTCCAGTGAATACAAGTTTACAGTTTAGATTATTGTTTTTCTCAACTGTCACTGGGAGTCAGCCCAACAGGGGAATGCTGAGAGGAATTTATCATAAAAAGCCACACAACTTGCAAAACCTTGCTCCTATCATCTCCAATTTTCATCCTATCACCAATATATAATTTTGAGAAGATGCATTATCATGGGAAACAACGCAGATCCTGATTAAAGGAGCTCAGGAATATCTGATTAAAATCCTATACTTTATTCATAAAACATTATCCTCTGTCTGACTGCATCTCTCCAGAGTCAGTCCTAACGCATCCTCTCAGCATTAAAAATAGATTGGTGAGGGACATGAACGTGAGTTCAATAGTATTCTGAAGAAAAACACAATTCCCCAGGGGAAAACAAACTCTGTAGCTCTGAAAAAGCAGGAAGAGATCAACAGTTGGTCTGTAGACGACACAGTTCCAAAACTTTTTACAGGAAAGCTCCAGCACTTTCTAAAGCCTCTCCATCCTCCTGGACAGCAGGGCAATCAAACCTCATAATACTTTATCTTCTTCCAATAAACTGGGATCCTCAATAGGGACAACTGCTTTATTGGGATATCTTCCAGGGAAATGATTTAGCCTAATGCTCCTGAATGGCAATGGCTGCAGCTTAATCAGGGTGTAATTAGAATCAATTCTGCTTTATGGGGAGGCATTTGGCCAGCGCAAAGCCTCAAAAGCTTTTGAACCAGTTGTCAAATGAGAGATGCTCAGGCCCAGCTCAAATAGAGAAGGCAATAAAATGGATGGGAAAAGGCAAAAATGAGATGATTGCCATTCCAGTTGGGTTTTTTCAAGCTCTATTAACAGTCCCTCTAATCAAGGTTATTAGACCTCATTAAGAGTAATCTATCATGGCTTTGTACCACACCAAACCCAGCCTGCTTAGGTGGTACCAGCAGAAAAACCTTCAAATAAAGCAGTGATTTACTCCTCTTCCCAGTGTTAATCAAGGTGATGAGATTACCCAGGCAGATGCAAACCAGGAGTTTCATTTGCCACCTGGCTGAGTAATTTACAGAACTGCAAAATTTGCAGCGGCTGAATTCAATTCAGTTGCTTCTTTGGGGACAAAAATTGTACCAACCTACTCCAGCTCTGAAAAGGAAAGAAAAAGCTGGAATTTCACGGTGGCAACCCTGAAGGATTCCTGTTTCCCTCTGGTGCTCTGGCCTCACCCCGGAAATCAGTTCAGCAAACTGATCCTGGCTTCAATCAAAAAGGAACAAGAGGACGGGAACTGCTTAGGCAGAGATGAGGGTACATGGGACATGTCCCAGGAGGTGCCACGAGCTGGCAAAGAAATAAACAACAAAGCAACACAAAGCCAGAGGATCTTCTTCTTGTGGGACAAGGTTCCCATGGTTTTTTCTGGAAATATTCAGTTTGTTCTGGAATCAGACCTTGGCAAGCCTGGGGGTGTTGTTTAATGAGTGACCAAGGGCAGAAGCTGAGGTCAGGCATTAACCACAGTGTTTTTCTCCTTGAGCTGGTGAAAGAGGGAAATCCCTGCCAGTTCTCACCCCTCTCTTACCTTCCTTCCATGTTGAGGATGCACATCAGCTCATCCTCAAAGAAATGGCTCGGGCACCCCAGAGTCTCAATGTCACTGAATCCGTCACAGGGGACCTGCCAAACCAGACAAGGAGTTATGCATAGCACAACAGATTCTCCCAGAACTTCACAAAAAGTCTCAAAACCAATTTTTTTTTTAATTTATGAAAGATCTTCAAAATCTCCTGCCCACCACATACTCACAGTCTGTACTCATGGGTTTATTATTCCATTGAGAGCCCCAGTAACATCCTACAGCAATTTCAGCCAAATTCTACAGCATTTAGGGCTCTGATGCTGAGTTAAGGACCAGCACAATCACATTTATGCAGGGTGGGCACAAGCTGGAAGTGATTTTAAGGTGGCATCAACTTCTGCTTGTGGTTGACTGAACCTCTCCATACACTCTCTGTGCAGGAGATTAATCCTGGGTGAAGGAATGAAGAGGCAGGAACCTTTATTTTTTGCAACAATCACTTCTGCATCTATATTCAGAACAGCTATTTTCTTCCAGAATTCAGAATTACTTTTTAAACTTTGGCTGAACTGTAAAAAAAATTGGCTTTCAAGCTTTTCACTATAGGATATGGGCTCATACATGGGTTGAAAAGCTCCTTCTCTCAGCTCTGAGCAGGGAATCAAGCTGCAGTTTCTGGCCCCACAGGAGATGGGTCTCATTATGAGGCCTTTGGGTATTGCTTAATGGTCTCTCCATACTCTCTGCATACATGATTAAAACAGGAGGAATCCAGGAGCTTCTTTTCCCAGTGAATGCTCTGACAACTCTCCACGGACAAGTGTCTGGCTGCTGCAAAACAGAACAGCCAGGAGACACCAAACACCCATCTGGCCCCACTGCCTTCCTTTTTCACACCATTTTTGCACAGGAGCCACAAAAGGGGGGCTGTTCAGTGGCTCCTGTGTGAAATTTTGAATTCAGCCAAAGTTACAGGCAGTATTTATGCTTTATTCACAGAATTCCAGGCTGACCCAGCTATACAGCTTGCCAAAATCCACAGCCACCTATTAAGCAAACAGCCAAATAACTCCTGTTTCATGGGCAAGTCAGTGTGAGACACCACATTTTCACCTTTTTCCCACTGAACACAAGAGCACCTTGGGGTCATGGCTGGCTGGAGAACTTCAAAAATACACTGTGCAACTGAGGGGCCCTGTTGTGCCTTGCTCCTGAATTCAAAGGGCTTGTGACAGCTCTCAGAACTCGTCCTTGCACAAGGTCTGCAGAGAAACTCAGCAGCTGGGCTTTGTGTCAACAAACTCTGTGGCCTTCAGAATTCCCAGAGCCAGGGCTGAGCTCACAGCTAAAAGCAAAGAGCTTTTAGGGCTGAATGCTGCACTCTACACACCTCTGGATTTGGAGCTGTCTCCCCTTTTGGGCTGTGTTTCAGCATTTTCACACAAAGTCAGGAAATACAAAATCTCTGACGGCACAGGTGATGTGGAGGGAGGGGCAAGAGAAAATAATGAAAAGTATTGATCACAATCAAGGAAGGTGAATCTTTGAATTATTATGGAATCATGGAATATCCTGAGCTACCACAAGATCATCCAGTCCAACTCCTGGTCCTGCACAGACATCCCAAAATCCCACCACATCCCTGAAAGCATTGTCCAAACACTCCTGGAGCTCTGGCAGCCTCAGGGCCATGCCCATTCCCTGTGGAGCCTGGGCAGTGCCCAGCACCCTCTGGGGGAAGAAGAACCTTTTCCTGATATAAATAATAATAAGACTAAATAAACAGATTTTTAAAAAGGCAAAAGCCCCTGAGAAATAAACAACTTTTGAATGGTTTAGGAACTTTTAAAGAAGAATATCCCCTGCTGACATGAATGCTTAGACAGTATTGAGGAAACAGCTTCACGCTGTGCCAGGGGAGCTTTAGGTTGGATGTTAGGAGAAACTGATTAATGGAAAGGGTTATCAAGCATTGGAACAAGCTGCTTAGGGAAGTGGTGCAATCACTGTCCTTGGAAGGGTTCAGAAAATGTGAAGATGTGGTGCTTAAGGACATGGTTCAGTGGCTGGAATCGATCTTGGAGGTCTTTTCCAACCTTAATGATTCAATTAACAATTCCATTAACGATTCTATTAAACAAGTGGCCAGGTTGGTGCACACACACATATCTAGAGGAGGACTTACATGTTCTGAGAAGAACCTTTTGGAGAAGGAAGCTACAATCCTCTGGGCTTCCAGCCCTGCGTTGTGCCGCGCCTTGTACTCCTCCAGCCAGCTGACGCTGTCGCTGTGGCTGTAGTACTTCAGCAGGGACGGCCACCTGCACAAACAGACACAAATTAACAGCAGCACCGATATTCCACATCCCTGAGAACCTCCAGAATGTGAAACTGTAATGACTTGAGGAGCTGAGACAGTGCCCAGACACTGCCCAGCTTTAAAGTAATTGTATAAAATTACCTCAGACATCAAAGCACAACTCCCTGATTTCAGCTGTGCGTTAATGATTATTTAAAAGCAAGCTCTCCTGAAACCCTCAGAGGCTCCCACTCCAGGATTTCAATATCTAAACATCCTAAATGCTTCGGTTTTATAATTCAAAGAGTTTACCACAAAGAAGCATCACGTGGAAGCCAACCTGGCACTGAACAGAAGGGGAATTCTTTGTCCTGTGTTCTTCCTACCACCTCGGGGAGCTCGTTAAAAGGCAGCACAAAACACAGCTCCCTCCACTGCCCTTGCTGGTGGCAACATCTACTGGAGGAAAACAGAACCCTGAAGTCAGATTGTGACAGCTAAATGCTTTTGCAGTTTGGTTTTGAGACAAGAAATAATTGTTTGAAGAAAAAAAA
>VZTH01017138.1:0-22849 GCA_013397815.1 Aleadryas rufinucha | reverse complement strand
ACCATTCTGGGACTCTGTGATTCCATGACTTTGTGTCTTAGTGCAGGACTGCTGGGAGCAGAGAGGGGTGTGGGGAACAGGACTGGAAAAATCGACCTCAAAAAGAAAATGGAGGGGATTAAAATGAGTCATTCTAGTCCTTTTAGGCCTTGGAAAAGCCCAGGTAAGGAACAAATCCACTTTGATGGGCTCTTTCAATCACTGGATGTCCAGAGCCAGTGGTGAGGCACAAGGAAAGAACAAGGAAACACTGCAGCATTTCTGTCTGTAAAAAAGGGAATTTCTCTGAGTGTCTGGGCTGTGGCAGTGCCTCCACCTGATCCAGACATCCCATAAGGCTCTAAAAGGGCTTTTTTTCCTCCCTGGAGGAGAGTGACTTTGGGGTAACGCCGCGCCCGCCGCCCGCCTTCCTCCTCCTCCTCCTCCCACGGCTGCTCTGCATCCATCCATCATCCATCCCTGTGCCAACACACCTCCCTCTGCTCCCAGGAGCTTCCAGCAGGTCTGTGTTGGCACTGAGATCATCCTGGCTTTTTATTTCGTTGGAGATTCCTTCTCCCATACCTAAGACTTGGGGGTTTTTTTCCTCTATTTTTTGTTTTTATTTTTTTTTAAATTTTTTGTTCCTGCTGCCATGGCAACCTGGATGGATTCTGGTCACGGCTTTGGCCTCCTCGGCTGCAGATGGCCACAGGGACATCAATCAACAAGTGACACAACTCCCTGGGGTCTGGCAGAGCTGGGAATGTCCCTGCAGGCAGGGATTGTGCTGGATCCCCAGCAAAGAGCAGCTCTCACCCTCCCAGGGTGTGCTCCCTTCTCCCTCCTCCCTGTGGATCCTCCAGGACTGGATGCTGGGAAGCTTTGAGGGGTTATTTTGGGCAGTGGCCACCTGGGATGGCAGGAATGGGGTCTGTGTGCTGTGATTCATGGAATCATAAAATCATGGAATGGTTTGGGTTGGCAGGGATCTTAAAGCCCCTCCCATTCCACCCCTGCCTTGGGGCACCTTCCACTATCCCAGGCTGCTCCAAGCTCCATCCAACCTGGCCTTGGACACTTCCAAAGATCCAGGGGCAGCCACAGCTCCTCTGGGAATTCCAGCCCAGCACCTCCCCACCCTCCCAGCCAGGAATTCCTTCCCAATATCCCATCTGACCCTGCCCTCTGTCAGTTTGAAGCCATTCCCAGTGTCCTGCCACTCCAGGCCCTTGTCCAGAGTCTCCCTCCAGGCACTCTGGTGGGAGATGGGTGCTGCTCCAGGAGCATCACCGGTGGTCCCTGGTGAGGAGTGACCTCGGTCAGAGGTGCTGCTGCAGTTGGATGGAGGGGGAAAGCTGGGAAACTGCAGACTGCTCCCCTCCGAGCTCTCAGGTCACCTCCTCCCTCATTCCCTCCTCATCCTCACCAGCAGCTCCCTCCAGTCCCCCTGGAACACAATCCCTGGCCATCCCCTCCCTGCTCAGCCTGTTGGGTGCCAGCTCTGGGCAGCTTTAGCCATGGATGGGGAGGTGCCACTGCTTGGATTTAGCAAGGCTCCAAAGAATCCTCACCATGCACGTGTCCACCCTCCCCTCAGCTTTTATTCCTTCCTCAAAAGTGGCTGACCTGGCCTGAACTTTTCCAAGGAGGCAGGTAGGACACCGGGCATGGGAAATGCCAGCTCTGGCTGCCTGGAGTTTGGAGTGATGCTTAAGCTACAGATAAAGGTCTCTTATCATCTCTCTTAATGGGGGAGAGATGTTTTATCCCCTCCTTATTCTGCTCCTCCGTTGCTCTTGTGACCAAATTTAATATTCCCTGTTGATGTAAGTGATTTTCAGTGGAAATGGACCTTCAGCTCGAAGTTTATTTGCATTTTAATAAACCTTCATTGACAGAGAACACCCTTCTCTATTCATCCCCCACAAAAGAGGAGTGAATTGAAAATTATGCAGGAACTTCATGCAGCTGAAAGGAAATTGCAAGCTCCGACTTGGCTGCACGGAGAAATCTGGAGATCAAATGATCCCATCTGCAATGGGCATCCAAACGAGCAGCAGCTGCTGATGTGAGACTGAACAAGGGATGGGATTTTGGGAAGGATGCTCTAGAATGGGAGAAGTGTCCATTTAAGAACACGAGAGTGGCCATGGGTGGTGGGCTCTAGGCTGGGAGCAGATCCAGCAGTGAGCACAAAGGGAATGAGTGACCCTTCTCCAAGTGACCTCTGTTGGCTCAGGGATTTGGATCCGAGTTGAGCTGTTGACTTGAAGACCCCGTGGAGGTCCAGATGGGATGAGGTCAGGGCTGGGGAAGGAATGGGATGGAGCAGAGAGGTGGGGAGCGCAGGAAGATTCACATCCTGTCGTGCTGCAAGGCTCAGTGCAAACACCTTCCACCAGAGCAGCTTTCCAAGAGGGATGTGCAGGCAGGAGAAGTGGATTCCCAGCTCCCTTCCTCTCCTAATCCTCCTCCTCGGTGGATGCTGCAGCTCCATCTGTGCCCGGGGGCGGGGGTTTGCTGGAGGAGGAGCAGGAGGTGGGCAGACAGAGCTGCCGAGGCGAAGGCAGGCAGAGAATGGATTCCAACGCCTCAGATCTTCTCCATTGTCTTCTCTGTCACGGAGCTGGGGAAAATCGAGCACCGCCCGAGCGGAGCAAAGCCGGCTCTGCCTCGTGCGCCTGGAAACAGGAGCCAAAAGCTCCCTATTTATATCTGCTCAGCAGCTGCTTCCCTGAACCCTCGCACCAACGTGGGCTGAGGGGCTCTGGGGAGGTGGGTTCCAAAGCTGGGCTGAGAGGAGTTAAATATCAGAGAGTTATGGAATGGTTTGGGTTAGAAGGGAGCTTAAAGCTCATCCAGTTCCACCCCCTGCCATGGGCAGGGACACCTTCCACTAGCCCAGGTGGCTCCAAGCCCCGTCCAACCTGGCCTTGGACACTTCCAGGGATCCAGGGGCAGCCACAGCTTCTCTGGGAATTCCAGCCCAGCCCCTCACCACCCTCCCAGCCAGGAATTCCTTCCCAATATCCCATCCATCCCTGCCCTCTGGCAGTGGGAAGCCATTCCCTGTGTCCTGTCCCTCCATCCCTTGTCCCAAGTCCCTCTCCAGCTCTCCTGGAGCCCCTTTAGGCCCTGCAAGGGGCTCTGAGCTCTCCCTGGAGCCTTCTCTTCTCCAGGTGGACACCTCCAGCTCTCCCAGCCTGGCTCCAGAGCAGAGGAAATCCAGCCCTTGGAGCATTTTCATGTATATCTCCAAGTGCTAATAATGGAGGAGGTCTGTGCTGCTTTGGGAACACCCAGCCCAGTCACCCAGCGCTGCAGGCAGTGCCAGGCTGGCTGTGTCACCTCACTGGCACAGGGTGCCCAGAGAAGCTGTGGCTGCCCCTGGATCCCTGGAAGTGGCCAAGGGCAGGTTGGACGGGGCTTGGAGCAGCCTGGGATAGTGGAAGGTGTCCCTGCCCATGGCAGGGGGGGGAATGGGATGAGCTTTAAGGTCCCTTCCAACCTAAACCATTCCAGGATTCCATGCCTCTGTGCTCTCCAGGAGAGGAGGTGGCTCTGTCCCCATGCCATGCTCTTGGTCTCCCTCCCTGTGAGGCAGAACCCATCTCTGTCCTCACCAATCCCCTCCCAGGGCACAGAATACCCCAAACACAGAAGTGTGAGGAAGATTAAGAGAGAAAAATGAGTATTATTATGGCTGGGAGGAAAACACCAGCAGAGAGAGCAGGGGAAGGAATGAATCATTTTTGACAGATGTCCCCACACTGCAATTGCTGCCTGGCTGTGGAAAAAAATCCTGTAAGCTAAGGGGAGCCTCACTGTTTATCTAAACAGAACAAAAATGGAAAAGCTTTCATAGAATCCCAGAGTGGTTTGGAAGGGATCTTAAAACCCATCTCATTCCACCCCCTGCCATGGGCAGGGACACCTTCCACTATCCCAGGCTGCTCCAAGCCCCATCCAACCTGGCCTTGGACCCTTCCAGGGATCCAGGGGCAGCCACAGCTTCTCTGGGCACCCTGTGCCAGGGCCTCCCCACCAGCCTCCCAGCCAGGAATTCCTTCCCAAGATCCCATCCATCCCTGCCCTCTGGCAGTAGGAAGCCATTCTCCCCTTGTCCTGCTTTTCTGGGCAACATTTTTGGTACATCCCACGTTTCATGCAGAGGATTTAAGGTTTTGAAAAACCTCCATAAGTTGCCCTCGTTTAGTCTGTATTTTGAAAACATTTCCCAAGGTCTGGCAAGGCTCTGTGGGACACCGAGCTCTGCATCAAATGGCCTCAATCACCTTTACACTGGCTTTCAAAACAGGCCATTAATTCAATTTTTAGGATGTTTCTTTAGCCCTGGTGAGGAGCTTCTCTCCTGGTGCTCATTACAGCTGTGCTTGTGCCTTTGTGCAGCAAGAAAGCTGTTGGAGGACTGAATACAACTCCTTAATTCCCAATTAATGGTTGTCATTATCTAGCCCTCACGTAAATAACCAGCTGGAGCATGACACAACCTTACAAGGTGCCCTGACTCATAGGAAACAATATAAGGTAAAGAAAAACCTTTATCCAAGGAAGGAATAAACAAGACATTCGCCTTTTCAAAAGAAGATGACTCTGGAGGTAAGAAAGCTCTTCCACACAACAATTCCCAGGCATCACTGACTCATTGTATTTATAGGAGAAATTACTTTTCATGGCAAAATTTCAAGCAGCCCCAGGAAGCTTTAATCTCCAGGCAGAGGAATAAGTCAGAGGCCCCACTGGTGGTGGTTTTAATTCTTAAAAAAATCACTTTTTCCATCCACGTTTGCACTTGCACGGGCTGCCAACCTGAGCCTGCCTCCGAGGCAGCTCAGCTGATCTCCTCCCAAAAACTGCCTTTAATATGGTGATGGGGAAAGGGAAGGGGCCCAGCAGAAGGTGCCACCCCCAGGGATGCTCTGGAAGGGCAGCAGAGAAAAACAGAGTCAGGCAGAAGTCACAGGTGGCTCTGTCAACGTTCCTGAGGATTTTAGAGGTGAAGAGAAACTCTCAGGGAGCAGTGGCTGCTTCTCCAGTGATGTGGAGGATGATTCCTACCAAAACCATCTCTGCAGGGGCAAACGGCTCAAATTGCAAAGGTTACGAGCATCAGGAAGGCGCTTCCTTCCTCTAACACGGCCGTGCACCGCTCCTGCTTCTCCCCAGGCTCTCCCCGAGCTCCCCACATCCCCCCGCAGGCACGGGGAGCCGGGGCGCGGAGCCCCCAGGGGCTGGGGGGAACGGGCGTGCCGGGGATGTTGCGTAAGGAGCCGCATTCCCGAAGATGCTCTCCCGAACTGCAACAGATAAAAATATCCGGGGAGTACGTGTTGCTCTGAGTAAAGCGCTGCTAAAACAGGAGAGTGCGCAAATCCCGTTTTAGCTGCTCCTTCCGAGCCTCCTGCCTCTCCTCCCGCAGGGCTGGCACGGCACAGCCACGGGGGGGTTGTGTCTCACACCCCCCTGGCACCATGGATGTGGTCCCCGAGTGTCACCCGTGTCCAGGTGGGTGCTTTTCCTGCTGGGATGTTGTTGTGCACTCACTGGGGTGATGGAAGGAGTGAGGTTAAGAGGTGGCTTTGCTCAAGGTCAGGGTTTGGTTGTAAAAGGTTTTTTAGGAGCTCCTGGGCTTGGGGAGAACTTGATGGGTCATTTCTGCACGTGGTGGTCACGGTCCCCTGGCTCTGGTGAAAACTTCCCTTGTGAGATGTTCGAATAAAATTCCTTTTTTTATGACGCCTTTCTGTTTGAAATCCTGTCCTCCAGGGCTGCTGCTGTCTGATCTGGCCCTTAGACAAATTCTGCCATCCCTGCACGTAGAATCATGGAATGGTTTGGGTTGGAAGGGACCTTAGAGCTCATCCAGTCCCACCCCCTGCCATGGGCAGGGACACCTTCCACTGTCCCAAGGTGCTTCCCGCCCTGTCCAACCTGGCCTTGGACACTTCCAGGGATCCAGGGGCAGCCACAGCTTCTCTGGGCACCCTGTGCCAGGGCCTCCCCACCCTCCCAGCCAGAATTCCTTCCCAATATCCCATGTAACCCTGCCCTCTGGCAGTGGGAAGCCATTCCCTGTGTCCTGTCCCTCCATGCCTTGTCCCCAGTCCCTCTCCAGCTCTCCTGGAGCCCCTTTAGGCCCTGCAAGGGGCTCTGAGGTCTCCTTGGAGCCTTCTCCAGTTGAACACCTCCAGCTCTCCCATCCTGTCTCCAGAGCAGAGAGGCTCTGACCCTCTGCTGATTTTTGTGGCTTCTCCTGGAGCCCATCAGATGGCATGAAGAACCCAAACTCCCAGTTCAGCCCTTCCCACACCCACCCATGCTCTGTCCCTCCTCATGGACCTGCTTTGCCAAGCACTCCCTGCCAGCTGCCAGGACCATGTGAAGGCAGTGTCCCCCTGCGAGGACACTGGAACTGAGCCCATGTCCCTCCTAATTACAGCTCCACACAGGATGGAGCAGGGAAGGAATCAGGAGGGAGCTGGGGTTCCCTTTAATTGGTGCTGGGCTCCAGTTCACCCCCAGAGCTGGGGGCTGCTGGGTGTGCTGGGATCTGTGGGATGTGGGAGGAGACACTGGCACTGGGATGAGACTGGGGGACAGGCAGCTGCCTGGGAAGGGGGAGTTTGGCTCCATCCTGAGCACAGGGATGTGGTGCTGATGCCTCTCCCTCATTTGGGACAGCACAAACCCGATCCCAGCCCAGGGCTGAACACCTGGAGTTGCTTTTCCCTCTTTTTGAGCAGATAACTCCTCAGGGCACTCAGCCACCATCACATGTGGCTCCCCACGGCCACAAGCCCTCCTGCACAGGGGGGTCTGGAGCAAAGCTGCTTCCCAAGGCTTCAGTGAGGCCCTGAGGAGCCTCAGAGCTGCTGGAAACCCAGCTGCTGGCAGAGCCCCAGTGACACTCACGTCATGGCTCAGGTGCTTCAGCTCCAAACCAGGGAATTCCAGCCTGCTGATTGTGGGCACCATGAGCCAGCTCTGGAGAGGAACCTGCCAGGAGGATGGAGGAGAACTGGGCAGTGACCACGATCCCTTCCCTTTTTAATGAGTCTGCTTGAAGGGAACAAGCTGAGGGGTGACAGCACAGCTCCTGCCACCCTGCTGGAATGACAGAATATCCTGAGATGGAGGGACCCACAGGGATCATGGAGCCCAATTCCTGGCCCTTCACAGACACCCCAGGAATCCCTTCATGTGCCTGAGAGTGGTGTCCAAACTCTCCTGGAGCTCTGGCAGCCTCGGGGCCGTGCCCATTCCCTGGGGAGCCTGGGCAGTGCCCAGCACCCTCTGGGGGAAGAACCTCTCCATGAAATCCAACCTAAATTCCCCCTGGCACAGCTCCAGCCGTTCCCTCAGGAGTTGGGGAAGGGTCTGTGCCCTGGCCTGGGGATGACCCACCTTGCCAGGCAGCTCAGCTGTACAGGAAAAGAAATTATTAATCCTTTTGTACCCCACAGCAAGTGTCTGTCCCCCCGTCCTTCCGCTGACAACAACAAATCCTGCACACATTGTTAATGGCTTATTAAAATTCACTGGGAGCTGCCACTGCGGGCGGCTAAAATAGAGGCTGCTCGGGATGCTAAGCCAAATAATTTAAGTTATTCATGTCTGTGATCATGTAAACAAACTGTCAGACATCCAGATGCAGGGAGAAATATCCATGGACTGTAAGAGAGACAGGGCTCGGCACACATTCATTTACTAATCTGATTGTGTGAATAAATTAAGCGACAGTGTTACAAATGGATTCCCTGGGCCCGTGTTCTGCTGGATTAAGATGGGATGATTTGGTGTTGTGGGTCACAGAGCCAACAGAGGCGTGGCTCGGTGATGGACTGAACCCAAGCTGGGTGTACACAGCCCCTTCTTTTCAAATCCCTGGGTCAAAGTGTGGGGTAACGTCCTGGTGTGTGGTGTGGGGAGGCAGGAGAAGTGACAGGGAAACAGAGTATGGGAATAAAGTGTGGAAAAATAAGGGGTTGTGTAGATTTGTCCCTCAGATGCCCCAAGGGCTGGAGGGAGCCAGGCTGGGAGAGCTGGGGGTGTTCACCTGGAGAAGAGAAGGCTCCAGGGAGAGCTCAGAGCCCCTTCCAGGGCCTAAAGGGGCTCCAGGAGAGCTGGAGAGGGACTGGGGACAAGGGATGGAGGGACAGGACACAGGGAATGGCTTCCCACTGCCAGAGGGCAGGGATGGATGGGATATTGGGAAGGAATTCCTGGCTGTGAGGGTGGGGAGGGGCTGAGATGGAATTCCCAGAGAAGCTGTGGCTGCCTCTGGATCCCTGGAAGCGTCCAAGGCCAGGCTGGACAGAGCTTAGAGCAGCCTGGGCTAGTGGAAGGTGTCACCCATGGCAGGGGGTGGAATGGGATGAACTTTAAGGGCCCTTCCAACCCAAACCTGTGATCCAACATTGGATCATTTTCCGTTGGAAAACGCACATCCCGGATTTCGGGGCAGCGGTTTTGGAGTGCGCTGACCACGACCGATGGTTCCACACAAACATCTCCCCCCGGGATCCAGGTGAGGCCACGAGGCTCCACGTTTATCCCATCCCTGGCCAGGCTGCTCCAGTGATTCATCACTTTCTGTTAAAAATGTGCATCTCATTTCCAGCTGGAATTTTCCTCCGACTCGAGCTCCTCGCCGTCGGGTATCATTATGCACTGTTGTTATTGGATCAAAAAGGTCTCCAGCACACATTTCCCCCCTCCAGGAATATGACAGTGGGGTTGCATTGCCTCTGCATCGTTGGATGGTGTGGATGTGTTAAAGTTTCTCTTCNTCGAGCTCCTCGCCGTCGGGTATCATTATGCACTGTTGTTATTGGATCAAAAAGGTCTCCAGCACACAGCTCCCCCCCCTCCAGGAATGGCACAGTGGGGTTGCATTGCCTCTGCATTGTTGGATGGTGTGGATGTTAAAGTTTCTCTTTTCCCTTGAATTTTCAGGCAGTTCTCAACTAAGAGCCGCGTTTGGATAGGATCAGAGAAAAGGGCCACGCTGTTCATCCCGTGGTGAATGTGGGTCATGTCTCCAGCTGTCTGCTTAAGATCACAGAATTCCAGAGTGGTTTGGGTTGGAAGGGACCTCAAAACCATCCCATTCCAGCTCCTGCCATGGACAGGGATGCTTTCCATTATCCCAGGCTGCTCCAAGCCCCATCCAACCTGGCCTTGGACACTTCCAGGGATCCAGGGGCAGCCACAGCTTCTCTGGGCACCCTGTGCCAGGACCTCCCCCCCCTCCCAGCCAGGAATTCCTTCCCAATATCCCATCTATCCCTGCCCTCTGGCAGGGGGAAGCCCTTCCCTGTGTCCTGTCATTCCATCCCTTGTCCAAGATCCCTCTCCATCTTTCTCTTAGGTTCCCTTCAGGTACCTGATGACCGTGATTAGGTCACTTTTAAGCCATCTCATTTCCAGGCTGAACAATCCCAATTCTCCCAGCCTTTCCTCACAGGAGAGGGAGGTGCTCCTTCCCTCTGATCAGGATGATGCTGTCAGAGCAGGACAATATCTTTGCTTTATTCCCCGGGTGCTCTCCCAGCACCTGTGTGTTCCCTCACCTGTATGGTTTATCTGTTGGGACACTCTCCAGAATTCTCCCTTCCATGCCCTGTCTCCCCAAGTTTTGGCTTTCCCAAAGCTCTTTGGATAAAATTTCCCCAGTCTGCTCCACATTTCCCAGAAGCTCTGGAATACACAATGCATCAGGGAGGTGCTGTCCCAGCCATGGCCTCACCTCACACAGGGACTCCACACATCACACTGCAGCCCAGGCTCAGCATTCCAGCAGTGGCTGGGATCCCAGATTTCCTGAAAGGCTCTTCATGGCGTTCCTGCATTGCCTCTTGGCAGCTTGAATCCAGCCCCGCTTCCCAATACCATCTGGCTGCTGGTGGGGAGAGTGGATGGAATGTGGATGAGCCCATCTGCCCATCCTGGCTGTGCTGGTGTGTGGAGAGCTGGAGGGGCTGGAGATGGACACTGGGATCTGTCACAGCACTGGAGAGCTGTCCAGGAGTGACACAGGCTGTGCCAGGGCATCCACAGGCTCCTGCAGAATCAGAATAGGGACACAACATATCCAGGTGATGCCTTTCCTTGGTCTTAAAATCAAGAGCCAAACACAGTTAGGAGGGAAAAAAGGGATTTTACCTCGGTATTTATTTTAAGGATCCTTGGTGCACCCTGTCCAGGTGGAGCACGCTGGAATGGACACCCAAATGGACACCCAAATGCACACCCAAATGCACCCCCAAATGGACACCCAAATGCACACCCAAATGCACACCCACAATAGTTTGGGTATAACATTATAGGCCTTATAAATTAACATATCTATCAGAGATTCCCCAAGGAAAGGCTGAGGGAACCCCCCTCCCCGAGGAACTTTCCCCCCCTGGCCAGGCCTAGCTCAGGTTACAAAATGTGTTCCAGAGAAGCCCTCGGTGTCTGAGGCTTCTGAGATGTTTGGTCTCCTGGCTTAAGGGAATATTGGCTCTGTGCTGGGTATCAAAGCTGAAGAATGAGAAGTGTGTGGGCTAAAAGGCCCTTAAGAATACAGAAAAGTTCTATAAAAGGGTATATCAAAGGGATATATATAAAAAGCATCATGGCATCATGGGTTGTTCCTGCTCATTGTCCAAACTGGGCTTGCTGTGGCAGGACATGTGTACCCCTCTCTCTGCCACAGATGGGTGGTGCATGTGCAAGAGATAACCTGGGTGGGTCCCAGGCCCAGCACGGGGTATCTCTGGTGCCAAAGAGACTCATGCCCTCAGCTAAGAATCAGCATCTTAGTCTGGAAAGCAAATGTGGGAAGAGATGAAAGAAATATTTTTTGACCAAAAGACACGGTTCTTATGTCTCTAGAAGCCCATACAATTACCACAGAGGCAGAAGTCTCTTACACACTCCTTTGGGAACATGTGAGAAGATTTCTCCCCAAAGCTGGACGCAGTTTTGAGGTTAATTTTCTGGGAATTAAGAGAAAGGACCTCGATATGTACTCCATCAAGAATTGGAAGGCAAGAAACATTGAATCCTAAGTTACACTATTTCTTAGCAAGCTGTCATTTTAATGGTACCTTTAACTCTGGGTATTTACTAGTATTCCCTTTTCTGTCTTATCCCTGTGTAGTAATAGTCTGTTGTAAGTCTTATGTCTGTTAAGTTCATGTCTATAAATAAATAATTCATTTTATAATAGACCAAATCAGCCATTATTACAGAACTTGCAAGTAAGAGTGGCTCTTGGGCTGCTGGCCACCTCAATACAGCCACTGTCTGCTGCCAGAGGCCTGGGCACAAGACAGAAGCTGATTTAACTTATATCATCCATTCAGAACAGCTTGGACAGGCCCACATCCCATCTAAACCACTCAAATCTCCCAGGCTGAACTTTTCCAGGGCTGGCCCTGCTTCCCACAGGTGCTGCTTCCACAGGAGTGAGCCTGGCTCTGCTCCAGCCGCAGAGGGACTGGGTTGGACGTGGAAGAAATTGTCTGTGTGCTCCGGTGCCACCGGCTTTGGGAAGCTCTGTCTGGCTGCCAGCTGGCCATGTCCAGGGTTTCTGCTCTTCCCACTGGCCTCTGGCCATGGGGACACAAGGGAAGAGGAAAAGTGGTCCCAGAGCTGGGATGGGAACCAGCATCAAGCTCCCTGCTGCCTCCCTGGCAACTGGGATCAGATCTGGGTTGGAAAAAAGGTCCAAGATCATGGATTCCAACTGTCCCCCAGCACTGCCAAGGCCACCACTGAGTCGTGTCCCCAAGTGCCACATCCACATGGCTTTTAAATCCCTTCAGGGATGGGGGCTCCACCTCTGCCCTGGGCTGGACAACCCTTTCCATGAAGAAATTTCTCCTAATATCCAACCTAAACCTCCCCTGGTTCTTCTTGAGGCCATTTCCTCTTGTGCTGTGTATTTCACCAGTCCCAAATCCAACCAGGCATCTTGATTTCCAATGGAATTTTGTCTTTGTGTGGCCTACTGGCACTGCTGGATGGATTCCAGTCACAGCCAACCTGAAAGGCAGCCTCGGAATCGCAGCTGCATTTTCCTTTTCACTCGGGCTTTGGATTTGGTTCTGTGAGTTTTTTGAAGCCTGACATTTCCCTGTGTGACTAAAGAACCTGAAAAACAAAAGGGGGAGGAGATGGCACAGGCAGAGATGTGCTGTTGATCAAACCACGATGACAAAGCCCTGCTCAAGCCCCAGCTGGAACTGTGGTTGTTCCAAGAGTGTCCTAAAATTGCCTTCACCTCTTTTCCACCAGTCAGGAGCAGATTTTTTGGCACCAGCTCAGCTCAGATCTCCAAAACCAGGAAGCCCAGAGGAGGTTGGGTCTGATCCCACCTCTGCTGCTGACACCACACACCTTTGGTACCCATCCTTCTCCTGCTCCTTCTCCCACCATTCCTTCCCGTGGGCTGGAGATCTCTGCATTCCCAGCACTGGACACAGCCAGCCCTTCCCTGAGCAGCTCTCCAGCCAGATTGGGAAGTGTTTGTCACTCAGCCAGGACAGGGAGGGCACTCTGTGCCTGGGAATGCCACCACAGCTGGGACATGCCCCTGGGAAGTCCCCTGTCCACTTCAGAGCCTCTCCCCTGCCCCATTTCGGAGCAGAAGCAGAACATTTGGAGCCAGTGGCCTCCTGAACCTCACACACACCAACTCTTCCTCTCCTGACTTGACTTTCCAGCACAGGGAGCCAGGAGGCAGAGCTGCCACTCACTGCCACTGCCTCATCTCCAAAAGCACAAGGACAATCAGCGTAATGACTTTGTTTGCAGTGGAAATCCAATTACTGCGGGAAGCGTTTCATTAGGGTGGATTTTCTCCGTGGGGAGCTGCATCTGGAACAATGGGATTGGGATCGTGACACCGGTGCCAGCACAGGGCACCAGCCCTGGGAATGTGAGGGTGACAAGGTGACAAAGCAGGATGTCACACCTGGGGCATGGTGCTGGGCTCTCAGCTCTCCTGTGACCTGTGCTGTTCCCAGCTGTCTCCTCTCCCCTTCTCATTCTGGAAATCTCCAGCTTTAATCCATCTAACCCTGAACTCTGGCAGTGGGAAGCCATTCCCCCTTGTCCTGGCACTCCAGGCCCTTGTCCAAAGTCCCTCTCCAGCTCCTTTGGAGTCCCTTAGGCATTGGAAGGGACTCTAAGGTCATAGAATCATAGAATTGTGGAATATTTTGGTTAGGAAGGGACCTTAAAGGTAATTTTGTTTCAATCCTCTACCATTTGCAGGGACACTTTCCACTATCCCAGGCTGCTCCAAGCCTCATCCAACCTGGCCTTGGACACTTCCAGGGATCCAGGGGCAGCCACAGCTTCTCGGGGCACCCTGTGCCAGGGTCTCCCCCCCTTCACAGGGAAGAATTCCTTCCCAATAGCCAACCTAAATCTACCCTTTTCCACCTTAAAACCATCCTCCTGCCATCTCATACCTGTTTAAGGCCAGGCTGGATGGGGTTTGGAGCAACCTGGGGTAGTGGAAGATGTCCCTGCCCACGGCAGGGGGTGTAATGAGATGATTTTTAAGGTCCCTTCCAAGGCAATCCATCCCATGATTTGATAACTCTATAATTCTGTTATGAAATCAACACTTTTAAAGTGTTGAGGAGTTACTGATCTGCACCAAATTGCTGCTGCAGCCCCACAAACACTGGATGAATAAGACTTGGGAGTGATGAAACCTGACTTATCCCACTGCAGGCGGCAGACGGGCGAGGAGGAGACGCTGCCGCAGAACAGGCAGCATGAGACACGTCTGTGCAGGAGGTGCTGCATTCCTGGGACTGCTCAGGCACAGGGAGGGGAGGGCAGTGATGGATTTTGCTGAAGAGCAGAGTTCAGCTGCATGGCAGTGCCAGTTCCCCTTCCTGCCATGGCTGCCTTGTGTTATGTACCCAGAAAATGAGCCCCTTTCTCCTGGGGAGGGTTTTGCTGCCTGTTTGTTTTGCTTGTCTGGAGGTTCGGTTCGATTCCAAAGGCACGCGGGGTTGTTGTTGATGTGAGGAAAAGCATAAATCAATGGGAATGAGAGGCAAGCCTGAGTGCTAGGAAAAGCTGCTCCTTTATGGACCCATTTTAGCAAAACTCCTCTTGGCTCCAGCCTCTGATTTAGATGTTTGATGGAAATCCCTGGGTGCCACTTCTCCTGTGTTTGATGTTTGACCTTCAGACGCTCTCCCATCATTGCATCTTCTGTCGCTGTGGGGCAGGAGCCCCACACTCCCCATGATGGAATATCGTGNAGGCCCCTTCCACCCCAAACCATTTAATGACTTCATGATTTCATATAACCAGATGTCCCCATGCTTTCCCCCTGAACACCAAACAAACCCCCCATCACTTCCAAACTCTGCAGCACATTTGGCATTGCCACCTCCAGGTCAGCAGGTCCAGGCTGGAGCACACCCCTGGCAGAGAAGTTTCTCCATTCTCATGCTTTCTGGGCTGGTTTCTCAATGACATTTCAAGGCAGAGGCAGGCAGGGATGGTGGGTGAAGGAACATTTTGCATAAGCCCACACAGCAGTTACAGCGTGGGCAGGTTGTTCAGGGCTCTTCCCAGCAGGAATGTGGATAAATGTGCCAGAGAGAACCCCTGAACAGAGAGAACTGAGCTCTTATTACAGAGCCACTGACTCAATTATGCCCTGAAAGCAGATTAAAGTGACTCTGTTTTTATTGCAGAGGGGGTGAATAAATCCATATTTTATCAGTGAAAATAGGTTTCCATTTGAATTTACAGAGGACATGAAGCTCAGCCAGCTCCTCTCTGCAGGTAGCTCAGAGTAACCCCTCGGGCCCTCAGTGACAGCAGCAGAGGAAGGGACAGTGTGACAAGAAAAGCCCTCCTGTGAGCGAGCCAGCACGTCCATCCTTATCACAGCCTGTGCCTCGCAGCTCCCTGGGGCCTGGGACTGCAATCCCCACGGCGTCAAAGGAAATATTTGTTACAAAAATAGCAGGAGAAGTTTTTAGCAAACCTCACAAGCTGTCTGCTAGAACGAGTGTGGCAAATGCACACCCACTGTAAACAGGCAAAATCACGTGGCCAGGAAAAAACAGATGTAAATAATAAATCCGGGGTGAGATCTAAATTCTTCCAGTCTCAGGGTGTTTGGGTGTCAAGTTATTTTTGGGGGGGGTCCAAGCAAGTTCCTGCCATCCTAATCCCAGCCCAGGAGAGTGAATATCCAGCAGTGGGGCTACCCACAGAAGGCCTTTCCAGGGAGAAAAGTGGGGGAGAATTTTCAATGGAAAATCACGATGTGCTGCTCATCCTCCTGAGAGCCTGACTCTGAGCCCAGCAGCGCCAACGAGGGGATATTTGGCTGGACATGACGGTTCCTGCTGGAGGAACAGTTTTGTTCTCTTGCCATGCCACCACTGTGCTTCTCTTTTTGCTGCAAAATAGAAGAGTCACAAGGAGAAATGTTCCCTTGTGCTCAAAGCCGACGCCTGTGGAAGCTCTGTGTGCCTTGCTGGCCTCGCCAGGGTCGGGAGTGTCATTCTCTGCCTCCTCAGACGCTCTGGAGCTGTTTCTGTGCTGCTCTCTTTGATTCTTTGAAGCTGAGCTCTCCATTTGAGATGTCTTGTTTAAAGAAAAAAAATACCAATTGGATTTAAAATCCTTTTTAAACGGAGGCAGCAGCGGGCTTCCTGCCAGCAGCCAGCCAGCCTGGCTCTTTCTGAGGGCACAAACGCTTCCAGGGTTTTATTTGTGGCACTGCCTGGCACTGTGGGTTTGATGCCAGCAGTGAGGACATGGCTAGAAAGAGGTTGGCATCGATGCCCAGACAGAGCAGGCTGAAGTAAATTAAATAGGGATGTAAAGAAAAGGAGGAGGGAGGTGATTCCTCGTGAAGAACACCTGGATGCCTGGGGATATATGGAAAATCAGCCCATCCCTCTCTCCCCTTGTGACCTCAATATCCAGGAAGATAATCTAATCTAATCTAATCTGATCTAATAATCCAACAGAATCTTCCAGAAGGTTGTGACCTGCCTCTCGTCAGCATCATCTGATACAGTGAAGTCAAGGGCCTGCTACAGATTAAGTCATCTGAAAGAATTATTTTTGGCTTCAAAAGCAGCATCACTTCCTTACCAGCTTCCCAGAAAAATCCCTCCAGCCTCAGGGACTGCAGTGAGCACCCAGGTTTGATCTTTACTGCCTGCACAAGGTGCCTGGGAATGCATCCACATGGAGCACTGGCCACAATAAGCATTTTCTGGTTCTTTTTCCAGCTTTTCAGGTTAGACAGGCTTCCTTTTCCTTGGTGACAGGGAAATGCAAGGTGTGCTGCCATCTCCTCTGCCTCGTGGATTTTTAAGGATAGAAACTGGGCCTAACTGGAATGTTTTTGTGGGCTGTGGAGTTAAATATGGCCTCTTTTTGGTCTTGTCTGAACAAGGCTTGTGCTTGTATTGTCTGCTGGAGCTCCCAAATCAGCACAGAAATACCTGCCCAGACCTTCCTCCTGCAAAAGTGACATTTTACAAGAAAAGAGTTTTCATATCATTTCCTCCTCCATGTCTTTGGACACCCTCAGGCAGGTTCCTGTGCTGGCCTCAGGGCAACAGGTTTCTTGTCACTAAAACACAGCAAAATGGGTTTTAATCAGCACAACATTTGCTGTCTCCCAGAACCAAGAGCAACTTTCAGGCCGGTGCAAAGGGATGGAAAAGCAGCAGGCCAGAAGGGATTTCTGTCTGGACAGAGAAGGATTTGGAGGGCAGGAAGTGATCATTTGGATCTGGCTCTGCAGGTGGGTGTGCGAGAGGGTCCTTGGCCCATGTTCTTTGCTCTGCACTCTCTGAGTTGTTCATATTTTGCAGCAAAATCAGCAGAGGAAGTGGCAACACCTCCATTTCTGGCTGCCCAACATTTCCCACTGCAAGCCCCTGCTTCCAGTCTCTTCTCATCTCCCTGAGCTGAAATCTCGCCCGCTGACGTGTCCCAGGCTGCCTCAGAACAAATATTCTGGAAGGTTTCTGCCAAAATCCCTTCAGCAGTTGGAGACTGGAGCTGGGGAAAGGAGGAGGTTTGCCTCATGCAATGCTAATTCTCCCCCAGGGTTCTCTGAGGTTGTCTCACTCTTCCTTGATTTTGATTAGAAAAGGGAAATGTGGTGGTTTGGCCCTTGCCTTTTCCGAGGTGATGAAGTGTGGCTGCAGGTGGGATGGTGGAAAAAGTGGGATTAAGGCCCTGTGATTTGAACAGCAGCTGGAAAATGAAGGAGTTTTACACTGAACTCAGCTTTTGCCTGGGGTGGGACAGAAATGTTGTTTGTGAAAAGCTGGAACAACAAAGTGATGGATCAGCCCCTGGGAAAATGAGTAATTCCGTATCCAGCACAGGGAAGGAGGTCAGCAGCACACAGGGGAGGGGGCTGAGGAGAAGCTTGCTTTTTAAATACATGAATATTGAATTCCCTTGGTAGGGAAATTCCTCCTGCTCACAGAGTCAGGCAGAGGTCTGAAGGAAAATAAGGACAACCCTGGTTATTTTTAAGGTGTGAGACGTGCTGTGAGGGGAGAGCCAGAGGATGGCAGGATGCTGGGAGAGGGCAGGTGGGAGAGAAATCAGGAGATGGGATGGGGGCTGGAAAAAGAGGGTTTGAAAAGAGAGGAGAGCAGAGGGACAGCTACTGGCACTGGGTCAGTTCTCAGCTGCTCCTCCCTAAAGTGCCAACCATGGAATTAGAAGAAAAGAAGATTTGAGGAGTCCAAGGTGTTAGAAAAGAGAGCAGAGGGGTTCATGCAGGAGAGGCAATGAGAGCTGCTCAGCCCAGCCACCCGTCCCGGTTCCAGTGACAGGATGGGAGCCTTGACACTTCTCCCCACACGTGTGTCCCAATCCCACACCAAATCCCACCTGGATGTGATGCCTGAAGTGGCTACCTGGAAACAGAGACTGGACAGGAATAAAGGAATAAAGGTGATATTTATTTGAAAGGCCTTCAAAGGTCCACCCTGGGGAGCCCAGAGGCTGCTGCCAAAATGGACCCCGAGATGGACGACGAGTCCCGAGTTCTTCACACTTTTATAGGTTTGGGCCATTTGCATATCAGCATAAATTTGCCAATTAAAACTTTAGCTAATGATGTAATTCTCTAAGCTCAGCCCCCTTTCCCAAGATAGGCCCAGGATGGTCTGGGTGTCCTTGGAGAGCAAACCCAGAGAGGCTTTGTTATGTCTATCTTAGCATGAGAGAGCAGCAGCAGCAGGTTGTAAAACACTTCAGAGTTTTACACTAAGCAATACAGGATTTAAAAAATATAAAAACTAAAACCCAAGGCATCAGATGCCCCCAGAGATGTCCCCAGCCCCAAAAGGCAAAGCAGAAGGGGAAGCTGAAGGTAACCAGGGCTGCAAGGTGGCCTTGCAGGAGAATGAGGGATGAATCCTCAGGGGAGCAGAGCCTCTTTGTCACAGCATTGGATATGGAAAAAGAGATAAAAACTACTTTGGAACAGAGCACAGAAGAGTTAAAGCAAATGAAGGAGACAATATTAATTGTCTGAAACACAATCTGCTTGACTTCTGGTTTACAAAGATCTCTCCCTACTTGAGTTCCCATGGTAACTCCTGCGCAGAACCACACTTTTCCTAATCATCTCCACGGAGTTTAAAGCAATTTTGTAATCCAATCAAATGGGAAAGAGAGAATTTGTTTGGGCATTGAGGAAACTGCTACCTAACGAGCACACAGAGACGGGGAGAGGCCACACTCACAATTACGACCCCAGAGAGACACTTAATTACTGAATAATTAGCAGTTACCGGGGTTTTTTAGCGCAGAGAGGATTGTGAGAATGATTCCAAGGCCTTCCAAGTGGTTTTCCAAAGTGGGAAGCAGCAAACTGATTGTATAAAAGCAGAGCTGAGGATGAGAAACTCTCTGCTCCCAAAAAACCTGAACCCTTGAACACAGTGAAGCTTTGCTGAGGCAGCTCAGGTGCTGTGCAGCAGAAGGAAGGGGGCTGTTGGATGGGAATGTGCTTTCCAGTGGGGTTTTTCCAAGCAGGAGGAGGGGATTCTGTTAATCCTTCCCAGCCATGGACAGTGGGGAATGTTCACATGCACCAAGCCCAATGTAGCTCCTGGGAAGTCAGTGGCACCTCTGGGGGCTTCAGCCAGGCAGGTCAGGGTGAATTATTTCCTGTGAAATACAGGATTTTTCTGTAGGAAGAAAGCATTGATGTATGGATCGAGTTCCTGGAATGAAATCCTGAGCTGCAGGGGAATAATTACATCTTGACTTTTATTTTTTTTGTTGAATGCTGAAGCCCAGGAAACTGCTCTGGGTGGAATTCTAGATGCCAACTTTCCCAAAAGGCTGAAGCCAGGAAACAGCTCACTCTACCTGGACAACTCATGAAATTCACAGACATTTGGTATTTTTGTAACCCCAACTTTGATCAAACTGTGGTTCTGTATTGGTGGGAAGGACTAAACCCACCACAAAATCCCCTTTATCTTAGCAAAACCATCTAAAAAAAAATTAGCCAGGCTCAGTTTTTCTTCCTGCAGCACTACAAAATGCAGCTCCAGGCCTGGCTGGGGCTTTTTGGGACAGCCTGGTTTCACCTTGGGCTTTAGGACAATGACTTCATGTCTCCTGCCTCACATGATCGCACTCAGGAAAGCTCTCTGCATAATCTCTTGGCATTTCATAAATGCAGGAGCTGTGAATGAGGTCAGGGCTCTGATGCTGTACCTGATCCAGGGACTGCAGAGCTTGGAATCATTACCTGGCCAACCCTCTGCTCTCTTCAAGTGCTCCTTCAAAAGGTCAGCCCCAGGTGGGCAAGTGCTGGGCTCCTGCAGCTCATTCATCTGGTTTCGTGTTCAGCTCATCCTCAGGACACGTAAAGGTGCTTAAAAAACAGAGGAAAAAAAGCTAAAATAAGAGAAAATAGAACTGCTTCAGTTTGTTCCCATTTTAAATATAAATGAATCAACATTCTGCAAAAGAGAAACGCAGTGAGTCAATTTGTGTGCAATTTTTTAAAGTGGTTTTGAGCACTTACAGGATGGGTTGAGTTTGTAGAATTTGTTCATCTCTGTGGCTTTAGATTTGGGGACAACACTGAGGCATTCAAGTGTTGGAGTCTTTTTATTTTTATTTTCAGCTCAGAGCCCAAAGGAAGCTGAGTCCTTCCATTTCCACCCCTACCTGTGGCATCTGATTTTATGAGGCACAGGCATCATCAAGAAAAGATGATTTCTTGATGACACAGGCCTCTCTTATTTCATCATCCTTCCTCCTGGAGCAAAACCCACCAGCTCTGTGGACAGGAGAATACATCCCAGAATGGTTTGGGCTGGAAGGCACCTCAAAGTCCACCTTGTTCCAACCCCCTGCCATGGGCAGGGACACCTTCCACTAGACCAGGTTAAGAGATTCATAATTATCCCTCTGTCAAACAATTATCTGGGCTTGGGCTTCTTCCTGTTCTCACTCAAAATGGACAATTCTTTTCATGAAATTTAAAGACTCTTTGGTGGTGCTGTTTTTGTAACCCCAACCTTGATCAATTTGTGGTCGTGTGGTGGTGGCAAGGTTTAAACTGGCCAGAAAAATCCCCTTTACCTTAGGAAAACAACCTAAACCACGAGTTCTTGGACAAGGAAAAAGCCTTCCATGTTAACACCTTGAAAGGTGACAGGGTGTCCCCAGCAGGAAATCCAGGTGATTTCTAACCCAAAAAGGATTTTCTTCTTTCACTCTTTCCCTTTAGAAGCAGCCTCAACTCTGCCTCTGTGTGGCAGAGCTGAAAAAGAACATGGAAAAAAAAAAAAAAGAATGAAAGATGTGTTTCTTTCTTGAGGTCACTTGGTTATTAACTCTCTTTATTCTGCTGTGAGCCTTGACAGATGAGGCAGATAATTCTCCTGTCAGCTTGGGAGGGCTGAAAGGAACAGGCTGCAGGAAGATGCCTCAAAGATAAGGTCAAGGCTTTCTCGTTCTCAAAACTTTACAAAGAAACAAGGCAATGTCAATGTAATATTAATCAGGGAGATAAAAGTAATTCAGAGCAGTCATTACACTTAAAATAATTCCTGGAACCAAGCAGAGGAGGTATGAAGTCATAATTTTCAGGGTCTTTCAAGCTGTTCCCACAGGGAGCTCGGTGTGCCTTTGAAGAAATCTTTTTATTCACAGTGGTAAATTTATTTACACATGGTTACACAACACGTTTTTATGCACTTATTCCTCAACACATCTCAAATTATCAGGGATAATCACAGAATTCCCAGCATTGTTTAGGTTGGGAAAGACCTTTAGGATCATTGAGTCCAGTTGTTACCCAGAGACAGCTCTTTGCATTTCACCTGACTGCTGATGCAGAATGGAATATTCATGGATTATCAATAACAAATTTCAAAAATTCAATTATGCCTAAACCAGCAGTCAGCAGAGTGCTGCAAGCAGTGATTTATTCCTGAGTGCTGAATCAATGAATAACAAGTCCTTAATAATGCCTGTTCTCCTACAGACAGGAACATACACGTTGTACTATAGAAAAGTTGCCAAAATAAGATAAAATTTTGAAAAAAAACCCCAAATGCTGATTTATTCTTTTTTTTTTTCCTGCACCGCTCAATGGCTGCCAAGGATCTGAACTGTGGGATATGAAATTATGGGAAAGGGGAAGGGAAAGAAATTATCCAGGCAGGAAAGGGAAGGTGACATTATCACAGCTGCTCCTGAGCAGGAGATGGGGAAAAAAATGTGGTAAAGAAAGTACATGTGTATGGAAAATGAGGCTCCTTCCCTGGAAATGCTTCGGGTTCTGAGAGACAGGAGTGAGATGATGTGGGATTTGTGTGCTTGTGAGCATTGTCCTTTTCCCTGTAGAGTGAGATGATGTGGGATTTGCCTGCCTGTTAACATTGACCTTCTCCCTGACTTCTGCTTGAGAATTAAGCACTCAGGTGCTGTTACTTTCTGCCATAAATAACTAAAGATCACGGAATCATGGAATGGTTTGGGTTGGAAGGGTCCTTAAAGCCCATCCAGTCCATCCCCTGCCATGGGCAGGGACACCTTCCACTAGCCCAGGTTGCTCCAAGCCCCGTCCAACCTGGCCTTGGACACTTCCAGGGATCCAGGGGCAGCCACAGCTTCTCTGGGAATTCTATTCCAGGGCCTCCCCCCCCTCACAGCCAGGAATTTCTTCCACATATGTCACCTAAATTGTTGGAGCAAGTCCAGAGGAGGTCACCAAGTTGAAAGAGGACTATGGAGTACCTCGGCTATGGAGACAAGCTGGGAGAACTGGGGGTGCTCAGCCTGGAGAAGGTTGTGTGGAGACCTCATAGCAACATTCCCTTACCTGAAGGAGCTGGAGCCAACAGGGAAGCCAGAGAGGGACTGTTCACCAGGAACTGTAGGGATTGTGGTTTTATATCAGCAACAGCATGGCCAGCAGGACTAAGAAAGGGATTCTTCTCTTGTGTTGGTGAGGCCACACCTCAAGTGTTGTGTCCAGTTCTGGGCCCCTCAATTCAGGAAGGACATTGAGGGGCTGGAGAATGTCCAGAGGATGGAGCTGGGGAAGGGTTTGGAGCACCAGGAGAGGCTTAGGGAGCTGGGAAAGGGGCTCAGCCTGGAGAAAAGGAGGCTCAGGGGGGACCTTGTGGCTCTGCACAACGCCCGGACAGGAGGGGGCAGCCGGGGGGGGATTTGGGATCTGCTCCCAGGGAACAGGGGCAGGAGGAGAGGGAACGGCCTCAGGCTGGACCAAAGGAGGCTCAGGTTGGCCATCAGGAAGAATTCCCTCACAGAAAGGGTGATTAAACAT